>JARHVA010002864.1:985000-1585000 GCA_037957365.1 Torreya grandis
TATATCCTTTTTATATTTATTCACATGGTAAATTAGTAGATAAATCAGTTGTCTTTTCTACACAAATCTTATAAGGTCTAATTTTTATTTAAGGTTGAACCCTACATACATTGGCAAGAGAGTATACAATCTCTTAATGAATGTCTTAATCAAATTAACTCATACCTTAATTTGTAAATTAGGCCCCTTAAAAGGAATATTCAACATCAACCAACTTAGTGAAGACCAACATACCAAGACCTGGTACATTTAGACCTTGGAAAAACATTTTCTTCCTTTTAGGAGAGGAAGGGATAAATAACCCCTCCCTATTGTTGATGTGATAAAACATTGATCAACATATTTGGCACTATAAGGAGGGCTTGTGAACCACGATTTGATCTTGTAGTCAAAGTTTTAACTAAGAAATTTTATAAACCTTCAATTCTACTGAGCTAAACCATATCTTAAGATAGAAAATAGAAGGATAAACACTTGATTGAAGTTTGTTGGGGACAAATTTGAGATCATAAAACTTATTGGTCATAGAATACCAAAATAGAGAGCTAAAAAAGAAAAAAAGGCTAAGCCCATTTAGTCAACTAGTAATTCACTAACATCTACAAATAATCCTTTTGTCAATCCATGTTTTGTCCCCTAACCTTTTCCAATGGTTAATCCTATGACCTAGCTTGGGCAAGGAGGTTATTGCCCTATGGCTATCCTAGGCATCACTCATGATCTACCCAAAAATATAAACAAATTTATCCCAAATTCATAGTTGGGGCACCCAAACAAATAAGGAACATATTCAATATTTTAAGGATGCACTAATCAAAACACAAGTTCAACATGAGTATGTTGCTTTCAGGTTGTTTCCCTACTCCCTAAGATAAACTGCATATGTTTGGCACCTTAGGTTACCCCATGGGTCTATTACTTCTTGGGTAATGTTAGAGATAGTGTTTTTGAAATATTTTAGACTTCCCATTTACCATGTTGTCTTGTATCACCATTTACTATTTTAATGAGGGAGCACAATGAGACAATGAGAATGTTTAATTCTTAATCCCATAAGTTATACCAAAGACTCAAAGCACCTTACATATTAGTATAAGGTCCTAAAATCTAGACATCTCTAAGGGCTCTTGATTCATTAACTTCAATGTTTTTGAGAATAACCCCAACTGCATTGGTCACTCTATCTCTATCCTTTAACAAAGTGATGAATATAAAACACCAAATGGTTTAAAAAGGGTTTAGTGTAGGATCTCTACTATCCTTAGGACAACTAGGGGCATATAATTACATCCCCAAGCTAAATCAAGGTATTATGCAAAACACCATGCTCATGAATTACATCATGGGTGATATGTATGGAACCCCTGGCCTAATGTATGTTATAACTTTGATGAACTAAATACCTAATGGTGTGCCCTATATGACTCCAAATCATGTAGTGACCCAAATGAATAATCAATAGTTAGTCCTAATGGCATATAATAACATTATTGCCACACTAATCCCTAGTGGGTATGCTACATCTAATAACACTCATTAAGTAGTTCCATCATATTTGAATCCCTAAACACCTGATAAAAATGATCACAAATATGCTCCTACTATTACCCCTATGTTCTTAAACATAAATGCACCTATGACTAATTCATAACCTCAAGCAGTGATCCAACCCAACACTACCATAGACCTGAAAGTAGGAAATTTGAGATAGATGGTCTAAAGATTATTTATTGATGCAATTAACATGTAATGTAGGGACCAAAAAATGTAAATATTAATACTAATAACACATCTCAAGGCTTGAAATTTAGTTTTAAAAGGCCCAATAGACAATGGAATTCCTATCCTAATAAAAAAATGCCCAGTCCTCTTGATAGTGGCAACTATAACAACAAGGATACTCTTATGCCCTACCTATGTAAACTTATCTAATTTGGCCCTAAAATCTTGATGTATATTTCATAACATGATTGACCACATGGAGACAAACTCTGATGAATTCATAACCAATTCTAACATATTCCAAAAGGATATGTACAACATGGAAATTGTGCCCTCTCCTGATGAGATTTAAAACCAAGATGGAGGGAATTCGAGCACAACCTTAGTATTGGAAACATATGAATTTACTTTTGAGGATGAAAACAAAATTGAAGATAACCTTGATGAGATCCATGCTTTTAGGTAGTTCCAAAGAGAGAACAATTATCAACTAAGGAGTAAATCAACCAACCTGTTGACCACATCTACTCCTCTGAGCAATATTAAGGGCCCACCTAATGTGAATTATAATAATAATCCTCCACCTCCTAAAGGACCTACCACTTCTTATTATCCTAAGAATTATACTTTGTATACCCCACCTGGAAAACAATAAGATCAAATAAAATTTAGATATGATATTGTAGAATATTTCAAAAGGACTAAGGCTAATATAACTATGTTTGACCTACTTCAAATTTATAATCAAATGGATTTGTTTCTTAAATATTTTTATGATAATAAATGGAAATAATCTAACAAAACTTTAGATTCTTATATTTCTCTATATAAAGGAAAAATAAAAACTCCACCTTTTTTTTTAACAGTCAGAATATTTGGAAAAAACTTACTCAATTACTTGGTTGATTCAGGTGCCTCTGGGAATGTCATCCTTATGTTATTTACCAATATTTGGGCCTTACAACTACAAATTTAACTTGAATTTTTTTCCAATTGGACAAAATAAATGTGAAATTAGTGGGGGAACTAAATCATATACACATGCAATTGGCCTTGGATCTAAGGATTCAACAATTCATTGATATCCAAGTGGTGGATATCCTGGATGTTTATGGCATGTTACTAATCTAAGATTGGTCAAGCACACTGAATGGTTATATGCAATTGAATTTAGCCACATGTGGCTACCATGGCATGTTCTACCTAACTAGATCAAAATTAAGTGAGAACCAAATATGACACATATGATCACTAAGTATAACCAAACAAATGAGATCCTCTATAAAGAATCAAAAATGGTAGTTTACTCAATTGATATATAATAAGAGACACATATTATCCTCTTTATAAACATGCTTAGTTTACAAAAACAAATTAGAGTTAGAGGAATTATACCAGTTAGATGAAGTGGATTTATTTTGTGCTTTAGAGATGGTCTTGTTTCAAGATGAGACATTAGTATGTGAAAAGTTTGAGTGTGATGATATAAATAGGAATGAAGAGTTTTTGAGCTCTTCCCAAGATGAGACTACCACAATGGATAGCCCCACCTTAGCTTCTCCCATGAAAGCATTTCCCACAATGTCTTCATCAGTGGAAAGACTTAGTATGTACTCAATGAGAAATGAACCCATGGTGAAATTTTATATTTGAATACATTTAAGCCCGCCCCTAATAATGATGATCTAGTTGAGAGGCCCTCACTAGTTGAGAAACAAAGTATAGACTTGAAAAATAATGGTAATATATTTGTTATGAGTTGTCTATTAGTTTCCCTTATTACAGAAAACCAAACTGTGAAGCCATAACCAATGAGAAGGAAAAGTTACTATGCACTTGAGCTCAAGCAAACACATAAAAAATTTAACATTAAAACAATTATTTCCTAGCATAGACCACCAAAACACATGACAGAGTCTGATTTATGGACATTGAATTTTGATGGTTCCAAATTTAAATGTGGCTATGACACTAAGGTATAATTAATCAATCCAAGAGTGAAATCTTACCTGGATGCATACCTCCTAAAATTAACTTGTACTAATAATGTGGCAGTATATAAAGTGTTGGTTCATGGACTTTAGTCTAACTTGGGGAAGAAAGTGAAGAATATTAGAGTGTTGGGAAACTCAAAATTGGTAGTTAAACAAGTGAGGAGCCTATATTCATACAATGATAAGTGCTTTTCAGGGTACTATAACTGGGTTTGGAACCTAATAGAATATTTTGATGCTTTTGGCATTCAGACTCTACCCAAGAAAAATAATTACATAACAAATATACTAGCTACTACTACAAATACTCTAGAGACCATTTATAATTCAAGGATGAGAATATTATTAGTAAATATGGCCTCTACCCCCTAAATCCCTGATAACATCATGTGTTTCTAAGTCTTTAATGATGACCAACACATCTTAGAACTCATCACCAATACAAAGATATTTACAAATCAAATTATTGATGAAGATGGTTAAGAAGACATTGAGTTGGATGAGGATGGGACTATAAATATAAAGATAAATAACATACCCAATGGAATGGTATTACATGAGAGGCTATTAAACATGGATTACTAGGGGAAAAGAATAAATCAAACCCTATTAAGGGCATGCTGCATGATCATTGTGTTTTTGGGAAATGAAAGTGATCCAAAAAATGTGCTTATAGGCACAACCAATATCTCAAAAGAGAACTAAGAAATGACATAAAATCTCAAATATTTCAAAGACATAATTTCTTGGAGTTATGAATATCTGAAGGTCTTCAATACTTCTATCTTGACACATATTACCCCATGAAGTCCAGATTCAATCCCTTTAGTTAGAGACAAAGGCATGTCAATACATTACTAGAGCCACTAATTTTTAAATAAATGTAAAAACTACTACAACAAGGATCATTTTCTCATTGAGGCACTCTAATGGGTTGTAATATTGGTGCTAGTTAGAAAAAGAGTGGGGAGATTAGACTATGCATGGATTTTTGTAATTTAAACAAGGCATATGAAAAATACAACTACCCATTTCCCTCATTAGATGAAGTTATAAAAATAGTGAATGGATCTCAAATGATGTATTTCTTAGATGGGTATTCTAGATATAACTAGGTACTAGTCAACTATGAGTATCAGATTGAGACATCTTTCATAACCAAGTAGGGCACCTCAGCATACAAGAGAATGCCTTTTGGATTGATTAATTTATGTGATACCTTTCAAAGTGTGATGTAAATCATGTTCAATTTCCTTATGGGAAAGTGCATAGTTTTGTACATGGATGATCTAATAGTCTTCTCCAAGATAAGGGCAAATCATGTAAAAGATTTGAGAAAATTGTTACAATAATGCAGAGACCATGGGACCTCCTTGAACCCAAAGAAATGTATATTTGGAGTCATCGAGGGAAATTTTTGAGGCCATGTCATTTCAGAGTGGGGTGTATCAATAGACCCTGAGAGACTAGATACTATTCTAAAAATCCTATTGCCAAGCATGAAGAAGGTGTTGAACTCATTTTCTAGCAAGATTAGTTTGTGAGGAAGTTCATCTCTAGATTTACAACGATATTTAGACCTCTAAATATCATCATTAATAAGGATGCTTAAATCAAATGTACAAGTGAAGTGCAGGTATATTTCACCCAAATCAAAGAGGTAATTGTGCACACACCAGTGTTGATTAGACCTAATTACATGCATCCTTTTTATATTTACTCATTCACTTTAGATCATTTGACTACTATTGTTTTGACACAAAAAAGGGGTTGGTATGAGTGACCTATTTCATTTATGATATCCCCTTTGATAAAAAAAAATTGAGATACACTTTGATGGATAAGTATGACTTTGTGTTGATAAAGGTTGTCAAGAAATTCTAGCACTACATACTATGTAGTAAAATCTTTGTGGTGGTGTCTAACCTAGTGGTGAAGGCCATGTTAATATATAATGAGTTGTGTGAGTGAAGAGGCAAGTGGATGACCATCCTTCAAGTGTTTGACCATGAGCTTTAATTAATGACAATTGTGAAAGGATAAGGGTTGAGCAAAATGATCACTAAATTAGATCCACAAATCACTTGATAGCACTATGCCATTGAAGACATTACCAATGATGATTAGTAAAAGGAAGTAGTTCATTACCTACTAAATAATGAGTGTCCCAAAAACTTTAATTCTATGCAAAAGAGAGTGTTACATATGAAAATCAACCACTTTATGTTTAAAATAAGGGTGTTCTATAGATAAAACTATGAAGGCATCTACTTGAGGTGTCTTAATAAGGAAGAAATAATTAATGTGCTTAGCGACATCTATTAAAAGTATTATCACTTGCACTTTCACCCCTGGAAGAGATGACAAGTCTCTCCTCATTCAAGTGGCACAATGGAAACACCTCATGGTTGTGGGTGACCCAAATTTGAGGTGAGTCTCTAGATTAGGGCTAGTTCCCTTGATGTACCACTTCCACACACTACAACTACACTTTAATTTATGAATAAAAGGGTTAAAAATCTTAAACTAAACCTAGATAAGGAGTTAATGTACCAAATAGATAGTCTACTCACACCATTTTCAATGCACTTGGAACTAAAAGGAAAACTACACATACACTTCATCCATCAAACTGAAATCTCTTCTTTTACATCAATGTTTCAAGTATGGGGTCTTGAGGAAAGTCTAGGTTAGGAGAACTTAGACAATAGGTCTTCTAGAAACACTAATGAATTAGCTACTCATTGTTCCTACAATCCACATTAGACACTTCTTTTTGACTTGCAAAAGAGAGCTTTCAAACTACATAAGGCACTAGGAAGGATAACATGTCAAGGTAAGCAAATTACACTTGTACAAGACCAAAAACCATATAATGCAATTCATAGAGTCATGAATGAGGTAAAACACCATTCTTTATTAGTTCAAGGCAAAAATTGAGGAGGGCTTCACTATACTCAAGTGGAGAGATCCATGCAATAGCCAAAAAGGTTAATATATATATATAGAAAATATGAGAGAAGAGAGAGAAGGTGAAGCTCAAGAGTCACTAAGACACTTTTCAAGTAAGTATAATGATTTAAAATAGCATTAAATCAATAATGATATAGGTCTTATAAGGAAAAAAAGAACAAATGTCCCTCAAACTCATCTAACTCCTCCATATGTGGCGTAGATGCTCTCTCTCATGCATATGAAACTGCCCTCATGATTTGCCTTCACTAAATTACCTCACCACTGAGTAGGGTTAGGTCTGATGGTTGATATAAGAGGGAAGAGTTATTGACAAGCTTTTACATGCATTTTAATGATCTCAAACCATTCATATCTTTCTGTCCATGATCAATCATCTGTAATAGTTACAAATAACTCCCTCTCAAGTACCTCTCACACTCGGCACACAAAAATTTTCCAATCCTTCAATACAATCCATGTACAAGGAGGAATGACACTTTTCAAGTGTGTCCATGTCATCAGGTTCATGAATCATACCTCAAAAGGCTTCCCAATTGGATTTTTCATCATTTTCACTAAGTGTTCACTATCTGCTCATTAGACTGGTTGAGATGAAGAAGATAACAGACACATTTAGGAGCATATATACCTTAATATGTGGACATGGTAACTTGGAAAAAGTCCCAATATTTCTCCTAAAGGTGATATCATCTTTTGAAACCTCTCCATACCTACAAAACACATAAATTTGTTAAATAAAACCCTATTATACACCATCTATACAATTTTAGTAAAAATAAATTACATGGTGAGGAACCCTAAAGATTTATCTATCACCTCTAATTAGTTACATGGCCAACTTGAGTCTTTTTGATACCATACTAGTCTCATTTCCTCCATCAGGTCTAAATTGGGGTTTTATGAGGGTTTAGAGTCATTCTACGTCTTAGACTTTGTTCATAAAGGCTACACATTGGAGTTATATAATAATGCCACTAAGGGCTTATTAGATACCATTTATAACATTCCTAAATGCCTTGACTCTCCATTCAAATCATCATGGGAGATACAAGCATTTTGAATTGGCTATTCGAGTCACTTCTGAGCATTTTGCATGGTTTAAGTGCTCTCAAGTCAAAAATGGCCTTTGTTTTGAATCCAAAAATAAAAGGTTTAAACACATTTATACACATACTGAATACATGCTTCAATCATCATAATAGCTCATTAAGAGCTAGAAATGAAACTGACCCCCTTTTTGATACCAAGCTTATACCTTGCTCCACAAGTATGCTTATAACCTAAGGCTCAAAATACCTTCCTTGATGGATTTTCTACATATAATTGATTTAAAACCTCCATTATACTTCTCCAAACATGAATCAATCAATCGTGAAATGTTCCTAGGCTTGGGAATGAATATGATTCCCCCTTTGGCTTATAGGCTTAGGAGTGCCCATCATACATGACTGCAACCTTGGGAGTGTAAGGTGACCTATTTGGTTTCATGACCCTATGAGGTGTCATTCATGTTTGTAAAATTATTTTTCATCTTTAAAAACCTTCTCCCATGATCTTTATATCTTATGTTCACATCCTCTTGCCTATCTATCAATATTTGTAGGGTTTGGGCATGGGGAAAGTGCCCCTTATCTAAGAGAAAATAGGGGTCACTTACCTTATTTATTCCTTAAAAATAATAACTATATAGGATTATATAATTGGAAATGGTATTATTTATAATAATTTATAACCTAACTCCAATTATAGTACCTCTAACTCTCACCATTTTCAAGATAGACTTTGCCTAGGAAACTACCTGTAGGGTTTTGAAACATTGACTGTATTTGCACTTGAAAGTGCCTTCTCTTGGATAAGTTTGTATTTTTTAGAGTATTTTTATGTGATTTTTACCATGATTAACATTATTTCACTCTTTTTTTTCCAACCTCTCACACACTCTTCTATGCACCTGAGCCCACAAGACTGGGTTTGTCATGGCTGACTGCGATAACTTCTCCTCCTCCCCTACTTGTGGGTATCAATGCTCTTAATTAGATTGTTCATAATAAAAAAATAATCCTACTAAATCCTTTGATATCACTAAACATTATTCTCCTTATACAAATAATCTAAGTGCCCAACCATCACAACTACACACTGAGTTAGCTCACTACCCACTTGACTAAGGCATGCTTGTTGACCCTGCCTGTAGATGTCAATGCCTTGTTTGACTTGATGAAACATTTGAAAACCCTTATATAATAATTTTTATTCATTTCACAATGATTTTACTCCCTCTTTGATGTTTATACCACATAATTTCCTAGGAATATGATCCTCATTGTTCACTGCCTACCTACTATAGGTGCATCTCAGACTTCTGTATAGAATGCAGGTGCACATGAGGGTCTAGGCATAGAATAAGGGCTTCTCTTGGTGATTATTGGGTCAAAATATCATGATGAAAACATTTATAACCATTTAGGAGCAAAATTTTTGTTTTAGTTTACCAACTTTGAACAAGAGTTGCTCAAACCTGAAACTGTAGATGACACTACAAAACTTTAGTGATTTTATAAACAACATTGGGCCTCTAAAACACCATTCTCCACTGACCCTTTCCTTCTCAAAACATGTAATTCTCTTTTAAATGTTAAAATATATAAAACACACCCATTTATTCTTATAAATTTTAACTAACATGTTACAAGTTATCTCCAAAAAAACCTCAAGACCCCTATTTGCACTTTTTAGGAATTCGAGCCCTGAACACAGTCATATTATGCTTTGGAGACTCTCTCTCTTCAAATTTCCAATCCATCTTCACAAGTTAGTCTATCATGGTCTATATATCATATCAAGGCCTTAAAAAAATCTTAATCTCATGTTTCAACATTTCTACATGGTCCATATGCTCTCTAATAAGCTATAGATGAACATTTTCTTCTTTGTAGGCATTGAATGCAAACCTATAAAGTCAACTAAATATGTGCTCTTATGATAAATTTATGCCATTTATAAGTTTACTAATATACTTCTAAGAATTTATAATATTTTAATCAACTATCAAATCTCCCTTTCATTATGGTGATGCCAAGAGAGACTATATAGATGAACAATGTCTTGCATACAAGTGATAAAAGGAAAAGGTGAACAATAAGCATCTTAGACCTCCATTTGAGTTATAATCCTATATTTAGGATTAAAAATGGATTCTTTTATATTTTAAGGACCTATTGAAGTATTTAATTTTTATTTCAATAAACTTATCTTGTGAGGACACCGATGGATATGGAAGGAACTAGTTTGCAAGTACAAATAAGCCAAGAAGAGGCATATTGAATCTTTGAGACCTCAAAATCCAAAATACAATGAAAAAATTGTGGAGAGGAATTATAAAACCTTGATAAATACTTTAAAACAACCAATCTATCAAACCAAATCAAAAAAATCAAAAACAAGGTCAAACAGTGACCCCTCATGGATGTGAGAGCATAAAAAGTTACCTGGATTCTTAGTGATGGTTCATAAAGGAAGAGATATGAAACTAAAAAATCCTACCATGGATTTGAATCTAAATTATACCCATTTCAAATCCCAAGAGAACTCCCTCCAACTCCACCTGTACGGACTGTACCAAGCATTAAAAATTAACCCTTCTTGGTTTGCCAAGGTAAGAAAGGAATAGAAGAAAATTTTGATTTTCCTGACTAAAAATATGCACACCAAGCATGGTAAATATCTTAAGGAGTTACAGAGACACTAGGCTGATGTTTTTAGCTGAAGGTGAACTCACCAAGTCTATACAAGTGCCATAAATGTCTTATTTTCAAGGAGATCTCCCTATTTCCATGCATGAAATTACCTCTGACTATTTCTTGACATTTTATGACCCCATTCACATTTAAATCTTCCTTGGTGACACTTTTCTTCCTTAACTCATCCATACAAGTCATTTAATGAGCTAAAAATATGACTAAAAGGCAATTTTTGCATATGAAACATGGTAAAGGACAAACTTATGACTTAGGAACACATTAAAACATTTAAATGACCATATTATGGAGATTATAACATAATTTTATCCTTTTACCATGTTTCACCAAAGTTTACCAAAGTTGACTTAGCAAGTACAAGGAAGATAGGCTTACACCAAGGCTAGAGCAAGGATAGATGAGATGTTTAAACACACATGAGACCTTATTAGACATATAGGAACCTTTGAAAAGTTTCAATATGTACGGGTTGACCCAATTTGACTAAAATTCAAATTTCATCAAAAAAGAGCATGAGACTAGGAATATATCACCAAATTCCATTGCCCACCAAATATTGAGAGTTAGATGCTAATGGTTGCACCTTTTCAACTATACACATGCACATGTCTGGAGCTACCATATTTGTTAGGTTTCTCCACATATGGAATGCACTCCAACAATGCCTCTACTACCAGTGGTTGAAGCTCAACCTTTTGAAAATTAGGGATTAGACTTTGTGGGGGAATTTAATGCAGATTCATCCATGAGCCACAAGTTTATTCTTATTGAAACTAACTACTTCACTTGTCAGGTTGAGGCTCAACCATTCAAAAATTGTACAACTAACATAGTTATTAAATTTTTGGAGGATCACATTTCCACAAGGTTTCGTATGCCTTACACACTGGTATGTGACAATGGACATGCCTTTTCCTCTTTGCAATTTCTAAAATGGGTATATGATCATCATGTAACCCTAAAAATCTCCTCTAATTATTATTTATAAGGGAATGGGCTAGTTGAGTCCATAAACAAAAATTTGGTAAGTATAGTTAAAAGGATATTGGAAAATAATCCCATAAATTAGCATAGTGAATGGAATTTTACATTATAGGTGGATAGGACTAGAACTAAAGTTGATCTAGCTACTTATCCCTACCACCTAGTTTATGTCCAAGACCTTATTTTTCTAGTCAACTTGAGGATCTCTACCTTGATGTTTATGAAGGATTATATGGAAGTAGATGATCAGATAGATACTTGCCTCTTGAACCTCATACACTTTGATGAAAAAATGGTGTAGCCTTGTTGCATTTTAGTATGCATCAAGAGGTTGTCAAATGTTGGTTTGATAAATGCTCTAAAATGAAATCATTTAAGATATCAGACATTTTCCTTATGTGGGAAAGGATCATGAAAAAAAGGGAAAACACAAAAAATTAGATGCATTATGGTTGGGTTCCTATCAAATCTATGAAATCCTAGGTGAGAATGCTTTCTATCTAGGGTGTCTTACTGGAGAGGATGCCCCATTTCCTATCAATGGTAAATTCCTCAAGCATTATTTCCAAGTCTAATTGCTTTGTAAAACCCTATAAATAATTTCTCTCTTGATTTCTTTATTTTGTTATTTTTTTCCTTTCCCATCCTTTGTTTTAGTGTAGGTTTGATATGTTTGTTTTCAACTTGTCTTGTTGTTTTTTACTACTTGGTTTAGATTTGTTGTGTCCCTTTTTGAGTTGAACCTACTATTTTGACTTGAGGGTTCCCCTGATTGATTAAATAATGGTGAATGGGAAGCTTGTTTGTGAATAACACCAATGACATCCCTATGCACAAAAATATTTAAAATGTTATTTAATTACTTGCATGAACTACTATGTTTTTTTTGTATGGTTTGAATGTTGAATGCCAATGATTTGAAATAGATCATATGAATTTAGAAAGGATTATTTTTTTGTTTTAATGATCATCAAGTGCACATAACATAAAATTTGAAGCATAATGCAACTCTAATTTTTTAGTTTTGTTTTAAATTTTTGTATAGTTGTTGATTATCACTCAACCCATGGATTGGTCCCCAACCCTCCATGGATAAAAATAAAATCAAAATATCCTTACAAAATAAAAGTGCAAAATGTAAAATTTGAAAAAATCCTTGAAAGGGTGATCTTGGAAACCTCCACCATGGGATTTTTAGCTCAACTGGTAGTGAAGCAAGGCCTTAGGAAGGGACTAGAGGTATCTCCATCAGGGCTATAAATACTTGGATAGTAAAAAATCAATACCCATTCCATTTCCCCCCTCAGCCAAATTGAAAAAATCATTTCTCCTTTCAACACTTACCATCATTTAGACAAATTTAATTTATTATGTGTACTTGTAAAATAACTAAATTAATCACATAAACTCACACAAAGATGGTTTTTAGGCAGAATTATATTTTAGTATGTCATGTGTTTGGGTAGAATTTTTTGCCTTTAGTTTTTTACTTTACTTTGGAAGATTTCTTGCAGCTAATACTCGTGTTTGAATGAGAACTAAAGATTTTGGATTCTTGAGATACTCGAGAGTGTCTCCTAGTAGGAGTCACTTTTGTTGTTGTTCAGACAACATGCCCCATTTTCAAACTAAAAATAGGGACCCTCTTTTTTGGTCTAGAGTTTGATCTATATCCTTTTTGAGGAGTTTTGTGTTTGTCTATTTGAGGTATAGTTAGATCATCTTATTGGAAATTAGGTCTATAGTAGTTTGGATGGGTGACATAGTGACTAATTTTTTTTAATGTTTCCTCTTAGAAGGTGAGTTAAATTTTGATTTCATGGACCATTTATAATATAAAATGCTTAATAAACTTGGTCTTTATAATAACTATATTAAAATTAGGAAATTTTAATTTTCAAATCTTTTATCGAACATGTGTTTGGACTTGGTTGTGTATTGGCTATAATGTTTAGCCTAATTAGGCCTATGAGACTAAGTTATTTCATAAGCTTTGGGCTTTATAAACTTAAATTGAATCTCCAAGTTCCTTTATCACTATAAAATACTCACATTTTGACTCTAGAATATAAACACATGAGCTTGAAAAGTGCCTATTTTCATGGACTGTTAGTCTTGTTCGTGTTAAATTTTTTAGGCCAATTGTGGTTGTAGAGCACTCATTTTGGCCTTTTGTATCTTTTGTCAAAGTAATTGGCTAATTCAAGAATCGACTATGTGAAAATCCCTTCTCTTTGATAAAAAATAATTTATTTTTTATTACTTTTTTCCATTTATAGTGATGTTTTTTTAATCTTGTAGGTCTTAAATATTTCCCTATGGCCCCATATCCCTCCACATATATGTATCGCATTAATATGGAGCCCAATACCCCAAAATATTAATTGGCTAAGTCTTAGAGACTTTGATCCTTGAGATCATGTCACATGACATGATCCCAGTGACTCATCCTATTAGGGGAGGTCAAATATCCAAGGCATAATCCCCTAGGTGCCATCCTGAGATCCCAAAGCCCATGGGTTGACTAGTTATTCATAGATGTTTCTACTAGCTTGAAGGCCTGTGATGTCTTTGTTAATGCTTAAAATTGTGCTTGATCTTAATCAACAACAATGGGAAGTTTCAAGCTGTGGGATATTGTAGCTTGAAACAACCTCCAAATTTTAGAGAAACTAGTGTTTTCTTTTTTATCAAGTGTGGGGGAAAAAGGATAGGAAATTAAACAAAAATGCAAATGCAAGAATTGAAACCTAACTATGGCGATGCACCTGAGTGTAATTTTATCCTAATCTTGAGCACAGTGAGACTATATGTAGGATTCATTCACATTTAAGATCAAACAAGTGCATGATCAATGTAAAAGATTGAAATAATAGAAATAGAGGCTCATAATAGAGGCTTCTTTTGTTGAGATATAGAAAATGTCAACAAAGGCATAGGGTTCAATCTTCTTATAAGAATCTTCTAATCACATAAGAGGCACAAAAACACGTATAATTATGTAAACCTTCTGACACAAGAAAATGAGACAAAATCAAATGACATTCCTAATCACAACTCTAGAAAATCTACAGTCTAGACTAATTTTGTAAATGACACAGATAATATCAACAAAGGCATAGAGTTCAATCTTCTTAATTCATTCAGCCACATAAAAGGCACAGAAGCATGCACAGTTACATCAACTTTACAACTCAAAAAAATGAGACAAAAGCAAATGATACTACTTGTTCACAAACTCTAGAAAATCTAAACTATCGAATCCCCCCCTTTTTTGATAATGGTTCCCCATATTTTATAGCCTAGGATGTCTCCTTCCATCATCCCCTTTCTCACGTAATTCTAATCCGCCCTTAACTCACAGGGGACAAACAGACGGCACTTTTAATGCCTTAGATGTATCTTGGTCTTAACAAGAAGGGCCATGCTAGAGCAGGGCAGCTATTCTGACTGCAACATGTTGATTCACGTCTAGTACCTCCTCCTGTGATTGAATTTCTTCATTCTATCACCTGCTTAGCCGCACAACTGTCCATTCTACCTCCGCTTACAAGGGACAAATAGATGGCCCTTTTAATGTTTGCAGGCTCCAAAAATATACCCAGTGAACTCTTCCATCTACCATAAATAATTGCCACTGAGTTTCCCTCCATCTTGATTTGCTGTAACAGACACACGAAACACTCTATTCTGTTGAAATGGGAGAGGACACTTAGTCAATTTCCTAAAATTCTCCTTATTGCTTAGAAAGCACTAAAGAATGACACTTGGCACCTTCCACCTAATTTATCAAAGACACATGGCATTTTCCACTTTCTCTATATCCTGCTCAGGAACACTCTGCATTCGACACCTATCGCAATCCACTTCTTCGATACTTAGCAGTTTAAAAAAAATAAAACTCACCGCATTCCTTGCCCGAGCAACTTTTAAAAAAGGGGATGGATGTACGTGGTAATCTTTGCTTAGTGACACTTGATGCTTTCACAAACCTTTGAAATAAAACTCAAGACCCACCACAATCTTTATTTGGCAATGAAGCTTGAAGATGATCTCTCAGAATTTGACACATGGCAGCCTCCACTGTTCTTGAGAAGATACATGGCATCTTTTGCTTCTCTTACTAGGGGTATGTGGTGTCTTCTGCTTCTTTCAAGAATGGAGTCGAAAGGGGCTCAAAAAGTGACACTTGGCGGCCTTCACCATTCTTCAACACTTAGACAAAAATGAAATGACGCTTCCCTACCCTCCAAACAGGTACTTGACCCCTTTGGTTTTTGGGGACTCCCTTGAACTGCCCGATGAACCAAAATGGTTCAACGGTTTAAAACTACACACCATTTACATGTTAACCGAGGTATTGAACCAAAACATTGAACCAAGGCATTGAACCCAAGTGTTGAACTGACTGTCTCTTAGATGCCGACATGTGGTGACTTCCACTTTCATCCGAAAAAGTAGTCTAGGGCCTTCTACAACTACCACCTAGTGCTTTTCGCATGATCCTGCTGCTTAGCTTATTGAAACCCTTTCACCAAAAAATAGATGAAATGTGGGTGTCAATATGAGATGCGGATGCTGACACGTGATGCATTTTCCTGAGTTGCCATTGGATACGTGGCACGATCCGTAGCTCTTTTGAAAACTAGGAAAGGTGCCTCGAATGACTCCACTTGGCCCATTTGATAACTCAAAAAGTGACACTTGGCAGCTTCTGCTGCCCTTCGACACTTAGATAGAAAATGAATCAAAATAAACAAACCTGTGCTCTATTTCAAATCTTCTGCCACCACGACCAAGGTATGCGGGAACAAAACTGTAGTGCATGATTGAGAATCGAAATACAACGTAGAGTAAAAATTTTACTCTACAGTTACTGGCGACCCCTAGGACTTTTGAGCCTGCTCAAAAATAAAACTCCACCTTCTGCTAGATCAAAATTGTGAGATTTTATAGCTTCAAAAGAGCCATCAGTCATGTGTTTAAAACACTTATTTAAAAGAAAAGCAGGAAAACAACGAAAAAACAATGCGAGAAAGGGAAATTATTTAACTATAATACATTAGAGACCCAAGCTAATTGAAATGCTTTAAATAGATTCTATTTATAGGAATTTCTTGAGGTTCTCCTTCCATTGATTCCAGCTCGAATGAATTCTTCTACTTGCATGTGCAAATTTTATATGGGCCAGTCCATAATGCTTCAAATTTGGTATGCTGACCCAGCTTGGCAGCTCTTGCATCCCATTTCAACAAAATTGAGCCTAATTCAAAATTAGGATTTGAAGTCCTTTTATCAAAATATTTCTTAACCATTCTCTGATGTTTAATCAATGAATCATGGGCTATATCCCTCTTTTCTTGAACTTCCAAAAGTTCTACGAATCTGACCTGCATGGGACTATTTTCTTCAATTTCAATTTGTTTGATCAGCTGGAGAGCGGGGATTTCCAAGCTTAAGGGAATCACAACAGACTTTCCATATACCATTTCATATGGGAACATTTTGATCACCTGCTTAGGTGTGATTCTATCATCCCATAGTGCTAGATTAAGCACTTTATGCCACTCTTTGTGATGATCAGCCCCTATTCTTTTGATGAGTCTTATCAGGTTCTTGTTGGTTGATTCTATTAGACCATTACCTTGAGGGTAATAGTTAGATGAAGTTTTTAGATATATTATATGTTTCAAGGCAAAGTCAAACACTTTAGACCCTACGACTGCTTTAGCGTTATCTAAAATTATGGTGCGAGGAGCCCCAAAGTGAGTAGTGATACTCCCTAGAAAATTTAGGATCACATTCTCTATTGCTTCCTTAAGTGGGACTACCTCGATCTATCTAGTGAAATATTCTATGGCCGTTAATATCCATTTGTGACCCATACTGGACACTGGATTTATCATCACAATGAATTCAAGACCCCATTGAGCAAAAGGTTCATCCACAATTATAGAACTGAGGGGCATGGCTACATTCCTCGTCATCCCCATATAATATTGGTAGGATTGACATTTTTTAACCAGCTGATAACAATCTAAAAATAAAGTAGGCCAGAAATACCCTACCTCACTTATCTTTATGGCTATGGTTTTTGAAAAAAAATGCCCCCTGATATTCCATGATGCATTTCATGTAATATTCTCTTAGCTTTAGCCTGTTTTACACATCTTAACAATTTTCCATCAGAATTTCTTCTAAAAAGGACTTGTCTAATTAAAACAAAATGCATTCCCTATATCTTATAATATCTCCTCTTATTTTGGGGAAGTTCTCTCAGATAAATCCCAATTTTCATAAAATGAATCCTACTTGTGACCTAGGATTCTTGATCAACCTCTTGTATTTTCAGCACCGTCTCCGTCTCTCCTTCTAAATCTACTTCCTCAGGTAACATCTTTTCAAGCTCTTGGGTTATATATTGGCACAAACCCCTACCTCTAACTAGCTTTGTGGGTCTGACCTCTACATCATATTCAAAGATCTTAGTGATCCAATTGGCTCTTTTCTCAGTAATTTCCCCCTCCATGATGTATTCCCTGACACTTGGGTGAGCTACAAGTATCAGAATTTTATTCCCTGATATCAGATGCCTAAATTTATTGAGGGCTTTTACCATGGCATAGGCTTGCCTTTCCACAAAATTGTACCTAATATCATAATCCTTGAGAGTTCTTGAGAAAAAGGCTATTGGGTGTTCTCCCTCTAGCCTATCATTCTTTTGAGTCAAGACAACAACAATACTTGACTCTCCTTCGTAGACATACATTACGAAGGGCTTGAAAAAGTCTAGATTTTTAAGCACTAGGGCTGCTGAGATAGCCTTCTTAAACTCTTCAAAGGCTTCCCTTCCTTTTGTAGTCCATTTGAAGACCAGGTCTTTCTTTAGCAAGAGTGTCATTGGTCTTACCAAGCCTACAAAATTAGATATGAATTTACTGACAAAATTGATCTTCCCTAAAAAGGACTGAACTGCCTTTTTATTTACTGGAAAAGGTAGGTTCATTATAGCTATGATTCTCTTGGGATCTATAGAAACACCTTCTTTAGATACTATATGTCCCAACAATTTGCCTTGAGGTATAGACAAGATGCATTTCTTGGGATTCAATGATATCCCAAAATCTTGACATTTCTTGAAGACAGATTCTAAATGATCAAAATGATCATCAGCATTTTTTGAAAATACAGTGAGGTCATCCAAATAGACCAAGATGATCCTATTTATAAGCTCACCAAAGGCTATATCCATAGCTCTTTGAAAGGTGGCTCCTGCATTTGATAAGCCAAATGGCATTTTAGCATATGCAAATATTTCCCATTTGGTAGTAAAAGCAATTTTGTACTGATCTTCATCAACCAACAAAATATGATTGTATCCAAAGAAACCATCTAGTAAAGAAAACCTCTCTGATCCAGCCATAGTTTGTAGAATTTGTTCCATGGAGGGCAAGGGATAGTGGTCTTTCAGAGATGCTCTATTTAGATCTCTAAAATCTACACACAATCTTACATCTCCATTCTTTTTCCTCACTGGTACTAGATTTGATACCCAGGTTGAGTGCTTGATTGGAAATATTATTTTGGAATCTAAAATTTTCTACAACTCATCTACCATTAGAGGCTCAATTCTTAGATTTGCTGGCCTCTATTTCTGTCTGATGGGCCTAGACCCTTCAATCAATTCTATTGTGTGCTGGATAATTGTCTCTGTTGTATCCATGAAGGTCTTCATAGCTCCAAGCTATGACTCTGTCATATCTCTGGCACAATTTGATTAGTTTTTCCCTCTCTTCTTGAGTTGCAAAATTCCCAACTTTTAGCCTTTTCCCGTCACTCACCTCTATTTTAGAATAGTCTATTTTGTCTACCTAGAACCTTTTCTTTTCCAGGCTTACATCCTCTGGGTCAAACAAGTTTTCTAAGGTGATCAATCCCTTGGGGAGCTTATTAGTCTTTAATTATATAATCTAATCACCATATGCCTCTTCAATTTTGGTTTACAACTGGTCAGCAAACTCATATGATTGTTGTAAGAAAGAGACTACCTGGGCATCATTTTCAAATACTTGCCGATTCTCATCATTATCTGGAATAGTCGACCTCACTATAACTTTTAGTGACTCATTGTTAACCAATAGGCCAGTTGTTAGGTTAAACTGTGAGCCAATCTGGGCCATCCTATCAGCCTCATAGTTTTGACTTCTAGGGATTATCTCAATATTGAAAGCTTCAAAATCTTCTATCAAATCCCAAATCCTATGCCTGTAGGATCTCATTCTCATATTTTTGGCTGTTGCCTTTTCCCTAATTTGCTTTACTACTAATTCTGAATCTCCTTTTACTTTTATATTCTTTATTCCCTTTTTCTTGGCTAACAAGAGCCCATGTACTAAAGATTCGTACTCAGCATCATTATTAGTGCAAGCAAATTGGAATCAGATAGCCCTTAAAATTTTATCACCATTTGGAGCAGTAAGACAAATTCTTGCTTCAGCACCATGTTTACTTTTAGCCCAATTAAAATTCAAGGTCCAGATCTCTAAATCTTGAGTAGTGGGTGCCTCTTCCCTTATAACATTTGGGATTGCCTGGTCCTCATCAAAAATGACGTATGTGCCCAAACTATTAGAGTCATAGTTCCCATATGGGTCGTTGTGCATCATAGCCAACAACTGGCTATTTTCTTATT
The DNA here is from genome assembly GCA_037957365.1 of Torreya grandis. Lineage (NCBI taxonomy): Eukaryota > Viridiplantae > Streptophyta > Pinopsida > Cupressales > Taxaceae > Torreya > Torreya grandis. The sequence goes on from JARHVA010002864.1 coordinate 1,005,127, forward strand.
TTTGATCATGCTCAGTCCAGTCGCCTAGTTCTTCAAAAAAAATCCTTTCTTCTTTATTTAACATGGCATGATTTATCTCTAATCTTGTTGTTGGTTCGTTGGTGATATGGTCTTTGGACAGTGGTTCAGATAGAATTTTCATCTTCGAACCATATCTAGTTCTCAAGATGAGTGAGACCAGTCAAGAGACATATATCCTCCTATTTTTGCTGTAAAGTCTCTGGATAAACATAAACCAAAAATAGGAGGTATATCTATGACCATTACATCTTGGTTGACAATTATGTTGGGACATGTGTATAATTGCAATGGGAGTTGTTTGATTCTCCTTACAGTTTGTATTGTTTTGCCATCTAGCTGCATAACTCCTTTTGCAAAGGGTTCATATTTTATTTTCAAAGCATCAGCTATTTGCTTGGGCATCATAGTTGTACTAGATCTTGAATCTATCAATGCATTATGCAAGAGTTTCTTTCCAACTATCAGAGTCAAGTAGAAAGGCTCTAGCTTGGATTTACTTACTTGTGATGCATCGTTCACCAAGGATGTTGTCTAGTGAGGAATTGTATCTTTGAGCTTTTATTTTCCAGCATGTCCTTCTTTGGTAACAGAACCTTTGGGAACTACTTGCCCTTATAGAGCTTCTTACAGTAGTGTCTTCTGTTCAGGAATAGCCAAAATATCCCATATTGACACTTGTGCTAGAGTCTTCTTCAATTGATCCACCACATTGATTGGTCCCAAAGACTGGGTCTTTTGGGCATAAAGATACCTCATTTTTTCTTGAATTTGGGTAAGAATCCCCTGGTCTTTTACCGACTGAGGCATTTCTTGTCTAACAACAGCATTTTTTTGCCCTTGAGATGGAGGATTATTCATGACTTGTCCATTCACAATCTCAGGCTACTCCAGCATTCTCCTCTTTGATTTGGTGTATTAATCAGATTGCACCACTAGCCTTTGGGAGGTAAATGCTTTGTTCAAGAAAACTCTTCTTCATCTTCGACCCATGAGAACAAAGCATGTTCTAGGGCTATTTCTTTCTCTTGTTGCAAGGACATTTTTTGCATCTGAGCACTAGAACTGAATTTTGCATACCGAGAGACTAGTAGGCTTGATTTTTATAGGTACTAGCAAACTGACCATCCATTCTTCTCTGCTCAGCCACCCTTTGTTGTAGATTACCCCTAGGACAATCTCTGGGTGTATGAGCATCATTGCAAGGGAAACACCAAGCATTAGTATCATCCACATAATTATTCTGTCTTGGAACCATCTCCTTATTTGAGTTGGGAGGAATGGTCTATGAGGGTGTGGGAACTACAACTAATTGATTCGTTGGTTGATGGTTAGTTTGTTTTGGAGGACTTTGATATTGGTTTGGTTGGGACGAGAACCTATTTCCTTGATAGCCTTGATAAGGGGGCTTAGGGAAAGTATTATGTTGCCTCTTTATATTAATCAACTCATTGGAAAATGTCCTTAGGATATTCTTGATATCATCCATCTCAGATGACTAGGCAGGGACAGGTTCTTTCACAGATGATGGAGGGTAAGTATACATAGACATAGGTGGGCTTACAGCTTTAAGAAATTCTTGAGGTAAGGGCAAGGAAATTTCTAGGAACATAAGCATGGGAGGCCTTAGAGGTAACTTTCTATCATCTATTAAATTATTCTCAGCTCTGACCGCATAGTCATAAGCCCCTGGCAAAGTGTGTCCTCTTAGTGACTAAATCATAACAGATATATCTGAATTCAAAGCCTTGAGATAAAATACTATGGCCATACAAGGTGGTGGCCTAGCTGTAGTAGGGATTCTATCCCAAGTTTTCTAAAATCTGGTGTTGAAGTTAGTCATGTCCTCCTGTAGTCCCCTTTGAATGGTGATCAACTACTGTAACAAAGAAGACTTATCACCCTTTTCTGTAAATCTTTCAAAGAATAGATCTCTGAGCTGGTCCCATGTAGATATGGTATTAGGGGTCAAAGACTGATACCATTCTAAAGTCTTCCTTTTAAAAGAAGCTACCAATAACCTTATGGCCATATTTTGTTGTGTGACAACATGTATGGCACAGACATCTGATACATCTTGAAGATGTTTTGCAGGTGTTTTTGAGTCCTACCCAGTAGAGCTTTTAGGACATTTACTGGGATAGGATCCCAAATGGCTGGTGGTGTTGGGAGGATTAATGGGATACTAGTGTTCCAGCTTGCATAATTTCTTGGGGGTATAGGGGCTCCCATATTTGGTATTGGTATAAACTGGTTAGCTCTTCTTCTTGGACTTGTTACCAAAGTTGGCAAAAGAATACCTGGACTTGCAGTAGACTGTGATCTGGTGACTGGTCCACGGCTCTGACTCCTCGTAGCTCTTTAGTTCATGTGATCTTGAAAGAAACTTCAAGATTGGTCCCACCGAGCGTGCCAAAAAACTGTTGATGCTTAAAATTGTGCTTGATCTTAATCAAAAACAATGGGAACTTTCAAGCTGTGGGATATTGTAGCTTGAAACAACATCCAGATTTTAGAGAAGTTGGTCTCTTCTTTTGTATCAAGTGTGGGGGAAAAAGGATAGGAAATTAAACAAAAATGAAAATGCAGGAATTGAAACCTAACTATGGCGATGTGCCTGAGTGTAATTTTATCCTAATCTTGAGCACAGTGAGACTATATGTAGGATTCATTCACATTTAAGAGCAAACAAGTGCATGATCAATGTAAAAGATTGAAATAATAGAAATAGAGGCTCATAATAGAGGTTTCTTTTGTTGAGATACAAAAAATGTCAATAAAGGCATAGGGTTCAATCTTCTTATAAGAATCTTCTAATCACATAAGAGGCGTAGAAACACGTACAGTTATGTAAACCTTCTAACTCAAGAAAATGAGACAAAAGCAAATGACATTCCTAATCACAATTCTAGAAAATCTACAGTCCAGACTACTTTTGTAAATAAAAGATAATATCAACAAAGGCATAGAGTTCAATCTTCTTAATTCATTCAACCACATAAAAGGCACAGAAGCATGCATAGTTACATCAACTTTACAACTCAAGAAAATGAGACAAAAGCAAATGATACTACTTGGTCACAAACTCTAGAAAATATAAACTATAGAATCCCCCCCTTTTTGATAATGGTTCCCCATATTTTATAGCCTAGGATGTCTCCTTCCATAATCTCCTTTCCCACATAATTCTACTCTGCCCTTAACTCATAGGGGACAAATAGATGGTGCTTTTAATGCCTTGGATGTATCCTAGTCTTATCAGGAAGGGCCATGCTAGAGCAGGGTGATTGTTCTGACTTTGGCATGTCGATTCATGTTTAGTACCTCCTCCCATGCCTAAATTTCCTCATTTTATCACTTACTTAGCTGTGCAACTGTCCATTCTACCTCCACTTACAGGGGACAAATAGACGGCCCTTTTAATGTTTGCAGGCTCCAAAAATATACCTGGTGAACTGTTCCATCTACTAGAAATAACTCCCACCAAGTTTCCCTCCATCTTGATTTGTTGTAATAGACACACAGAACACTCTATTTTATTGAAATGGGAGAGGACACTTAGTTGATTTCCTAAAATTCTCCTTATTGCTTAGAAAGCACTAGAGAATGACACTTGGCACTTTTTGCCTGATTTATCGAAGACACGCAGCATTTTCCACTTTCTCTATATCTTACTCAGGAACGCTCTGCCTTTGACACCTATCGCAATCCGCTTATTTGATACTTAGTAGTTTTAATAAAATAAAACTCACCGCATTCCTTGTCTGAGCAACTTTTAAAAAAGGGGATGGATGTATGTGGCAGTCTTTGCTTGGTGACACTTGGCACTTCCACAAACCTTTGAAATAAAACCTAGGACCCACCACAATCTTTATTTGGCAATGAAGCTTGAAGATGATCTCTCAGAAGTTGACATGTGGTGGCCTCCATTATTCTTGAGAAGATACGTGGCATCTTCCACTTCTCTTACTAAGGGTATGTGGCGTCTTCTGCTTCTTTTGGGAATGGAGTAGAAAGGGGCTCAAAAAGTGACACTTGGTGGCCTCCACCATTTTTTGACACTTAGACAAAAATGAAATGATGCTTCTGTGCCCTCCGAATAGGTACTTGACCCCTTTGGTTTTTGGGACACTCCCTTGAACTTCCCGATGAACTAAAATGGTTTAATGGTTCAACAGTTCAAAACTGTGTGCCATTTACACATTAATCGAGGTATTGAACCAAAACATTGAACCAAGGCATTAAACCCAGGCATTGAACTGACTGTCTCTTGGATGCTGACACATGGTGACTTTTACTTTCCTCTAAAAAAGTAGTCCAGGGCCTTTCGCAACTGCCACTTGGTGCTTTTCGCATGATCCTGCTACTTAGCTTATTAAAACCCTTTCACCAAAAAATAGATGAAATGTGGGTGCCAATATGAGATGTGGATGCCGACACGTGATGCATTCTACTGAGTTGCCATTAGATACGTGGCATGATCTATGGCTCTTTTGAAAATTAGGAAAGGTGCCTCAAATGACTCCACTTGGCTCGTTCGGTAACTCAAAAAGTGACACTTGGCAGCTTCTGCTGCCCTTCAACACTTAGACAGAAAATGAATCAAAATAAACAAACCTGCGCTCTGTTTCAAATCTTCTACCACCATGACCAAGGTATGCGGGAACAAAATTGCAGTGCGCGACTGAGAATCAGAATACAACTTAGAGTAAAAAATTTACTCTACAGTCTCTATATGGCAACATCATAAGAACCCATGCCAATCAGAGGTAGTGGAAAACCATATAAGCCTTTATGGGTCTAGAGTCCTATGATTCTACCACATGGTGACATCATTGGATCTTGATTTAGTGGGAGTATGAATCAATGGTAGGTAAATGTCAAGAATTATAAAAGGCAAGATTGATGGCTGGTGAACAAATAAAAGTGCCTGAGGCATAGATCCTTTTCATGTGGAAAAATAAGGATTGAAAGAAAGCCCACATGGCTAATATGGAGGTCACATGACACATAAATAACTTGAGAGCATAAGGAAAGGAGCCCCAAACATAAGGAAAGGCAAAGAATAAGAACATGAGGTAGATTTTTATCGAGAACAAAGTAAAAGAGTCAAGAAACTGCTGCTTGGACTAATGACATCGATAAAACAAAACAAAGAAGATTGACATCCTGTCCAAGATGCCAAGGTCATCAAAATTTCTAATGCACTATATTTTTAGTTAGATGGTAGAATTTAAGACATTACATCTGGCACAATAATTATAATTCAACATAAGATCGATAGACTTCAATTAGAATGCAGTTAGACATTGATCAAGGACATGGCTAGGGTATAAGACAAATTTGTCATTGACATTTTATTTAGGTTACAATGAATGAAAGAGACAAAGAATGTAACAGACAAAATTAGCCTTTAAGGGGGCACTGTTTCAATTACTAAGATCATGGCCAAACTCAAATCTATCAAAAATTAATGGCAATCCCAATGAAAATGAGTTTATGATCTCAAAATATCAACTATAATTTGTCAAGGACTTTTAACTGCCTTCTCCAATTAGAATCAAAGAATTGTTATCATTTTCCCATGAGTGAAAAAAATCTAATTAAGATATCATCTCTCCTATATGTAGGAGTTAGAGAGCCTTTCTTGGGGCTAAAACTTTTTGAATAATAAGAGAGACATAGATAACTAGACACTTTATTTTTATGATTCTTTACACTTTCTAGATTAGTTTTGATTCTCTACTTTTTTTTGAGTTTTGATGTTGTTGAGGTGAATTTTGTAGTTGGATGGTTGTATGGGCTCTAAAATTTGTTAATAAAAAAGGAAAATCTTGATATTTGAATATAGTTGGTATTATGTGTGGACATTTTCCTATGCATGTTTTATTTTGGTTATGTTATTCCATTCTCATAGTCGCTCTTACATGGACTCTTACACCATCTTTGGTTGGAGTTGTGATAGGTTTGACTCAACCAAATATTGGTTTAATGGAGCTCAATCAGTTAGATGTCTCACCTTGATCTTCATAGTATCAGGTTCTCTTTCTCTTTACCCTGGTTCTTTTGCAATTTATTTTTATGGTTGTTTTAATTTAGAGCTAAGGTATCAATGAATATAATTTGAATCCAAATATTTATCTTGATTATTTTTCATTTTTTATTTACCATCATTATATCCTTTTTTATATTCTTGCACATGGTAAACTAGTAGAGAAATCAATTGGCTTTTCTACACAAACTTTAGAATCTCTGATTTTTATCTCAGGCTGAACTTTGTAAGCATTATCAAAAGATTATCCAACCTATTAATTAATGTCTTAATCAAATCAACTTGCATCTTAATTTTTAAAATAGGCCTCTTAAAAGTAATAGTCCACATCAACCAACTTAGTGAAGACCAACATATTAAGATCTAGTATATTTAGACCTTAGGGATGCATTTTCTTCATAAAATCTTCTTCCTTTTAGGAGAGGAAGGTACTAACAACTCATCCCTATTGTTGATGTGATGAAAAACCATTCAACACAAAATAGATTATTGTATGCCCTTACATATAACATATTTCACCCTTGTGTACACATAATCCCACACCTAAGGTATAACTACATGTGTCTAAGGCCCTCCTTGGAATATTAGATATGTAGGCAATGCTCATTGACAAAGGGGTCCTTGAGGTTAACTCAATTTTATGAGCCTATAAACCCATTTTTGGTAAGGTGACATAACCTAAGGTGAATAACTAGGGTTTAAACTATACAACAATCATACAGAGCCTATGCGCATAATCCAAACACATTAATAGAAATGTGATAAAACCCATAAAAAGTATAGGTGGTCACTTTTCAATAAAAAAATATTTAATACATGACAAAAGTGTCGAGCAATATATAAAAGCATTGATGCAAGTGTCCATAGGTCAATGAAAGTGTCCAAGCCTCTAGAAAAATATTTATAGAATCTGACGATGGGATCATGAGTATTAGTCTGCTTGTTTCCAAACTTTATTTCTCAAATCTATTTACACATCTAAAACCAAATAAGTATTATCTCTTCCTTGTGTTGAAATTAGCATAATATCAATTGGCATTGTACTTTCCATATTTGGTAATTTTTCAAATTCAACATATTATGTTATCTAAATTAATTTAATTAGCCTACTTTAGAGTAGTTTTTTATTCATCCATTTGATTAGGCTATTATACCCATTTAACCCTCATCCAAACATATATAAAAATGGCTAAACATTTTGTGAACTCAACTTCTAAGTATTCTCATGCAACTCTTAGCTTGCTTTAGGGTTTTTAACCTGTTAGGTTTTATGATTTCAATAATTTTTTATTTTTTTTATTACTTTTGCCATCTTTGTTTGAATTTAGAAAATATGAAAAATGTTAAGAAATATTGGTTTTAAATGGAAGATAAATAATCCTTAATCAATCATCAAACTAAAAAATAATAATTAATTATTCCATTCTTACATGTTACTTAAGAAGAAATCAATAAACATGCTAAGGCTAGTACATACACATCCAATAATGGTGAACCATTAGATGGTACAAAAATTGATACATATTACATGGGAGTAATTAAAAATTTAACTCAATTATTGGTTCTAATGCCTTCTTGAACACAAGTGTTATTTCCATCCCCTTTGGTGACTTCTCAAATCTCAAATCTAAATTTCAATAGGTCTACTATACAAAATATTCTCTGAGTTGTTCAATATTTGAAGGCTAAGGTTACCAACATTGAACAAAATATTTTGAAATCAACTCAAGCTATTGATTGACAAGATGCATTACATAATCCTCTAACACCTAAAAAATATTTTCACCCTTTGCCAACTAATTTTGTTGCACCTAAGCTCACATTTCATGATGGAAAGTGTGATCTTAAACAACATCTTCAATCCTTCTCTACAACATGCCTTGATTATGATTCAAACAATAAAATTTTGACCAAATTATTTTCAAGGATCCTTAAAAACTATGCTTTAAGATGGTTCTATGACTTACCAATAGAATCATTTAAGATATTTAAACCTCTAGCAAATCAGTTTCTAACACATTTATATGTGAAAATAACTAAAAATATGTCATATTTATAAATTTATAAGAGTAAAAAAGGAACCAACAAACCTGTTAATGAATATGTTTTGAGTTATAAAAAAATGTTGGCCAAAATGAAGAATCCAATGGTAGATAAAGATCTTCAAGACACATTCAAGCAAATTTTTCTTACACCATTACATCAGTGTATTGTATTCAAGAAGTTTATATGTTTTGATGACTTATTCCATATTGTCCAACATTGTTAAATGAAACTTATTTCATTGAAAAAGCTTAATTATGTATTAAACATACCAAATACATATGCTACCAACTCTCATATGAAACCAAGATACAAAATCAAACCTCTAAAACCTAAAAAAGAAGCAACGACAATGGTTAATGCTATGTCACAACAACCTAATCGGCTTATCTTATCCAATGTACCTAAGATACAATTTACACAATTACCTAAGTCTCTAGCTTCATTACTTAATAAACTTATGGAGTATCATATAATATCTCTCCATCCTCTTATAGAGGTTGATACAAGTCGACCTATACTAAAAGGATATGATGTCAATGAAAATTGTGACTATAATCAAGGCACCAAGAATTATAAAAATAAATGTTATACCTTGAAACATAAGATCAAATATATTATTGATAATCAACAGATTACCATTGATGATCCTCCAAAATATTTAAGGTCACAACTTGGTGACCATCAAAACTAAAATATGTTTAACAATCCATTACAAGATCATTCAAATAAAAATTTAGAAGTATAAATAGAATATAATGCACATCCTCATCCACCATATTATAGGCACCCATTACATGGGATTATTGTAATGGTTTAGAGACCTATTACATTTGATGATAATGAAATTATTGGCAATGATTCACATCTTCACTCATTATTTATTAGAGCATATCTTAATCATCAACTTATATAAAGTGTTATGGTCGATAATGGTTCTAGTGAGAACCTATGTCCCATGAAATTACTCACACATTTGGGATATACACATGAAAATTTATACCCTTCAACCAAAATGGTTAGAGCATTTGAAGAGACATCACAATAGGTTATTGGTGAGATTTATTTACATTTACAAGTTGTTCCAACACATATGATCACCCATTTTATATTATATCATACATTGGAGTATTTTATATGTTATTTGGATGACCTTGGATAATAAACTCCATGCATTATCTTGCATATTACATGGGTGTATTAAATACATTCATATCAATAGGTAATTATAATTTTTGGAATTCCATATAAACATCCACTTGAACAAGAAAAGTTTATTCCAAGACAATTAATTATAAAACATACTAAGGTTAATAATGCAAGAAAGGGTAATAAAAAATAAATCCCCTTTCCTAGGTGGTCAATAATTGAGACAATATTGCACCAAAAATAGATAGTAGTCTCCAAAGAGTACTCATCTACACTTACATAGTCAACCTAGTTGTTGAGAGCAAATAAACATGTTCTGATTATAGTTACACCAAAGAAATCACAGATCACTAAATAATGGATTCAAAGAACCATTAATCCTATTATCTATTCACAACCATAGAGTCATATGAGACCTATGAAGAGTACCAATTTTTCTATTGTTCCAAATATGACACCTATACATGACCCTTGCCAATATCACTAGTTTGACATACCATATTCTGAGTTTGGAGCTTCCTATGAGAATACATTAGATGGGATAATAGGATATAATTTTTCATTTAAAATATTAAAAAATTCCCAAAAATAAAATTCCAATAAAATACAAAAAAAATTAAATAAATAAAAAATACAAAAAAATATTCAACATAAACATGTTTACTAGCTCCTTGGCACTTATGTTGTTTACTTTATTTTAGTAGATAGCATATCATTTATTTTCAATATGCACATATGATTCACAAGTAATTGAGTGTGATATATACATAAATTATATCCATGATACATGTACATGAAGATGTTATACCTCTCCTCTTCCAATGTGGCACACTACATTGGGGGAATCTTTATTCTATTTGATCACAATCAATACATGGTATATTATTTTATGATCACTTTCCCATTATCATGTTGATATTATATACTAATGCTTACACATGTCTATATGCATGCTTACATATTATACCATGTCCTTGATATGTTATGTTACATGACATTTTTTACTAACACATATATGTAGGGACTAGTACGATATGCTTATGTTGGTTGCTTATATTTCATTTATCACATTATCACTTCCTTCAGTGTACTTGTTGTTTTTTATTATGTTGCTTGTGGAACATTTAAATATGTTCCTTTCTTGTGTAAATTTGTGTCATTTAATGTTATTTATATGTGGGTGGACATTTGAAAATGTCCTCCCTTAGAGTGTGAAACATTTGAATATGCCCCTTATTTGCAATCTATGTAGACCCCCTTTTTGTGTGACATTGAGTGCTCTTGTGTATTTTCTTGATTATTTTATGAGATTTTATTATTACTTTCTACATGTATTCATGATACATATCATCCATATTAGTAATTTTTGTGACCACATACTATGAGCTTCATTTATATATCTATTTAGACATGCTACTCTTATATGATACATCTTGTTTCCCTTTATCAACATCTTCAAGCATGTATACATCACAAAATAAGTCCAACAAATATTCAAATTCATCCATGAAAGAGTGTTTTACCTTACGCATACTTTCCCAAACTTTGATATGCAAGAAGTGCCCCAAATCATGAGCATTTCTAGAACTTGTTAAGGGTTGTAACTAGTCAAAAAATCAAAATTTGTGTCCTCATGATACCGTTGCATTTGCATCATCAATTTAGAATTTTTATAGCAAAGAAAATTAGACCTTATGAGAGAACTTTAAATAAATTTATTGGGTTGTAATATTCTCACAAAATCCAAGTTTGTGTCCTCAATAGGCAGATATATTTTATTTACTAACTCCAAAAATTATGAGCACAAAAAAATTAAATTTGGCACATGTATTTCCAGAATTTGTGTATGGATGTAATATGCCAAAAATTTCATAATTTTTTTATTTTTCAACTAGATAAGTTTACAAACCTCTTCCTATATTTCCACCTTCATCAATTTCAAAATTTATCAAGCTCTTCAAACACGCAATTTAATGGTTTCTACCACACCCAATTGGCTGCCCATGCATGAAAATCACAATATTCTTTGCACTCTTGATATCTATTGAAATTGATTTATCTATTGACCCTACACATAGAAAAAACATATTAGTAAAAACATTAGTGTTTAGAAACACTTTTCTAATTATTCCATCATGCCTTATGAGCATGATATAGACTCTCTCTTGGTGCCTTGGCATTTTCTTAGCACAGCTATAGTATGCCTTTTTTCTCTCCCACTTCCTCCTTCTAGTGGTTGGAAATCTAATAATACATCAGTGTGAGAATCATGATTTTTTATATCCCATACTCACCATGGTGACAAAAAACCTCAACATGAACAAATTGAAAATGCTAAAAACAATAATTACTATGATCCTAGGACCATGATAACCCTTACTTATTCCCTTTTTTATGTTGGCCCAAATGGTATTATTTGTCTCACCACATGACACAATATCAATATTACTCTTGTAGAGCTCACCAAGATCCCATATCCATGATGGATACTTGTCATTCTCATTCCTTGAATTTACATGGAAGAATTATCTTCCCCATTAAGTACCATTCACCTCAACCTTAGTGATAGCACAATGTTTGAAACTAAGATAATGAAAGAACAAAGTATGAGGATAAATAAATGAGCACTTTCCAAGATGAAAACTCAATTTCTTACCCATACATAAATCTGAATTTCCTTCTTCCAAATGTAAAATGAAATCTTCTTTCTTTTTATTTGGCATTACTCCTTCAAAGGACCCCCTTGCCTTGTACAATATTATTGGGACTTGTGCTTCCTTTCTTAGTTTCAATTATTTCTTCCAAGTTTCCTCTTAGAATATGAAATTAGGCAAAGAAAATGGTCTATGATAAGAAACAATGTGAAAATTTTCTTTCATGACATACCTTTCCATTATGGTTTCCTTATCCATATCCAAGCTTTCTTCTTGATCTTTTGGCTGCTCATGAAGTTGTTGAACAACTTCTCCTTGCTTTACCTTTGGAAGTTCTAAGTTTTTTTATACTTCCACCTTAATGCCTACCATTTTTAACCCAATTTGTTACTTCATAACTTGATGGAAACCTTCACTTGGATGCCCCTGACTTTATGGTTCTTGTGGCTTAGAAAAATCAATCATTAGTTGCCCCAATTTTTTTTATTTATGCATTTCAAAAGATTTAATACTTGGTTGCCTACCAAACTCAACCTTATACAACTCAGTATTTTCTACATTCAACTCAAAAAAAATTGAGTTGGTTGGGCTAAAAATCAGTTGGAATCTTGTCAAAGGTGGCTCCAAATTCACTGATTTTCATTGCTCAAAATTTGTATGTGTTGGTTTCCCCTTATATAATTGAAAATTTAATTTTTTATTTCTTGAAACTTTTTATTTTTGAGGCCCAATAAATTCATATGTTGGTTTCCCCTTATACAACTAAAAACTAGGCCTTGACTGCCCCAAACTCTTTGAAATTTGTTGCTTAGTTGAATGTTTCCTTGGATTCCCTTTACACAATTGAAAGTCTACCTTAGGTGTTATCAATATTTTTTATTTTGGAGGTTCCATCTTCTTCTCATCAAACTATCTAATGAGCCTTTCAGCTAATTCTTCATATGTTTTAATGATGTCATGTCTTTGTGTCTTCATTCCCACATGCCACCAATCATCGATGGCTCCTTGCAGATGCCTTTTAAAAAATGTTAAGACTTTCTTTTCTCCCCTAGGGTACAAATAAATGTATGTGTTTAATTTATCTACTCATGCCCTCATTGGTGTGTTTGGATCCCCATCAAAATTAAGAAGAACAATCTTCCCCAAGCCATCTTGCATATCTTCTGGGTTATTCCTTCCTTTCCTAGATCCCCCTTTACCTTGATTCCATGTTAAAAACTCATTAAAGATCATTAACCTCTTGAGTTGGGGTTTATGTGCCATGTATTAATCATAATACTCCATCAAATACTAAATAATAGAGGGTTGTTCCTCCATTTTAAAGGGTCGATTGCATTTCATGTCCTTCACTACTTGAAGGAATTCATTCATTACTTCCTTCATCAGCCTTTGTGCTCAAGATAACCTCCTAAAACTAGCTCTATCCATGTCACTGTTTGACATAAAACCCTTTATATCCCATAGCTAGCCAAGAAATGGCTCTAATACCACTGTAATGTCCCCAATTTATGATAAATAGACCAAATGGGGTTATCAAGCAAACCCTATCAATAATTTTCATGAAACCCTCACTACTACCAATAAAATTATACTGTTGCAAGTGGCCAAGTTACCACTAAAATATCATTCAAATAATTATAATTTTAAAATAAATCCCAACCACCAAATGACTCAATAATTGAATATTTCTAATGAGTAATTATTGGAAAAATAATAATAAATTATTGAATAAAAGATATAAAATTTTAGATTGTAAATTAGGCCTTGAATGACCACTAAAACCCTTCCAAATGGCTTCTTAAGGGGGTCACCCAATTTAAGTAATATGCAAAATATTATTAATATTAGTTGGCCTTCAAATAGCCTCATAATGAGTTTCAAAATACAAGCACCCAACTGGAATAATTATTAAGAAATTACATATCTAATATAGGTCATGAATCTACCCTCAAAAGCCTCAATAGGTAAGTCGTCTAGCTACAATATATTCTAAATAAAATTAAAAACCCTAGGAGAGGGTTTACAAGTGTAGCTCATCCTTTTGATAGGATCTTCAATTCTTCAAGGCAAGCCACCACCCTCAAAGACCCTTAAACACTTCAAAAATGACCTTCAAAAGCAAGCCACCATTCCTCAATGATCAATCCACTTGCCAAGACAAGTCACCACCGTAGGAGAGGGTGTAACTCAATAAATATAAATTATGAAGTGAAATTACAACCCTTGTGTAGAGCTGCACTAGATATAATAATGGAAGGTTTCATACTCAAATTATTTTTTGCACTTGAAGGGTTTTGTCCTGAAGTCACTTGTTCAAGCTTGACATACTTGAGCATAAGATTCAATATCAAATTTAACATCCATCCAAATGAAACCTTCCTTTGATTTTATACATCTTCCTCCCATGGGGCATGTTAAAAAGGGAAGGAGATATACATTCAAATTATAAGGAAGATTGAATTTAAAACTCTTACTTTAGTCAAGTGGCGCTCATAACCCTTAAAGGGTCCCAACTTAAATGGCTCTTATAACATAAAGTACATTTTAAAGTACCTTTTACATGTAATTATTCAAAACCATTTATTTCCCTTTCATTTTTTTCTTTTCCCTTATCCCTTGGGAAATGGGTTAAGGCTAAGAGTCTTCAAGAATGTCCCTAACAAAAGAGGGAAATGATAGTCTGACATGTTAGAAAGTTGATGAGGATCTAAAATTGAAAGTGAAGGATGTATATTAGGTTTTAATTTTTTCTACTGTAAATGACATCTAGGTTATCAAAAATGATAGGGTTGGACCATAAGATAAATAATTAGGCACAATGAGATGATGAATGTGAATCTTTCTTTAATATAATGGTCTAGAATTGAATGGTAGAGCCTTGATAAGTATTTATCAAGTATACACAACTGAGATGTTATATAAATTAAATTTTAGTATCTACAATTATTTTTAGATGTGCAGGTAGATCTGAGATGTATAGAGGTGGAAATAGGTAGATTTATGCTTAGGATCTAGTCATCAGATTCTAGAAATATTACTTATAAAGGCCTAAACACTTGCGTCAACATGTGGATAACTATGTCAATTATTTTATTCATGGATTAATGCTTAGTTATTATACACAACATTCATTGTATTGAAAAATTATTGCCTATGCATGTTGACTTTTTAATAACCTTTTTGTTGATGTATCTAGATCGCACACACATGCTATGTATGACTATGTACAGTTCAAACCCTAGTTATTCATCTTAGGTTAGGTCACCTTGACAAAAAGGGCTTAGTGGGCTCACGAAGTTGAGCTAACCTCAAGGACCCCTTTTTCAATAAGCACTACCTAAGACATGTGTAATTCTCCCCTAAATGTGGACTTGCATGTGCACAAGGGTGAAAAATGCTATATACAAGGGCATACAATGATTTATCTCATAACTTGAAAAAATCTACTCATGGGTTATTCTTTGAATGTTTTAGACCTGTAATATGACTACTCCTATGAATGACTTAGAAATAGAGAATAGAGGGTAGTAGAACTTAGTTGTATAATTTATTGAATGAGCTTAAATATGTTCTTGTTTGGTATTTACTAGATGGATAATGTGTAAGCTTTGATGTGTATTTATACCACACTTTTTTTTAAAAATCTCACAAAAGGGTTAGATAAGACAAGTAGGTAGACCCATACATTTTGAAAAATTTACAATTTGGATGACTTCTGAGGTACAAATAATTAATGAAGAAACTAGACACTAGCATTGATGTTAGTGTCCATCTACAATTTATAAGTGTCTAACAGGGTAGAACCTTGTTGAATATTTGTAACAAAATATGAAGGATATAAATAATATTTTAAGTTTTATGTAGTGTACAGGTGATCTGGGTCATCAAAATGATAGGGTCAGTTCATAAGATAAGTGGTTAGGCATAATGAGATGGAAAATATAAGCATTTTGGCAACAGGAAGGTCTAAAATTAAAAGGTAGAGCCCTAATTGGATTTTGTCAAGTGTATAAGATTTAGATGTTATATATAATTAGATTTAGTATCTACAATATTAAATATAAGGGTTATATAGCGTCTAGTCTTGCTTTGTATTGAAAATTATTTAAGGTTAAATTTACATATAAATTTTTTATGTGAGCTCAACATAATATGAATGATATGCATGTATTAATTATGGCTAGTTAGAGCTAAAATATTATTGGATAGGGTGGAAGTAATACTATATTTGCTTTAGGAGGGACTAACAAGACAATTATAAGTTTTTTTTAATTTTTTAGCTTGTTAAAAGCTAAATTTAAATACAACATACATCTAGTTTAAATATTTAAAATGGGGAAACATTAACTTGAAATAGGGTAGATGAAATTATGCATGTACTGGACTAAACATGGTAATAATTGTAGTATGATTTCAAGCTCTATATGAATTCAACAATGTTAAACCCAACTCAAAATACAAACTACTCAATATGAAGGATTTATAAAGTAAATCAGAATGATAATAAGCTTACCAAATTCCTTTGCTTTATATTACCTCCTTCCAAGATTTTCAAGTAGATGACTTAGACTCAGATTGATAAAGTGATATCTTGATTTTGGATTGTTGATGGATGCTTGATGACTTGATTATAGATATGCAATAGGATTTCTAGAATTATTTTGGCATGGTTTCCCTACCATTCTTCTTCCTCTATTTTGGCATGGTTTTGGTATGAATTCAAGAGTTGGTTTGAGGGTGGAGGGAGAGGTTAGTTAAATAGAGGAAGGGAGGGAAGATCAAGGGCTTAGATTTGAATTTGGGACCTTGAGATCAAGGGCTAGGAAATTTCCATGGAATTTTTAATTCCATGGCAATCTCTAGAATTAGAAAATTCTAGAGAAAGGGACTAGATTAGAGAGAGTTATATAACTCTCTTTAGGTGTTAATGATGATTTAAGGTAGTTTAGATGGGGATTAGAGAGGGATTAGATGACTAGGTGTGTAAGAAAACCTAGGGAGTACGTTAGTAGGTGGTTAAGTAGGGTTATGGGAATTAAAAAATTCCATATAATGGATAATTAAAATTAAATTAGGACAATGAAAGATTTAAAAGAATTAATGAAATAGTGGGATGGGATAAGGTTAGTGAAATGGAGAATTACTGGAGGGGTATGTTGGACATATGGTTATAAATAAGATAAATTAGAGGAATAAAATAGGATAAGTGGAATTAGTGTCAACTAATAGGAATATTAGTCGACTCTAATGAAGTGAGCAATTTTAGGTGCATATATTTTCCCCCTATTTGAATGGGAATTGTGAGTGGAGTGAACTGGAAGGAGTAATAGTCTTTCAAATAAAAACCATGTCATGGGTGAATGTTAGTAGATGATGTTAGGGGATATGATTCCCCCTCAAGGGGATATGTGGTGAAAAATGAGATAGATGGCCACTCAAAAGAAGAAATGAGGGGTGGGATGTGATGGAGAGATGAGGGGATGGGATGCTAGATGTGGGATAGAAGATGAAGAAGATGAGGTTGACATTGAACAATGATAGATAAATTGATAACAATGCCCCTGGCAAGGACACATGCCTAGGGAATAGAGATGATGGGTGTCACGATTGTAGACACATCCTAAGGGGAAATCAACTGTAACAAGATGATGATAGGATTAAAATGCCATAAGCTTTAGACATATCCCAAGAAAGGATGCATGAAAAGGAGAGTTGTTGGCTAGGATAAGACTAATGATAGGATTAATGTTAATGATAGGTGTAGCTCAAAGTTAAATTGATCAATATGATGAGGTTGATGATAGAGAAGAATTGATATGATCGAGTGACTAATTGATTTGATTGATGTAGGACTGGGGGATGAGGATGGATGATAGAGATATTGGATGAGCTATCCTTGGGCACAAAAATGTGGCAAGTTCTACCTACATAGTCTGAAAAGACCTCAAGCTGATGTAGTTTTGACTAGGAGATGATGATGATGATTAGTATTAACAAGTGATGATGATACAGATGATTAGAATCATTAGTGATTGAAGGACATGATTGAGGATAGAATATGGGATATTAGTTAGATGGGTTGAGAGGATTAGATTAGTGATGGGAACAAGGATAATGGGATGATTAGAGGAATGATGAGGGTGGGTGTGTATGATCAATCCATCACAATGCCATAATTCTCATCATAGTCTAAGTAATCCAAAAATATAGCACTTGGTATTATGCCCCATGATATGGATATGCTGAACAGGACATTGTGCCAAAGTGCATGGGCAAGTATTGAACTCTGCATCCTTGAGGGCATTATGGGTATCCTCATAGCATCCTCATTCATTACCCACTAGACAAAAAAGAGACATGATACAATAAAAACATATGACAGACAAGATATATACAGTCATAAAAATAAGATAAACAACAAATAAGCAATACATACAAATATATACATGCAACATCCCAATGTTTTGTCTAATGATGAAATGAGTGATTGGCTGACCATGATGTGATTGGGATGGAGGATAGACTTGGATTTGGATAGGATGATTAAGACAAGATGTTGCCCCTAGTTTAGGATGGAAGGATGGATGACATGATGGGGGTGATAAGGTCTTTGAATATTGATTTGGTCTCAAAATCAAATACAAAAGTGGTCAAGGAAGGTGATTAGGCAAGTGATGACCAAGGATTACCAACAGACAAGGCCCTGTAAGGATCCAATCGAGCAAGGAGACTAGGAAATGATGATGGGATCAAATACCTTTCATGCTAGAAAAAGTGATTGGATGGGTGATAGACATGAAGAGGAAATGATAAGGATAATGATGGGATCATGTACATTCCATAATGGCAAAGGGTAATTGGATGGGTGTTGGGTATGAAAAGGCCCTGATAAGAAGTGATGGGTGCCATATTAAAATCTTGACAAGGTGATGTGTGCCAATAATACTTAATTAAAAGGATGATGAAATTATGGGTGACCACTCATAATTGGTTCCAAGACTAAATATGGTATCTAAATATGGGACAAATAGGAAGATAGGAGATGGATGTGACTAGGATATTGGGGATAAGTCAAGACACCACAGACTATTTTTTTGGCTTTTTTAAATTTTATGGTTTTCTAGGGTTTTTGACATTTTTAAATTGTTAGGGATTTTTGGTACATGTATAGATAATATACAAATGGGGTTACTATCAAAGGGAATACTAAGCCTATCAGCCAGGAGAAGGATGGAGAGATAGATGGATGTGATGACAAAGGATGATGATGATGGGGACCAAGGATGAATGGACTAAGGATAGTTGATGACCACATCATGAAGGAACCATATGGTTATTTACCCAAGTGTCCATTGGAAGATATGCCAAAATAGTTTAAGGACATTTATCAACACACCTTTCACTTCCTTACAAACATCAAGATGGGAAGAAATAAGAGATATGATGCATGATATGATGGTAGATGATGGATAGGAGCAATGGATCAAGGGATAAGATGATGGGTGATATAAAGAAGGTGGATAAGGGATGTGACAAGTGAGATGGATGGATGAAGGTATGAAATGGATGGATTTATCCCCAGTTTTTGAAGAGCAATGTGGATAATAGATTATTCTACCATGATGTCAAAAACTAGTTTTCATCATGGTACTTGCCCAAGGCACCAAAATCCTAGTTTTTACCATTGGATGATTTTTTTTGACTTTTTGACTCTTTATTGGGCATCTTGATTTATTAGACGATGGGTGAGATGCAAGGATGTTGATGCTATATGGAAATGTTAGCCAACACCTATTCTAGGGTGTGTGATGGTAGGATCATGTTATCTTTGTTGTTGGATGGATTAGAATCATGTTATGCAACAAAATACTATAGGAGATCTAAGACACTTTGACTTTGTGGTTCATCTTTAATCTGATTATTTTATGGATTATTGGCCATATGATTTTGATCATTTAATGGTATTTGATTTTGACTAGCCCCTAGTACCTAATTTTGGGCTTCACTAGGGGAGATTGATTTTTGGCTTGAAAGATTATTTTGACTTTGATAGTATCCTAGTGCTAGATATCGGGCTTCACTAGGAGAAGACATTTTTGGATAAGGCCGATGATTTGAATCTTCTTGATTTTGATTGAGGGGATCAAAGATTACTTGATTACAATTTATGAATTGTCAAATATTATCTTGGACCTCTGGATTTGTCGCACATATTATATCACTCGTGGAAGGGTCCAACGATACATACTCATGTTCATCCTTATGAAGGGAAGTGATTAAATGATCATCGATGGGAAGAAAGGGGTCCATGATGGATGAATATGGTGGTGAGGGCATTATGAGGTTAATGAGTGGGGATGGGGCAATATAGTCTTCATAGGGGTTCCTAGGAGACCTAATTTTGACATCAAATAAAATCTTCTCAAGATTAGCAAAAGGATCACTAGGACTAGTTGTAGTATGCATCCAAAGGAGGATCAGACTCACTCTGACAATCTTCAATAGATAAATCTTGTAAGAACTCATTTATGATGTCATCATATGGAATGGGATCAAAAGATATGCCTAGTAATGAATTGGAGGAATATGGATTATAGGTATCCTCTAGAAGATAGGCATTATCAGCATCAATGAAGGATGATGTTTCTGATAAGGAATATGATTTAGATATGGGTGTTAAACATGATCCTATAGAAGATAAGACCTCATATGCTAACTTTAAAGCTGACTTTGATGCACAAAATATAATCTTGTCATTTGTAGATGCATTATTCATTATTGACCTCTCAACATGGGGTGTTTGATGTGATGGGTGAGAGGGCCCATGAGAGATAAGAGGACTAAGATCATGTAGAATAGACTCGATTGTGATGGAGGATTTTTCAAGGATAGGAGTGGTGTCTTGACCTTGTCTTGGAGAGGGAAGGGATTGATCATGACTGGGAGGGGGATCTTGGCATTCCTATTTTTATTCACTCAAGGATTGAGACTCATCTAGTTCATCATCAATTACTATATCACCATAGTCAATGAGGTCTTTGACAAAGTCTTGAAAAGGTCGACATTGATTAATAAGATGCCCCCAAGTTTGATGGTATGGGCAATATTGGTTTGTGTTATACCAAGAGGCCATAAGCTTAGTAGGATCAAGATATCGGATAGGTGGATAGACCATCATGTTAGTGGTGAAAAGTTGTTTGAAAATGGCTTCCAGTGATATGGGAAGGGGAGTGTAAGGACCAGCTTCATGTTGTGACTTAGATATGGTAGAATTAGAATTATGATTAGATGGTTGTGGATATGACTGGGTGGATGGATTTGAGGTGCCCAACATTGGATTCCCTTTGCTAGTATGGGAATGGGTAGATGGTGGTTTATGGATAACAGATGTAGGATTGGTATGGGATTCACATGATGGGGCTTGGACAAGAGGTGAAATGAGTGAAAGGGGATCAACACCTTCAAGAAGTGGTACACCCATCATAATGAAATTCAATAGGATCTCATCCTTATGGGCAACTATGTATTGGTCAATGAAATCGAGGTCTAGTTACATGGTGATGGTTGATAGAGGATGGATGATGTAGGTAGGATAAGAATTGGATAAGGTTATTAAATAAAATATATCAAAAAGAGTGAGCTAGTATGATAGATAATGATGGAAATGAGATAGCCTAATAGATTAAGGACTATGATCAAATTTTAGACCCATAGTGCAATAGGTGCTAAAAACTTATCAACAATGCCTAGTTGTCAAGCTAGCAAAAGGATTGAGAATGTGATGGGTGACTAGATTAAAACTAGCAAGAGGATGATATGATGGGTGCTAGTTATGAATAAGGCAAGATGATGGGACTAGGGATGATTGATAGTTGATGGGTTTGCTAGATT
Source organism: Torreya grandis (assembly GCA_037957365.1). Taxonomy (NCBI): domain Eukaryota; kingdom Viridiplantae; phylum Streptophyta; class Pinopsida; order Cupressales; family Taxaceae; genus Torreya; species Torreya grandis. Next base: position 1,026,934 of record JARHVA010002864.1, read on the forward strand.
GAGATTGACAAAGTGATAAGACGCTAACAAGCTATTGATTCTGATATGAGTATCTAACCAAAGGATAAATAATAGTGGAGTAGGATGATATGATGGTGATAAGATGATAGGTGGACAGGTGGATAAGATGATAGGATGATAGGACTATCTCAAGACCTTGGACTAATTTTGCTCAATATGGGATGGTAGGTGATTATGTGATGAAGGTGATTAAGACAATGAAATAAGGATAAGTATGATGATAGATGATGATGAAATGATAAAGGGGTAATGAAAGGTGGATGGTTTAGACCTGTATATGACCAAAAATCCAACTAGGATAAGATGAGTTGATTACTAGATGGGTGATGAAGGCAAGGTCAAGACAAGTGATTAGGTATGGATTTAAGATAAGATTTAGATGATGTGGTATGATTAGGATGTGATTAGGGGATGACTAATGATGTATGGGTCTAGCGATAAGATGTGATCAAAAGGATGTACAAGAGAATGAGTTGTGTATAAGAAGGTAAAATAATAAAATACAAGGTGATGGAATAATGAGACAAGATGGTATAGGGATGATTAGGATTATGGATGAGGTGGACTTAGGATAGAATGTGGATGGTGAGACAAGATGGGATTAGGATAGGTGATGGGTTATTATCAAATATGTAAGGGGGTGATGTCTATGATATGGGAATAATTAAGACTATGGTGTGATTGATGGATAGGGCAAGGCCAAAGTGGGGTGTGATTGATTATGGAAGAGGTGGTCTTATGACAGGATGTGACTAGGATGATGAGCTAATGTGACTACTATGAGAGATTGGGATATGACTAGTATAATATACAAAAGAATAAATTATGTACACAAGGGATGAGACTAGGATTATACAAGATGTGATTAGGATGTAGGGTGATAATTATGGATGGAATATAGATGGTAAATAAGAATGTGATTAAAATGAACATGCAAAGGGGAATGGATACTTAGATGTTATGTATTGAAAATAAGCAAGATGTAGTGTGAATGGAAAGTGGGTATATAAACAAAGAGGATATTTTTAGATGAAGTTACTAGATGATGTATGAAAGAGGAATGTGTTATGGATTAAAAAAAGGATATATGAGAGGATAAATACTAAATATTATGGAATGAATATGATGTATAATATTCTATAGATAGGGGGATAGGATATGTATGCAGTGGGAATGAGAGATAGATAATAGGGAAGATGGAAGGTGGATGAATATTATATGTGATGCTATTAAGATGTTAAAAAAGGATATGAAAAGGAAGTGGACACTTAGTGCTATAGGTGGAGGATATAAATGATGTGGTTGATGTAATGTATGATTATAAAGGTGAATAGGGAGAGGATGTGTGGAGGTGTGAATGAATGTAGATGGGATGGATACTACAAAATGAATGTAGGATGAATGTGATATGACTATATGATTAATGTGGTGATCAAATATCAAAACACACAAACTATTGATGAAAAGGGGGTAGTGAAATGGATACAAGGGACATATTATGGTCAAATAAAGATATGATATTTGGAAGAGAAATGGGTCTCTAAAGTGAATACTATATGGGTAGGAAATATGCTATATAAAGAAATAAGTGTTATGAGAAGACTATAGGGGGAAAGAAAATTAAGATAAAGATGACAAAAGGATGGTGACAAGGATATGTGACAAGATGATGAGATGATGGACAACTGATGGGTATCTAAATGGATGATGATGAAGTAATGAAGGTTATCCTAAAGGCCTCTAAGAGGTATCACACAAAATAAGGGTGTGGCCGACTCAACTAAAATACAAAATGGGTATCATCACAACACACAAACAATCATGCACAAGCACATCCTAATTATTAAATTGTATGGATGTGTAACCTAATGCCCACACCATCTAATGGCTATACAAGTGAGGCTGTAGGTTGGTGACCCATTACAGAATTGACCAAAACCTCTCGACCTTACTTGCACTTGATGGCTACTTTAATGTTGTTTCTGACACCTACAATAGAACACCTATTACAGTCAGAAGGTCCTATACTAGACTGAACGGGCTTTCTAAGGGTGTCTCGTATATACACAATGGTACATTGGGGCCTAAGTCTGTATAGTGTGTTGTCTAATGCTTGGTTCAGAGAGTTAACTCTTCTCCTTCACAAATGATTTATATGAGCTCAACCATTTAGCCTAACAACAACTGTCCCTAATTGTATACTTTACCAAAATACAAAGTTTGGTTAGTGTACAGTAATGAAATCTACAACACTAACCCCTATAGACTAAGCCTATGTGTGAGTGTTAATTCCACATCACGCATTATCCTAGGGGGAGGGGATAACAAATAGGAAAAACACATGATATAATTAATTAATCAATCTAATTACCTATGTGTGGTTTGACATGATATGATAAATTATTCACAAGTTAACACACACACAAGTATACATAAGGAATGATTTTTCACAAGAAAATAATATATACAAGACAAGATGATTAAAAATGATATATACAATATAAAATTGATGTGAAAAAGTGCCAAAATGGGTCTTTGACTAGCGGCCTGCAAGCACAGAGGTTAGTAGTTGGATATGACACTTAAGAGAGGTGACCTGCAACACAAAATGTTAGACCCAAAATATGTTTTGTAAGATGATGTTCGCACAATAATCCCTATAATAAACAAGATGTTGGTCAAATATGACTTAATAAAACACCCCTAAGAAATTATGGTTTGGATCTATAATCTTCTTTGGGGTGAGTGGGACACGAAGTGGGGGTCTGGCGGCAGCAGCCCCTAGCGAGGTCAAAGGGCAGAGCCCCTTGTGGGGTCCAAGGGCAGTGCCCCTAGCGTGCTTCCTCCTCACCGCTAAAGGCAATTTGGGCTTTGTGGGAGGCTTAGAGTGACTCAAAATTCACAAAAATTGACTAAAAAAAGACCAAATTTAAAGGCAAAATTGGCTACAAACCCGTGACTACATGGTGCAAAATCATGACTTTCAAGACAAACCCATGACTAAGAGAGTTATGGGATTGTAGATGTTAGCTAACTATGATAATTAACCACAAAACCGTGGTAGTCTAACAATCTCATGACTAGGAATAACAATCCCATGACTAGGAGCAAATCAATAGTAGTGATTTTGCCATAAACCACAAAACTGTGACTTAGATTGACAAACCCGCGACTAGCAGCAAAAAAACAAGTAGTGATATTATAGTGTTTAAGAAATATAGTTTATATATATGACTTAAGTAAAAAGACTATTAAAATATTTGTAGGGATTTGATTTTAATACAATTATTTAATAATAAAATATGTTATTAAAGCCTATCACTAATATGAACTAGCCTAAACACAATGTCGTGACTCAGAATGAAAATCTCGCTAGTTGCAAGGCAACCCCATGACTGAGAGAGTAGCAGTATTGCAAAAAAAATGGGCTGAACTAGCCTATAAGATGAATCTCCAGGCAATCCTTTTGCTCATGTGTTTCACTAATACCCTGTAGGACATAAAATACCCCTGATAAGTATATTGTCTTTAGATATAAATGGAGATAAGGTTGACTATGTGGAGGAATGATTAAGAACACTTATCAACAAAAAAGAGAATACTTTCAGACTTACCACTTACATACTGTTGACCATTTTTTGCCCAATAGGCCAAAATCAGTCCCCTTCTTCCCTTGCTATTCAGAGCAAGTCATTTGTAGGTTGCACAAGTTCATTGGCCTTGTTTCATTCGCTAGTTCAATTGGCACTTGGTTCAACATTGGTTCAACCACTTAGTTCAAGAAATTTCAAGTTCAACACAAAGCTCATCAACCTTGGTTCAATTCAATTGGTTTAATGCTTTGGTTCAATCGCTTTGGTTTAATGGATGGTTCAATGAGAAGATTCAACGAACAGTTTAGAGGGGCTCAGCGCACAGCGTTGAACCATTTTTGGTTCAATGAATTGGTTCAATGGCTTAGTTCAATGCCATCAGTTCATCAGAAAGTTCATCGACTTGTTTCAAAAGGCTCGACGTGTAGCGTTGAACTGTTGAACCGGTTCAACGAGTGGTTCAAGCGAATGGTTCAATCGACTTGATGCGCAGTGTTAAACTGTTGAACCTATTGAACCGTTGAACTATTTTTGGTTCAACAAGTTGGTTCAAGGGAGGGCCCTAAAGCCAAAGGGAATTTGCCCTTGCAGAGGGTAGTCTTGGGTTCAAGAGCCCTTACAGAGGGCAAGCACTTTAAAGGAAAGGCAGTCGAAGGGTAAGTTTTCAGTTTTTGTTTGAGGCCGAATTCTTTCGGACTTTTTGTCTGAAGGAATTCCTTCGGACAAAAAGTCCAAAGGAATTCAGAGGAAGGCCACCACCCGACAGGAAAGCCAAAGGGCTCAAAGCAGAAAAGCCACAGAAAAGCCCTGACAAACTTTGCCAAGGATGGTGACGTCCCAAAAGCCATCATTTTTAAGGAGATGAACTAGTCATTGGGTGTTCAGTTTTAAGGCGACGGTTGCATGAACGTCAAATTTAACACAGTGAAATAGCTATTTGCTTTTAAACTACCTGAGCGCCAACCATGGAAAGAGCCCAAGGAATGTAGTGACCCACCAGAAGATTGCCCTTGAGGGCTGAAAGAGCAGGAAGAAGACAAGGCACATAAAAAGACAAAGCGTCCAAGTGGCAAAGGGAAGGCGAGTTATTTCTAGACGAGCGGCACAGCCTGTTTTCTCCAATTAGCATTGATGAGGGGACAAACTACAGTCTGTTCATAGAAAAGAGGCATGGCCATGTTCTTACATTAATGGTTGAACACCAAATTCAATTTTAGTGATTGTACAACATGGTTCCAGTAGGCCTCTTCTAGAAGAATGACATCAGTAACAGTGGCTTCCTCTTCCCAAGGTTCAGAATGCACATGGGCCACTAGCAAAAAAGGGCGCTAAAATCTTTCCCAAGAAGCGCCAAGTTCTCTTCCTCTTTCTATATATTGTAAACTTCTCTTTTGAGAAGGCATCATCTCTCAGCCTTAAGGCAAAACTCTGCCCAAAAATCTCTCGGGCCTGTAAGGCAGAGCTCTACCAGATTTTACCCTCAATCAAGACTTAGCATTTTTACCTCCATCTGGACTTGTACTTTAAATTATATGTCTATTTTCTTCTTTTGTGTTAAGTCATTGTCTTTCATGCTTTCACAGATCAATCACAGCATGTCCAGTGCACTGTGAAGTCTCCTTTCTGCAGGTCTGCCAGAATTGTCTACAAGGAATATAGGTGCCTATGAATAGGCTGTCAAAGTGTGTCCCATAACACCTTTGCTAGTTCCTTCCTCCCTGTACTTCCACAAACCCCTAGTTGACTGTTGTAGAAGAGCTTCTCACTTCAGAGAAGTGTATGGGGCGCTTCTTTTTTATGAAAAATGTATATTCGAGCTGGATGGGTCATCACTTTTCTAGTGTATCACCTTTTCCTTTTTGGGCTTAGGTTTTGTTTTTAGCATCTCTCTCTCCCTTTTCATCCCCCCCTTTTTTTTATTTTTATTTGTTAGCAGTAGGAGAAACCAAGGCCTAAAAGATACATCAGAGGGAGCTACCCCTTACCTAGAGACTCTCCCCTCCATCTTCGTCGGTCCCACAGGCAAGAGGGGAGTTTCCATTATTATGTGTTGAATGGCAGGAGCTCGGCCTCCTGCCCCGAGTGTAAATCCACGGTGTCAATAGTTTTTGGCACGCTCGGTGGGACCAACTAGGACAAATTGTGTCCAAAGAGTTGAAGAATTTTTGGTGTGTTACTCAACCAACCAGCGTTTAGAGGCTTTTGCATCAACACCAATGGTGACTCCGAGTTGAATCAGCTGGTTAGCAGCCTTGTGCCATCAGAAATCTTATTTTTGTATGTAGAATTCCTTTGCACAAAATCATGGACCTTTTATTCCTTCATATGACTTCGATCAGACTCAGAATTTTCATGCAATCACCTCAAGTAGCCCTCCTAGTTGCCCTTCAATGATAAGGGAGGTGGCGTTGGAGTTTGAGAAGCAGGTAATGGAAATCGATAGACTAGATGAGCAATACGATTATCAACAGGAGTTGATGTACAAAGAGGCATGTTTATTCAGGCAAACTAAGGCCTTTCAATCCATGGAGGAGGAGGTAGCAAAATGGAGAAATCCATTCATCTAAGGCAGTCAGCCTTGCGCGCCCCTCCTATCCTAAAGAAAGCCCCCTTTTGTACACCAAATCCTTTCTATCAGATGCCACTCACTCACTCTAACTCATCTAATGCATCAATCAACCCTGCTCTTGACCCCGTGCGCCTAGCTTCAAACATCAAAAGGCATCAGAGCAACCCCCCATGGAGATCAATCTTCTCAATTCCTTATATTGTGAATCCTCCATTGGGGATAACACCATGAGCCAACACATTCCTCTTCTAGAGACTCTTTCGGTGCATCAACAGTCTTTTCCTATCATTCCTCAACCTCCCCAAGCCTTTCAACATGATGTGCAAATTCCAAGTTGGAGGAAGGAATGCCAAGAACCAGCCCAAAGCCTTGAAGAGGATGATGCTGGTGACCTCCAAGAAAGACTCTTTCAGGATAACCTAGCCAAGCAAATTGAAGATTTAGAGGCTAGGATGAGGCTACTTCATGAAAGAGAGATAGAACTTCCAGACCTTGTGGAGGAGCCCCAGGACCTTGGAGAAAACATGGTTGCTGCCTGTTCACAAGAGCAAAATTCCAATTCCAAGATCTTGAACTGGGGGAAAATAGTAGAATCATGGGGCAAGAAAGAGGAGAAGAAAGGTTTTGTTCAAAACCTTGAAGAAGCTAAGGCTGCTCCTACTCATGATGATGTTGGTGACATCCATGAAAGGCACTTCCAGGAGGATATGGCCAGGAGAATTGCAGAGTTGGAATCCAAAGAGAGATTCCTCAGCCAACATGTGATGGATGGTTCAGACCTAATGGCACATTCTATGTCTGAACACACCCCATCTACGCACCCCCAAGAGAGCTATCAGGTCACACCTGATATTGATGAAGTGATAGCCAAGTGGAAAGAGGAGAATCATTCGATTCTAGCACAAGGACTACCTCTTCTTCCACATGGTTTTCCCACTTCACCCCTTCTCAAAGAGGAACATGTACTGTAGGAGGCGAGTGAGGAGCAGAATATCCAATCTATAGTTCTCCAAGGGGCTATGATGAGCGACAATGAAGGCGAAATCATCATCGACGCTTCTTGTGAAGGCATCATCAACAATGGAGAAGATTCAGGTCATGCATACATGCAGATGTTCTAGCAATACGAGGAGGAACATAAGCATGGTGAGCTCTCTTCCCTTTTGTTTTATGAACTTCCTTGTTGCTTCCATGAGGAGGATGACTATGCCGAGGAGCTTGAGTTGGAGGAGGATCAGGAGGATGCCTTTAAACATCTAGAGATCTTGATCTTTGAGGAGGAAAAGGAGAGGCTGGTCTCCCTTGAGGAAAGCCTTGAAGAAGAGAGCTTTGAACAAAGAGGCGATGTTCTATGGGATGAGCAATCATTTTGTGATTCCATTTCAGACATCATCATAGTCACCCTTCTTCAAGAAGGCCAAGAGGAAGCAGAGGATGAGTCTGACAGATTCTTCAATGAGGCAGAAGGAAACAAGTCAGACCATGATGCATTGTAAAGGGATTGTACAGATCAAAGGGCTTATGGTGATGAGACAGTAGCCATTGATTTCTTGGTGAAATGCACCAGCATGAAGGACCAACATTCAACAAGCATCTAGGAACAAGCAAAGTACACATATGTTGGGAGCATGTTTGAATCTGATCCACTCGAATGCAAGCCAATCCAGGTGATAGGCAAGAGGAGCAGGTCACCAACTCTCTTTTTCATTCAGCTACTTGCCTGGCACCATAAGTCTTCTTGCCAGGAAGGGGACTTGAGAAGTTTTCCTTTTGATCCAAGAGGAAAGTAAGTACACCTGGTTAGTTGTACATAGTAGTTTGCTTTCAGTTGTCTTTCCTACTTTCCCTAAGTGCAGTTTGCACAAGTAGTGTTTTTAGCCTTGTGTGTGTTTTCCTTTGTGTGTGGGGTAAAAAGCTTCATGTTTGATTCTTGGATCTTTGGGGATGTTGCTAACCTTTCTTCAAGCTGCATCTGACTCCATGCCCAATGGACTACAAGGCAACTGGTCTTTAAGCATAACAGGCATGCTTACCCTGGGAGTCACTAATTTGTTGACCAGTTTTTGCCCAATAGGCCAAAATCGGTCCCCTTCTTCCCTTTCTATTCAGAGCCAATCATTTTTAGGTTACACAAGTTCATCGGCCTTGGTTCATGAATTGGTTCATTCGTTGGTTCAATCGGCACTTGGTTCAACGTTTCGGCGTTGGTTCAATGCTTTGGTTCAATCACTTCGGTTTAATGGACGGTTCAACGAGGAGATTTAGCAAATAGTTCAGAGGGGCTCAACGTGCAGCATTGAACCATTTTTGGTTCAACAAATTGGTTCAATGGCTTAGTTCAATGCCATCAGTTCATCGACTTATTGCAAGGGGCTCGGCGTGCAGCATTGAACCATTGAATCGGTTCAACAAGTGGTTCAAGCAAATGGTTTAATCAGCTCGGTGCGCAATGTTGAACCGTTAAACCGATTAAACTGTTGAACCATTTTTGGTTCAACAAGTTGGTTCAATGGCTTGGTTCAAGGGAGCACCCTAAAGCCGAAGGGTAGTTGCCCTTGCGGAGGGCAGTCTTGGGTTTAGGAGCCCTTGCAGAGGGCAAGCACTTCAAAGGAAAGGCAGCCGAAGGGTAAGTTTTCAGTTTTTGTTTGAGGCCGAATTCTTTCAGACTTTTTGTCTGAAGGAATTCGGAGGAAGGCCACCACCCGATAGGAAAGCCAAAGGGCCCGAAGTAGAAAAGCTGCAGAAAAGATCCAATGAACTTTGCCAAGGACGGTGATGTCTTGAAAGCTGTCATTTTTAAGGAGACGAAGTAGCCGTTGGGTGTTCAATTTCAAGGCGACGACTGCGTGAATGTCAAATTTAACACAGTGAAATAGCCATTTGCTTTTGAACTCCCTGAGCACCAACCATGGAAAGAGCCCAAGGAATGTAGCAACCCACAAGAAGATCACCCCTGAGGGCTGAAAGAGCAGGAAGAAGACAAGGCACATAAAGAGACAAAGCGTCCAAGTGGCAAAGGGAAGGTGAGTTATTGCCAGACGAGTGGCGTAGCCTATTTTCTCCAGTTGGCATTGATGAGGGGACAAACTGCAGTCTATTCACAGAAAAGAGGCGCGGCCATGTTCTTACATTAATGCTTGAATGCCAAAGTCAATTTTGATGATTGTACAACATGGTTCCAGTAGGCCTCTTCTAGAAGAATGACATCAATAATAGTGGCTTCCTCTTCCTAACGTTCAGAACGCACATCGGCCACTGGTAGAAAAGGGGGCTAAAATCTTTCCTAGGAAGTGCCAAGTTCTCTTCCTCTTTCTATATATTGTAAACTTCTCTTTTGAGAAGGCATCATCTCTCAACCTTAAGGCAAAACTCTACCCAAAAATATCTCAGGCTTGTAAGGCAGAGCTTTGCCAGATTTTACCCTCAATCAAGACAACATTTTTACCTCCATTTGGACTTGTACTTTAAAGTATATGTCTGTTTTCTTCTTTTGTGTTAAGTCATTGTCTTTCATGCTTTCATAGATCAATCACAGCATGTCCAGTGCATTGTGAAGTCTCCTTTCTGTAGGTCTACCAGAAGTGTCTACAAGGAATATAGGTGCATGTGAATAGGCTGTCAAAGTGTGTCCCATAACACCTTTGCTAGTTCCTTCCTCCCTGTACTTCCACAGACCCCTAGTTGACTGTTGCAAAAAAGCTTCTCACTTCAGATGAAGTGTATGGGCGCTTCTTTTTGATGAAAAATGTATATTCGGGCTGGGTGGGTCATCACTTTTCTGGTATATCACCTTTTCCTTTTTAGGCTTAGGTTTTGTTTTCAATGTCTCTCTCTCCCTTTTCATTCCCCCCCCGCCTTTTTTTTTTTAATTTGTTAGCAGTAGGAGAAACCAGGGCCTAAAAGATACATCAGAGGGAGCTAGCCCTTACCTAGAGACTCTCCCCTCCAGCTTCGCCGGTCCCACAGGCAAGAGGGGAGTTTCCATTGTTGCGTGTGGAAAGGCAGGAGCTCGGCCTCCTACCCCGGGTGCAAATCCACGGCGTCAACACATACCTTTTCCTCCCAGTTAACCAGAACTTGAAGACCCTACAAATGATAAATTAAAAGAAACAAGAGTAGTGTTTTACCAGTTCTTGATGTTTATGCAATACCGTGACTAAGAATGGCAATCTCACTATTACCAAGGCAATCTCGCTATTGGTATATTCACGATATTGTCAAAAAAGTGCAGGGAGTTGATTTTTGAGGGGAATCTCTCTTTGAACTACACACAGAAGCAAGAAAAGTACACAAAACACCTACAGGAACAAAGAGTTAGCAAAAACAAATAACAATATGGACCCTAGCATAGTTTTTTGACTATATCACTACTCAAAATTACAATATCACTATTTGCAGGGCAATCCCATGACTTAGGGAGTCACGGGTTTGTCAAAAACCCTACTAAAACTCTAATCGCTAGTGGTTAAGTCACAATACTGCTACTGGCTTTGACACTCTCACCACTGCAATGTCGTGACTAACAATGTAATACCATGACTAAGACTTGTATACTCAAAAATTTCAAAATTTCAAGGTCTTCTTTGCCCAATTAGACCCTGCAAGCAAGTCAAAACAACACTAACAAGCAAAAATGGTTAAATGGGAAAAAGAGGTCCCATCATGGTCACCAAAATGTAGTATGATTTTGAGCTCTATATGAATTCAACAATGTTAAACCCAACTCAAAATACAAACTACTCAATAGGAAGGATTAATAAAGTAAATCAGAATGATAATAAGCTTACCAAATTCCCTTCCCTTACGTTACCTCCTTCCAGGATTTGCAAGTAGATGATTTAGACTCAGATTGACAAAGTGATAGCTTGATTTTGGATTGTTGATGGATGCTTGATGACTTGATTATAGATATGCAATAGGATTTCTATAATTATTTTGGCATGGTTTCACTACCATTCTTCTTCCTCTATTTTGGCATGGTTTTGGTATGAATTCAAGAGTTGGTTTGAGGGTGGAGGGAGAGGTTAGTTAAATAGAGGAAGGGAGGGAAGATCAAGGGCTAGAAAATTTCCATGGAAGTTTTAATTCCATGGAAATCTCTAGAATTAAAAAATTCTAGAGAAAGGGGCTAGATTAGAAAGAGTTCTAGATTTAGAGAGTTCTAGAACTCTCTTTAGGTGTTAATGATGATTTAGGGGAGTTTAGATGGCGATTAAAGAGGGATTAGGTGACTAGGTGTGTAGGAAAGCCTAGGGAGTAGGTTAGTAGGTGGTTAGATGGGGTTATGGGAATTAAAAATTCTCGTATAATGGACAATTAGAATTAAATTAGGATAATGGGAGATTTAGAAGAATTAATGAAATAGTGGGATGGGATAACGTTAGTGAAATGGAGAATTATTGGAGGGGTATGTTGGATATATGGTTAGAAATAGGATAGATTAGTGGAATAAAATAGGATAAGTGGAATTAGTGTCGACTAATAGGAATATTAGTTGACTGTAATGAAGCAAGCAATTTTAGGTGCATACAATAATAATTATATTTGAGAGCGATTACAACTATCATTGAAATGTAGATAAACTACATGCAAAGGTATTAGAACAATCATCAAGTGAGTTCATTGAAGATGCATTTGATGTTCACTTTATGTAATAGACTAGTGTAATATATTTTTTAGTCCATTAGCCATTGTTGGCCTTTATTGGACATTAATATCTAAATTAAATTATACACAATTGAATAAATGTTTTATACAAATAAAAAAGAAGGTCGTGTTAGGCTCTTCTAGCTCCTTTTTAAATTTCAACTTATCATTCTAATGATTTCATAATGAGATCATTGTGAACACAAATGTGATCAAACATAATTAATTGATCTCAATGTTTCAATCCACTTGATGTGTGTCTTATCTCTTAACCTTCGCTACTTTAGTGGGTAGTGGATTTTAAGTGTTAGAAAAACAAGATAAAATTTAATCAATAAGGGTTGTGAAGTTCATCGTGTTCATGCGGCTCACTAAGTATGTGAAATGACATGGAGTTAAATAAAAAACAAAACATATTTTATACCTAGGTCATGTCCATCAAAGATTTGAGGAACAGTTGGAAGTGCCACAAGTTCATGGAGTATGTGAATAGTGTAAAGTAGGTAAGATGCACTGAGTTTGCGGAGCTCCTTAATGGTGCAAAAAACACAAAAAGGTCTCAAGGTTCGTGTGGGTCTCAAGGTGCAGGGAGTGCCTCAGATATAGTGAGGTAGACGTGTCACGTTATGTAGAAAAATATAAAAGATTTTGCATAGGAAATCACATGTCGGACAACCATAAGGCTTGCTAAAAACATGACACATGCTCCACAATATAAGGTGAGAGTCTAGGAATAAAAGTTAAGGCTACCAAAATGCCTCATTGGCCATCAACGAGGTTTATAAGCCACACACTATACTCATGATGAAATTGGTGTTTAGGGAACCAGGGCAACTAAAATGCTATTTTAGAATTTACATTATGCAAAATCAAATTTTAGAACTAAATAATTTCCTACAAATAACGAGAGCAAAATTAAATATTTGTTAAGTGGAGGGAGCGGCCTTAATAATAAAATTTCCACCACGAAACCACTACAAGAAAACCACCTCTTGATAAAAAGTAAAAGCGAGGAATAACAAAATTACAATGAAGTGAAAGCACATGGAAGATTCACTGAAAATGGGTGAAAAGCGAGGGCGAGCATCCCATTTAACTTCTGCAATGCAAGTCAAATGTATTGTGAATTATATTATTTTTAATAATATAAGTGCAAATATGCGGAGAGTTCGCAGTGGGGTACAGAGGGATGCATCAAATGGAATTTTAGATTTAATAGAATTGAAAGGTGCACTTGGCATTAATGGCCCCATATTTTTTAGACATTGTAACAAATACATATTAATGCTGCATTAAATTTAGAAAAATATGCTTAAATAACACTTACATAATATTTTAATATTAATATGTCAAAATTTAAATAATACTTTATAATTATTAAAATAATATATATTTTTAATATTTTTAATAATTAAATGAGAAAGTTAAAAATGAAAAATGAAAACTATAATCCGTCTCTCCGGAAGGGAACCTCTCCATAATTGTACCTGTCCTTAGTCAAACCTAAAAATATAGCAAGTCCTCGATAGGAAGCCAACAATACTTTGGAGATCGGAAACCATTTTGGAAACCAACTGAAAAGCATTTGGGAGATTGCCAAACACAGTGATCATGTAGTTAAAGATATGTTCCAATTCATTTGGCTATAAGATTACTGGTTCTGTGCAATCATGATAAGAAAAAAATATTAAAAACTCCCTCCTAACTCCCAACAAGTTTTAACCCATTTTTATGATGGATCCTGTCTTGCTTCTCATGCTTTCTAGCCTAATGCAAATGCAAAACAACATTCAATCCCCCACCTCCTCCTCTTCCTCTTTCTCCATGACAGACAACAATGCCCCACTTTTCTTCTTCATGCTTGCAACTGCTCTCTCCCATGCAGCTGCAATTTATACCACAACAACAGGTCCAGACAATGATGACAACAACAGCAACTGTGAAAATCATTCACCTCCTCCTAACACCAACATACCCGTGTACCACAATCTGTTCCAAGAACAGATGTGGGCTATGGACCCCCAAGTCAGAGATACCCAATGGAGAAGCACCTATGGCCTGTCATACCCACTTTTTGCCCATCTTCTTGAACAGCTCAGACCCCACATTTCCCCCCAATCAATTAGCATGCCCCTTCACTCAGCCCTTGCAATGGTTCTCTACAGGCTCTCACAGGGCTATAACACCAGAACCTTGGCCTCCCAGTACAAGGCCACTCCATTTATGGTAGCCAAAATCACTAACATGCTCACAAGAATCCTTTCTACCAAGCTATATCCCAATTACATCAGAATCCCCAGTGGGCCGAGGCTGCTGCAGATTATACAGGGGTTCAAGGACCTCACAAGCCTGCCCAACATGTGTGGGGCTATAGATGGTAGCCATATCAAAATATATAAGAGACCCAATAACGAATCCATCTACAAGTGCAGATATAATTTCTATGCCATTCTTCTCCAGGCAGTTTCCGATCACAGAAAAATATTTTGGGATATCTGTGTTAGGGCTCCTGGGGGCACTGATGATTCGACCCACTTCAGGGAGAGTTCTCTTTTCAGTAAGCTCATTTCAGGGAATGTCCTGATGGATTCTGTGGTTACAATTCGGGGGAATCATATTCGGCCTTATCTTGTAGGGGACTGGGGTTATCCTTTGCTTTCGTTTCTGCTAACCCCATTTTCACCCAATGCATCTGGGGCCCCTGTCCAGAATGTGTTCGATGCAGCCCTAATGAGGGGAAGGTCTAGTGTGGAGCAGGCTATAGGATTGCTCAAGGGGAGATGGAGAATCCTGCAGGATTTGAATGTGGATCTCAATCATGCACCTCAGACTGTTGTTGCATGTTGTGTGCTCCACAATATTTGTCAGATGGCTGGAGAACCAGAGCCACCCATGTGGAGGGATCCCAGGGAAAATGTGCCTGTTGCCAGGTCACTTGAGAGCGAGAAGTCTTTTCATTATTTTGGAGAGAGTTTGAGACAGGCTCTGCTCGAGGATCTTCAGGACAGGCATCAAAGGTTTCCTGCAAGATAATTTTTTTGTTTTAGGCTCTTCTAATTCTTTGTAAATTATCCTTTTGTCAGGGAACCATGTATATTAGCATCATTAGCATCATATTTAACCTTCTTGTCCATTTTAGGGGAATAGTCTGCTCTCAATAGAGTTGGTCTTTGCCAAAAATGTTAATGTTTGAAAAATTTAAACTAGACATAAACTTAACCAATGTAACAAATTTGAGTTCCTGGATTAAGAAGTAAACAATGCTAAAGTCTAAATTACAACACAAGGTAGAGATGTAACATTTTTCTGTCGTGCAACTTGTTTTTGTTGAAAACCAAAATTAATGTATTGCTATGCTTGGGTTGTGCTTTCATACCACCTGCCTTTTTGATCGGGCATGCATTTTTTTTTTCTAAAGAAATATATTGCATGCTTTCAAAAATAAAAATAAAAATAAAAAAATTCTTGCTGTGCTGACAATATGTAAACTTTTTGTTCTCTAGAACCCTGATTAGTTTTCTTCGCTTTTATTTAAATTTCCTTGTTGATTATTCAAGCCATCTTATGGGGTCTTAAATTGCTTCCTAATGGGTGTGTTTGCCAATCAATTCAATCTGTCTATTGGTCTGTCAAACTATGTTCTAGTAAGTAGGGGTGCTGCCCATATCATTGACACAGGTTTGAAACTCAGCAGATGTGCTTTCTATATTGGTGGCACGTAAAAGGGAGGGAGGCTTGCTCGTTCTTAATGGGCCCTTGCTCACCTTGTTTACCTACCAATAGAAATCCAATGCCAATGGTGAAGTTTGATGATCATCCTCAATTCAGGTCTTTGCTTTTTATAAGAGTTGATTAGAAATCCATGTATTGTTCTTGTCTGTATCCATATTCTTAATTCATTTATGAACCTTTCACGCTTCTGCAATATTAATTTTGCTGAACCCTCCTCACTTGTGAAGCCACAATTAAAATTCAAGAGAGGGAGAGTTCAAAAATACTGCAGTTATATCTTTTTCCCTAAATACATTTCATAAGTCACCAACCTAAACCAACTCTTAGGTGCCTTTGTCTACTGTTAAATGCTGCCTATAATTTGTTTTTTTAAAAAACATCCTTTGACTAAGCTGAGGGACTATGACTTGGTTGGAGCATCATTTGAAGTCTAAATCTGTGTTGGTCAAACTGGCAAATGCAGACATCATAGTCACCAGGGGATTTCAGTATAGGGATAAGGACTATGTCCTGTCTCCGTAGCTGCATGTTCTGGTGACTGTATTTATATATATATAGCCATGCCCTTATTCATTTACAACCATATCCTGATTTGAAAAGGCACCCCCATCTCCTTACTCCTGCATCTCTAAGTAACCATGGCAGACACACGAGTCTTTAATCCTGCCCTGGTTTGAACCTGGGTCTTTTCGATGGTGATGCCCCACCCCAACGGCTAGACCACAGCCCAATTGAAGACCTATAATTGTCTTAATTCTGCAGCAAGGGATATTGCTCCCACACTCTTTTTGTTTCATTCCCTAGTCCTACCTTAGAAGATAGTATGGACTGAAGCTTCATTGATGTGTGAGTTGTTTTGACAAATGTCATGGGTCAATTGTGTGACTGATGTATTGGCATTAACAAGACTTTGTTCTATAGAGCACAGACTAATCAACAAAAATTCTAGTATTGTTTTGGTCTGATTAGGGTTCACATGCCTGGCAAACATCACGAGTTTTACCCCTCTAAAACTTGCCAGACAAGCTCAATACCAAGGGTTCAATAATTTGTGGAAGCTGCAATAAATAAATATATTGCATCTCCATTTTACCATCAAGTTTTATACTGTCTTGTAGTTTCCATTTACATGTATTGCCCTCATGGGTGTTTATGCTTTCATCAGTTCTTTTATTGATTAGTTCCTTCTCCGAGCCTATACTTCACAAAGTGGCATGCTGTCTGTTTCAGATAACTTCATCTTTTAGAAGATTGTATTTGACGACACTGTTCCATGTCCATAGGATCAAACCATATGTATTTTGTTTCCTTGCCATCACAGAAGTTCATGATGCTTTCTAAAATACTGAAAGGATGTTTCCTCAAGCATTCTTCCCATTTGTTTTTGTATAGGCTAGGTTGTCCTTTTTATTTGAATCAAAGACTCCCGTTATGACTAAGTATTTAGTTTCTTGCTCATCGTTTCTCAATATTCTGGATATTTTCCCAAACGGCAGCCTTCTCTTACAGAAACGGTGAAGTAATTACTTCCTTTTAAGTTCCATTCATCATTTTTGGTTCATTTGTTTCCCATTGGCTGCTTCGTCATCATTTTTCTTCCTTGGCTCCTTGCTTTCTATGTTCTCCAGAGGATTAACATGCCTATTGAACTCCTTGCAGAGAATATGTTCGTAACTTCTAATTATCTAGTTGAGACAGCAGAATTTTGTTCAAAGGCAATATCTGTTCCTCTCGGATAATTAATAGATCCCACTTTCTCTTGTTTTTATTTTCACCTTTTTATATTGTTTATTATTTAATAAGGCCTTCTTGTATGATTTATTTGGCGCAGTGTCATGCCTGTGTCAATATCACATTTGTTATTTTTCCCTTCTGAAAATGATAACTAAAGCAGGTTTCTCTTCTTGGTTTCCGCTGATTTTCTTGATATTTTCTGATCTTCAATTTAGGTTATCTTTGCAACTAATTCTGTCACTTCTGTGCGAGAGGTAATGCCACCCAGGGATTGAGTGATGTGCATGAATTACAGTTCTCTGTCATCATAGGATATGATAATGTTTTTAGGGTAATGAGTTTTCTTACCAGTCCATCAGCAGATATCTTTGTTTTTTATTGTTGAAGGCAGTCATAGGAGTTTGAGCCTTCCAGTATTCCAAAAATATGGGTTTCTCTTTGGGGAAATCTTATAGACATTCTATATTTCTCCATTTCCTATATCCTTATTTTTCTTGTGTAGCCATTTCGAGAGGCATGGTATTAAGTATTTTTCTCATTTTATGTGTATTACACATTATTTGTCCTTTGAGGAGTGACGGAGATGAGAAACATTTGATTTGCCTGGTCTTTTTCCATTTTTTTGCATGATGTTTTCCCCCAACTTTTTGCTGCGGTGCCTTGTTGGACAGCTGTTATTCGTCAGCAGATTTCATCTGTGAATGGCTTTTCTGATGACTTTACTTTTATTTCCTGTATGGCCACATTGATTAGACATTAGTACTTCACATGTCAAGTTATCAACATTGTTATCAGACGATTGCAGTCAAGTAATTTGATATCATAATGAGTGTCCATGTGCTATCATAGTATGATCCTTGAGGTCTGTGTTTCTATCAAGCTCTACAGTTTTTTTAATGCAATATATATTGACCTTCCATTATGATTGTTAATATTCTCCAGTTTGCTGCTGACTTTTGGAGTGAAATCTTCATATATATATATGTGTGTGTGTGTCTGGAATGGCTTAAAATAACTTTTGTTAACATTACCATCGGTCTTGGGGTCAAGCATGAAATTATTGAAATTTTTCTAACAAGCCCCTCTGATGGATTTGAAGAGATGAGGTTATATAGTAACCACTTTGGGACAATCTTTGGTCTAATAAACACTTGTTTCATAGTCTATTTCATAGTATTATCTGTTTACATTTTCAAAGTCCAATTAATAAGTAAAGAGCTGAAGCTATGCCCGTGTGTCTGTGGTGGAGGGGGCTTCCTATTGTAGAGATGTCACGGGTTTGAGTCAGTGGGTCTGGTCCCCTGTGATTTTGCAGAGTCAACAGATCTCCATGATCTGCAAGGTCAAATCGGGGGCAACCCTCCCAAGCCTTTGGCGGAAAAGGGATGTTTCCTTTGAAAAAAAGAAAGAGCTGAAGCTACTACATGGAACGTGATTGTCATCTTCCAACAACCTCTAGATTAGGTCTGAAAGTGAAAAATGCAAAGGTTTGTGCTTCGTTTGAAAATGACAAATGTGAACTTTGTTTATTTTTTGTTGACAAATCGCTTGTGTGCCTTGTGCATCTGTTATTTTGTCTCACAAGGGGATTAAGGAGAACTGCTGGCAGCTTATGAGCTCTCTCTATAAGGGGAGTAAAGAGCTGAAGCTATGCCCGTGTGTCTGTGGTGGAGGGGGCTTCCTATTGTAGAGATGTCACGGGTTTGAGTCAGTGGGTCTGGTCCCCTGTGATTTTGCAGAGTCAACAGATCTCCATGATCTGCAAGGTCAAATCGGGGGCAACCCTCCCAAGCCTTTGGCGGAAAAGGGATGTTTCCTTTGAAAAAAAGAAAGAGCTGAAGCTACTACATGGAACGTGATTGTCATCTTCCAACAACCTCTAGATTAGGTCTGAAAGTGAAAAATGCAAGGGTTTGTGCTTTGTTTGAAAATGACAAATGTGAACTTTGTTTATTTTTTGTTGACAAATCGCTTGTGTGCCTTGTGCATCTGTTATTTTGTCTCACAAGGGGATTAAGGAGAACTGCTGGTAGCTTATGAGCTCTCTCTATAAATGGATCTCAGAGCTCTGGGAGATGATGCCCATTAATTTTTTACCTATGCCTAGTTAGCTCCAGAATTGCCCGATGTTCAGCTCTGATACTCTCTATGTTAATTTCTTTGGGTTGGGAGCTCAATATTTCAAGGGGAGAAAGATATGAGATTTTCTGTTATTTGTTGATCTTCATTTGCTATGACTCTTACACAGGTAGCTGTAGGCATTCATGGTTCTCCATTGATTAGTTTCCTTTTAGCTAGGACTGTAGGAGTTCTTTTGCTGAGAAAGATTTAGGACTTTCTGGTGTTTGTTCTGTTCTTTCATTGTTAGCCTGTGAGGGATTTCATTCAGGCTTTCCCCATGGTTTGGGATATAAGGGGAGCAGGCCAAAGAGAATCTTGCCCATATAATGCAAAAACTTGATTCTTTCCCTATCTGGTGCCGGGCTGCTCATATATGCTAAAATTTGTTTTTTTTCCTGATCTCAGCGTTAGTCAGAGCTTACTACGAGGGCGGAATAGTCTAGAGTCTATGCTAAACTCTGATCATGTCAACTAAACAGTGATTCATTGTTATTTAGTTTAGAAGTCATACAAATACAGATTCACAGCATTGGTGCCGCCTCTATGTATGCAGTCAATTGTAGTATCTAACGAATTGTTGGGCTTTACAAATTTATGAAATCACTGATCAACGTGATGTAGGGAGACCAAGGCCATCCATGCTCTTAACCAGCCAACATGGCTCTCGATGGGAATCCCCATATAAATAGGGGGCACGCTTCCTGTTTAGTAGAGATGTCATTTGAAACCAACTGCTGAACCAATCTGGGTAGTTAGCATTACAGCTGGTACCTACCTAACACTTCTATTCAGAATGAAATCCGAAGTCAATCCTGTTATCTACTTTGACTTTGCATACCACAAATGATTCCTTGTGACTTGTGATGGAAACCCAATCGAGTCTATCTGGTCAAGGGAGACTATCTTTGCATATGGGAGACCTTACATGGCCATGAAACTATCTTCTTAAGTTCCACTGAGGTTTCAATTATAGCCATTTTATTACCATCCTCGCAAGTTTCACCTGGTGTCATTTTTTGGGATGTCAACTGGCTATAAAAGACCGAGTCTAATACTTTAACACTTAATTCTTGTACTTGTATGTAATGAGGGATACATGCTTTTATTCATAATGTCATGGTCAAACTAAGCTAAAACACATTCATTAGGCTCAACTATTTTTTCGTTATTGAATTTTCTATGCACTATACATAACGGAAGGAGCCCTCTGAGGTGGAGAATGAATATATATATATAATTTCACTATAGCATGTGAAAACAATGGGTATAGATCTCTTTATTAAACGAGGTGCATCGACTCCTGCTGAAGATCATTCATTCACCAACTATATTCAACACAATGAAGAGGGCAGATGGAGGCATCTTCCCGGTAAAGCAGGTCCAATGTAATTACCTTACAGATCCAATGTATGTTTAGTTTGGAATTGAAAATACCAAATTTTTTATAAGCAGTTTCTTCTTGTTTATAAGCTTATCAGGTTTGTTGAGGTGCAATAAGAGTTGCAGACAGCGGTGGAATAAACATTTGAGGCCTGGCCTTAAGAGGAGATATTACTCAAGATGAAGAAGATCCTATCGTCTGACTGTGCACACTCTTAGGGAGTCAGTAATAAGGAGAAAAATTGTCACTCTTCCATACCATCCAAGTCCAAGACAAATTATAGTTTAACTAGCAGAGATCAATCTTAATATGGATTTAAAGATCAAAAGCTTTCACAATCCATATAATTGGAAAAATGGTTTTTGGAAAAACTGTGTATATTATTTTGAATCGACATTTTGGATCATACTCTGTGATTCATCATTAGTGACTTATCCTGATGATGGATTACAGTGTGATTTGAAACATCAATTTAAAAAATACACAGTTTTTTATAAAACCATCTCTAATTAATATGGATTTGATTCGCCAGAGTTATATATTCAAAAGAACTTGGGCCAATCCATATGTTTGGGAATTGTCATTACTAATCTTTTGGTTACTTGGAGTACATCATACCTTGATCATGGATCACAGAGTGTGATCCGGAACGTTGATTCAAAAAATACACAATTTTTTCGAAAACCATCTCTATTTAATATAGATTTGATTTTTCAGAGTTATATATTCAAAAGAACTCAGGGGCCAATCCATACATTTGGGGGTTGTCAACTCTAATCTTTTGGTTACTGTTACTTGGAGTATATTATATCCTTGTTATGATAAGATGGATATATGCTAGTAACATAATTTTCCTATCTCCTTCATTGTTCGATACATCTATGCTAGTCAGACTTAGATTTTTATTGCCTAATGGATCTATGCTACTCATAGAGTTTTTGTAACTCCTTTTGACTTGCAATTACGTAGATTTTTCAATGAGCTAAATTCTTTGAAAAGTTTGATTTATAAAGCCCATGTGTTATATTTGTCTTTTCATATTATTAAGACGTACATGTTTACAAAATGTTGGCCCATAACGTTCCCATGCATCAACACAACCCCACACCGACCGAAAGTCCATGTTGATGCGAGGTATAAAATTTTCTTTTCGGTGCAAACAATCACCATCACAATCCTGGTGAAAATCGGAACAATGTAAATTTCTACAAGCTAAGATGTGTTTGCTTTAGGTTTGTCCATATGGTCAACTAGGTCAAATTTTTGGAAGCAGTTAGTATAGAAATTTTCCTAGTTCGAACAGTTAGGATAAGTCTCAAAAAACATTGAGAGTGAGAAATGTTTTCCTCTTCGACAGATGCACCCAAAAAACTTATTGCGTATTGCTGATGCATGCACAAATGGTCCATCATTGTAGGGCGGATGCCACAAAGAACCAGATAATGCGTTAATCTTAAGAAGAAACTCACTAACAATGTAAGCAAGTCTAGGCAACATCCATCAGTTGTTGGTTCAGCTTTAGGACAAGATGGTATACTCCCTTGGTAGTATATAAATGAGAAATCAGGAACTCAAAGCAACAATGTAAGAAACTCCCGGCTCGATACTTAAAAAATGTGCCAGATTTTTTTTCCGAGTTAGTCCAATAATCACCAATTGAGAATGAGACTTGATTCAACGATACATGGTCCTGTGATCCCAGCCAACTCTTATTAAATAAAAAGTCATGAAAGACTACACTAGTGCAAACACCATTATTGATTTCAATATTCATCAGAGGACAATATCCATACCTGCTTTCAAAATCCATTATAAAATGCCACAATAATTGTTCATATGATCTATAGATAGATGTACAATATTTGTTGCCCAAACATATTCTACCTATTCATTTTCATTTACATAGCAAAGTAATTTTCTCCCAATTAATACAAAATCATCATTATCTATATTTGCCAAAAGTTTTCCATCCTCATTTGCTGGGCGCAAACGTACTAAAGGTACGATATTCTTCCTTGTTTGTACAATTATGGCAATTTCGTCATATACATGTACTGATACAAGAGTTATATGGCTATCATCCATTGATTACATTCGTATGTCCATCTTGGTAGGAATAACAAATAACAAGGGGTATTTTTTATTGAAGTATTGCACCCCTGTAGATCTACATTGAAGAAATCAATAAACTAAAATAGAAAATGAAGAGCATCATTGGAGGGTTTTTTCTTCAACCACAAAGTCTAATGGATCTACTACACACCTCATAAATCTGGAAAGTGGCCTACCTTTCCATGAAAGTAATAGATGCACATAACCAATAGAGCAAGAGAGAATCCATGTGTATATATACAAGTCATCAAAACAATATGTAGCTACTATGTGGCAATGCAATGCACGATAATGCACTGAAACCAAAATGATATAAGATTCATCACATGTACTGAGATATATGCATATGGCCATATGACATAGGAAAAAATAGAGGATCCCCTAAATGCATGTCAACTCTAGTTCTAGGGCATGTTTGGTAAATTGTAGACATTAGGTTGACCTTGATCCAAAAGGTGTATATCTTCCAATACATGTTGGTAATGTAATTACTGTTTAATGTCCAAATACCACAATTATTTTATTGTTGATCTTAAAGATCCAAGCACATAGGTTTAAGTAGAACTTGATCTAATTAGTTTGTTAATTTCTCAGCATTCTCTATGCAAGTTTAACATCAAACCAAGGGTTGATAATCCGATATGAATGTAACAATGTCCAAAGTGATGTATCATCCAAAGTTACAATATTCCAAAGGCCTAATAATCATAATTCAAATCCACCTAAGGTCTTTAAGTTATCCAAGATTTAAAGTTTATGGGTTTCCATAGCCCATGTTCAAGATGGCACATTCAAGTAAAAGAGTATCATTTAATCCATATACAGTACACGAATGATAACACAACTTGTATCCCATACCATTTACGGAAAGTGTTATGAGAATATACTATCACAAGGATCGACAATACAACCAAAAGTGATGTATCTTCCAAATTTACAATATTCCAAAGGCCTAATAATCATAATTCAAATCCACCTAAGGTCTTTAAGTTATCCAAGATTTAAAGTTTATGGGTTTCCATAGACCATGTTCAAGATGGCACATTCAAGTAAAAGAGTGTCATTTAATCCATATACAGAACATGAATGATAACACAACTTGTAAGTGTTCCATACCATTTACAGAAAGTGTTATGAGAATGTACTATCACAAGGATTGACAAGACAACCAACACAAGGTCTAATAAGTTGTGTGATGAAAAACAAGATTGAACTAAACATGATCCACATCTCGAACCATCTAACAACTAATCCATATTCCTATGTTTTCACATAAAGCACACCTAGGTGCAATTGGTCTCCTAGTCAAGTTTATCCAAGAGTTCTTTAATAGCACAAACCAAAATGACATGTCATAGTATTAGGTTTACAATAAGGTTGTAGCATCTCTAGCTATCAATCTTCCGGTAGGTCTTGTAAAGAATTACAAGGTAACATTCACAAGTCTATGAAAAAGAAGATTTGCAAAGCGTTAAAGTCACAACCTTGCAAGGATAACATTCCTCATGAAAGTCTTACAAGCATCACAAGATAGTAGCCATAAGAAGCTAAAGTAGGTAATTCTGGGTAACCCAATAATTACATCATACGTGAAGTAGTGAATCACACACTAAGGGGTTAATACCATTGTAGATGCTAAAATTTGATTAATATAGTATCTATCTTGTATACTTGACAAATACCTATCAAGGCTTTACCCTTAAATTCTAGACCTTCATGTCGTCGAAAGGCTCACATTCACAATCTCATTGAACTTTATTGCTTATTTTATGGTTCGACCTTATCATTTTTGATGACCTAGATCTTCTGCATTGTACAAAAAGCCTAAACCCTGATATATATCATTCAATGCTAGTTTCAGATCCTCAACAACTTCTTAGGATGTTAGACATTTGTGTCCCACATAGGGATACTTGTATCGATTCAAGTGTCTAGATTCTTATCAAGTGTCTAGTTCTCAATAGTCATCTAATATGCAAATGTTTTGAATCCTATGGGTTGGCCCATTTGTTTTGTTTAACCGTTCCATGGGATATTTTTAAAATGTGTGGTATAAATACAAATTCAAGCCTACTCATTATTCATCTAGCAAATACCAAGCAAACACCTATTCAAGCTTATTCAATCAATTGTACAACTACATTCTATTGCCCTATTCTTTCCTATTTTCATATCATTCAAAGAAGTAGTCATATCACAGGTCTGAAGCTTTTAAAGAACAACTCATGAATAATATTTGTCAAGTTACAAGTTAGATCATTGCATGCCTTTGAATATAGTATATTGCATCCTTGTGTACACACAAGCTGACACCTAAGAGAGAACTACCCAAGTTTGAGGCCCTCATTGGAGTATTGGCTATGTAGACAATGTTCATTGATAGAGGGGTCCTTGAGGTCAACTCGACACCATGAGCCCACTAACCCATTTTTGGCGAGGTTTAAAGACCTAAGGTGAAGAGCTAAGATTTAATCTATATATAGTCATCAACACTCTGTGCATGTAAATAAAATACATCAACAAAAATATGACAAAATCTAGAAGGCTCCAGGTGGTCGCTTCATAATACAGTGAAAATTTCATACAGATAGTTGTCTCAAGATCAGGGCATAAGCGTCGACGCAAGTGTCCAAGGGCGACACGTGTGTCCAAACCTCCAAAAACAATATTTCTAGAATCTAACGATTAGATCTTGATCTTGTCCTGCTCTGTTTCCACTTCTGTATTTATCAGATCTAAGTGTGCATTTGCAGACAAGCTAAGTATTATCTCGTCTTTGTGTTTATATGATCAAACTACTATTTTGAGTGTACTTTCTCTATTTAACATAACTCGACACTTTAATTTAGAATATTCATTTATCTGAGCTTTCAATTAATTGGCATACTCTAGAAAGTTTTATTTATCCTTGTGTATAGGCTATTCTACTCCTCCTTAACCCCATACCACAAAAAATGGTTAAATGTTTGGTGAACTTGACCACTGAGTCTTCTTATGCAAACATTGTTTGCTCTAGGTTTCTTCAACTTCTTAGGGTTTCATACTTTGATTAGAATCTATTTTATTCTTTATTTTACCAAAGATAAAATAAAGGTTTCCCCCATGACACCATTTGTAAGATCAAGCACAACCTATGAGCAAGAAGAGGTATATGTTTATAAAGTAATAGATATCAAGCACAAGCAATTTCACAGGTTACCAATTGAACAAAAGTAGACATGTTTGCCCTATTTCATTGAACAACATACCCCTCAAGGTTCTAATAGTTACCATCCAACTCTCATTATTCACCAATGACCTATGTTGGGTTCTGCGGTCCATATTAATAGTAACCAAAAAGGTAGGTTCTCACATCATGGTGATGGTCAACATGTCCCAAAATTTCCTAAATAAAATTGGATACGCATGGGCCAAATTTTCCTATATTTAATCATGAAAATTTTCGTAATGTTCACAAGGATGACCTCTCTACAAATATCAAATGATTGGAATGTTTCTCCATGCAAAACAATGCAATTACTAAAGGTTCCTAAATTTCCAAATAGGGCACCCATTATTAACAATGCGAACTCTAATCTCCTATCATTTGATTGTGTAGTTTTTCACGCTATTCACAAGGACATCATGGCTTCCTTTCAAACTCCAAACAATGCACCTTTACCCAAAGTTTTAACATTTCAAAACAATATACAACTACCAAAAATTCAAAAGTTTCCAAATGAAGCATCATTACCAAATATTTCAAAGGAAGTACTATTACCAAAAAATCCAAAGCTTTTACATGATTATCAAAGGCTCAAAATTTTACAAATGATGTACCATTACCCAAAGTTCCAAAATTTTCAAAGGATGTACCATTACCAAAAGTTTTAAATGTTTCAAGTGAAACAAATATCAAACAAATTGCTTCTAATGATGAAACATCCATTATTTGTTGTTGAGGTGTGGTGTTCACATTATTAATTTATTACATAATTATTGTTTAATAAATATTAATATGTTCATAGTTATTTGGTATATTATTGTTATACCGAGTGATTTGTTGGTTATTAGTTTGAGTTATAATAGGTAGATTCGGAGATTGTGGTGGAGATATGATCTCCCCAATTATAGTAAAGACTTTTTCTATATAAATGTATTCTCGTATGGATTTGACATAGCAGAAATAGACAGTGAGATTATTATTGTAATTAATTATTTTGTCCAGTATTCAGCTTTCTTTGCTAGTTATTACCAATATTTGGTATCAGAACTTGGGAGATGGTGGAAGATTAAGTGGTTTGGAGGGGCAGTTGTATTGTTTTTTGCCCCTTGTTGATGAAAGAACAATTCTTAGGAGCCTCCATGCCAAGCCACCTACCTTGTCCGTCATTACGCCTGTTTTGATCTACATCAAATCAGTGTGACTATATCATAGTCCACAACATCAGTTGAGGTAAATGTTAGCCATTATGAATTTATATGCAACCAATGATTATTGCCAATGCATTATATCTATCTTATGTATGCTTTTGTTGTCAATGTCATTTGTTGTTCCATTTATTGTTCACGTGCTTGATTGTCACGTGCAAGTCTATCGTAAACATATAAAGAGATCAATCTTCTCAAAATTATACTACGTCCTTGCGTCATGTCATTTTGGACAAACTGCTATTCACGATCAAAGTATACGCAGTCAAACCAAGGATCCATCCATGATGTCGATAATGGATTCAACAAGTTGATGATCATTGATTAGATTTCACATCGTTTGGCCTTGACATTGCGGCATGCTATTTCCAAGTTGTCATAACGTTGGATTGCAAATCTAAGAGTCAGTTTTGAACAACAATTTTCAAGGATTTACCTATGTAGTGGTGATTTATATTGCTTATTAAATAAATATATGTCGATTGACTGCTCTTTTCAGCGTGTCAGTAATTGGGTCGTCTTTCTGCATGTGGTGAAGAAGTTTGCATTCTACACGAGTTGTATAACGATTGTGCATTATGTTTTGCCATTTTCATCTTATTTCAGACATGCAACAACTGCCTCTCAACAAAGAGCTCTCCTATAATGCCACCCAATTTGCCTCCATGCAATGTGTCCTTCGTGATCCCAAGGTGGAATAAATTCTTTTGTTTTATAGTTTGGGCATATGTAGTGTTAAGCTTTGAGTCGTATAGAATTTTAATTTGTAAGTCAATAATCTTATGTATATCATTGGGAGTCATAATGATCATTTTTCATGGTATAGTATTTACAAGTATGTTTTTGTCAAAAAAACGTCAAAGTTGCGTGGTCTTATTTAGGTTTAGATGTTTATAGTATCTTAATGTGTCAAAAGAATCAATAAAACGATCATTTTTTAGTATTTGGATTTTGTAAAAAGTTATATTATAGTCATAGGTTTCAAAAGTTTAAAGTGTCATTTTTTTTGGTTTTTCGTCATTATCAAGTAATGTTGTCATATATAGTCAAAACTGTAAAAAAAAAATAAAAATTGCCTCACAGACGCATTTTCGCTTGTATGCGATGTCCAAATTATGGGGGGAATTTCTCCTCAAAAATTTGCATATGAGCTTCATCGACCAATTTGCTGAGTAAATAACTTCACCTACTAGAGGTCAAAGAAAATAGACGTTAGAGGTTTCATAGCTTCTTGTTAGCCATGAGCGACAAGGACACTTTCTGCTTTAGTGGCATATTTGTTTTTCAATTGTATGTGTAGACACCGTAAATCTGCGCATGATGGTTTCGAATGTCGCAATTTCCCTGGACCACCTCAGGATTCCCTTGGGCCCAACCTAGATCGTTCAACCCCAAATGAGGCCTAACCCAAGTCAATTTGACCCATTGACTTAACCCACCTTTTACACTAACTTTACCTTGGCCCTCGACCACCGATGATTACTCTGACCACCGACGGTCAAGTTCCACCACCTAAATAAGCTTGGCTCACCTTTAACTCCGACTTGCTTTTTTATAATTAGCTCATCTAATTTGTGTACGAGCCTATGCATATGCGAGTTAAAATTAGATATCAAGTTACACTCATTGTCAACATTTTGTTGCACCTCTCCTTCCTTGCCTATAAGGAGAGATGAGCAGGAAGTGAGGAGGGATCCACAACTATCAAGAGCTTTTGGCATCTAGAGCTTCTTTTGCAGGTGTTCTAGCAATCCAGTAATCTGACGATCCAACCACCACATCAGAGAGTCGATTGGTCACTACTCGGTCGACAACCAAGTATCGTTACTCTCCCAGAATCATGCCAGACTCCATCAATGAGCAACCACCTCAGCCACTCATCCGACCAACCTCCTACAAGCTAAGTATTTGTTTTCCATTATTCAATTACTTTGTATTTTGTAACCAACCGAGTGCAAACCAATCTCTCAGAATTAACTTTTGTGATCTTTTCAATCTGACCTTTATTAACCCGGACCCAACACAGTAACTGTCGAAGGTCACCTTGACCACTGACGATCTGTCCAACCATCAATGGTTGCCTTAACTGCCGATGGTTGCCTCAACCATTGATAGTCACCTTAACCACTGACGATCACACCAACCATCGACAGTCACTGTGGCAGGGAATAACAAGTTATTTTCACCCACTTACCCTCAACCAAATCCCACTTTCTTTTCATCTGTCTGTTCACATACCTCTAACCTATTTTCTGAAGCACACTTGATCTGTTTAGCAGTAGTATTGACCTGCTTATTGCTATATTAGTCATTTCAGTCTATTTTTTTAGCAAGCATTTTTTGTATTCAATTTTATTAGCTTTTGATTATTGATGCAAGTACTTTAACTTCTATTTTCTAAACTTAAGTGTTTAAAACGTATGAGGTCATCCTCCCAAGCCAAAGAGGAGCTCTTCACAATGATTTGATTCAACGCGTGAACAATCAAACATGTTTTTCAACTATACCCGTATTTAATTTATTCTTCCTTTCTCAAAATATAAGTTGAAATTCACTAAAATATTTTGGCACGCCCGGTGAGACCTGGAGTCTCTATTTAGGTTTTTTTTGTTTGCATCTATATGCTTTTCTCCATATTCTGTGATCATAAAAGAAATTGAAGTTTCTTTTGGGTTTAAAATCAATTGCATGCATTGATTGCTTGCAAGTTTAGCTCAGATAGTTTAAATTAAAACAAAGTAATTCAATCGTAGCATCACTTGTATCACACACTAAACCAAACCACCAACATCAATCAAACATCAAACAACTTGAGACAAGGCCCGATTACGATTTCATCACCTAGCGGTCACCTTACCCTTTCCCGACATCCTACTTGGATGTCATTATCTAGAGAAAAACCAACTCAACTCTCTGGTTGAGTATAAACTCTGAAAATCGATATATATTGGCTAGACACCCGACACCCTTATCATTGCGGTATGTGAAGTAAGGGGGTAGGCCCCAATACTAAGCCACATATTGATTTCTAATACAAATCCTTTTGAGAGCTTAAAACAACTTGAAACCTTCCATATATTTCTTTTCTAGTACTTGTTCTATCAACTCAAGTGGAATCACATAATTTATTGAAAGTTTAAGGCATAAGCCAAAAGAGAGACTAAAAATAACTTTAGGACTTAATGTACTTTTTAGAGTATGATTGCTTTCCTTGATCATTTCTTGTCTTATCTCTGTTTGAGTGGTGATATTGTTTGTGTATTCTCTCTCCCTTATATTTTATGGTTCTAACTTTCCAGCAGCGAAAGAACTTAGAAAAAAAAAACTTATCACCAAGCCAATCAACCTCTTCTACTTCATCATCCATGGAGTACGTTTCTAAACCAGAGAACTCTCCCTGTCCTTTGGGAAGTCCTTCTTTCCCTCAAGAAGTTCCCCAAGGAGATACAAACTTTGCCACCTTTTTAGATAACAATCATAAGGCTTTTCAACCTTATCTTAACACCATGCCTCACTATACCCTTGCTCCGGTTCCACCTATGGACCCACATTATGGCATGCCTTCCTACCTTATGGGAAACACTTCTATTGCCACATTCACTACCCAACCATTGACTACCTATGCTTCTTCATCTACCAATAATCCCTTTGATACTACTATGGAAAACCAACCTGCCCAACCTACAAACACCCTCATACCTTCCACCCCCACCAACAACTCCTCTACCTTAGGAGCAGCCCAACCACTATCCACCTATACTCCCCTCACCATGGGAATACCTACCACTAGCATTGCCAACCTTCCTTCAGCGACCCCCAATCCATTAGTCACCACTTCACTTCAAAATCTTGTGGTGTCTATACCCTTTACCTTACCACCAATCAGTACAAAGGTCACTACCCTTCCTTTTATTACCAACCCAACCACAAGGACCACCCAACATGTGCCCATTGCACCAAACTTGTGTTACATCCCTAACCCACAAGGGCATGTACCTCTACCTACTACCCAACGACCCGCATCCATCTACTCGTACATGGCTTCCACCCAACCACCAGTGTTCACATACCACTATGTGGCAACTTCTCAACCTCCCACCAATTATCAATTTGTCACCCAAACACAACAATAATATGCACCTTACAACCTTCCAGTTTCACAACCCCAAATAGATCTGATGAAAATGTTCATGGATAAAATGACTACATTAGAGTCATCCATTTATGGAACTCACAACATCTTATCTATGATTAGATCTGCAATGAGTCCATCCATCCATCTGTCCCTATCAGACCATATCCTCCTCAATGGGAACTTCCCAAGATTTATAAATTTCAAAGGAGGATATCCAAAAACACCTCAGGGCATTTAGGCATACTTGTTATTTGATTGCCTACGATGATGCCCTCCTTTGTACCTTCCTTATGTCCCTATTCGATCCAGCATTGGATTGGTATAGTGTCACAACCAAACACTGTCTCTTCTCCTTCACCCAATTGGCCCAAA
Source organism: Torreya grandis (assembly GCA_037957365.1). NCBI lineage: Eukaryota > Viridiplantae > Streptophyta > Pinopsida > Cupressales > Taxaceae > Torreya > Torreya grandis. The sequence continues at coordinate 1,058,760 of JARHVA010002864.1, forward strand.
CATTCTTGGATCACTTTTCAATAAACATCTCCTAGAAAGTTTCCATCACTAACCTCAACTCTATTCGATAATTTGATGATGAATCTATTGCTAATTTTGTAGTCCGTTGAAGAAACTTGATCAATCAATTTTACTTTCCTTTACCCCAACCCGAACTGATAGAAATTTTTGCTTAGGCATATGCCAAGAACATCTCTTCTACATTCTCTGTTCAAAGCTTTAGAACTTTTGATTAAGCTTTTACCATGGCATGTAAACTAGAAAATAGAGCCATCGATGAAAGAAAGTTAAAATTGAAAATAAAAAACTCTACCTACAAAACCAATGAGGCTTCTTCCTCTAAACCAATGACCAAGGCAGCCAATGCACCATCTGTCAAACAATCAAATTCCTCTAACTGCTCAAATCAAAACATGAGAAACCAAAACCGAAAAAATCAGAAGTAATTTAATCCATTTAGGGAGTCTTATGCTTCAGTCTTGGAGAAGTTGATGAAAGCCAATATCATACAACTTCCTCCCATCAAGGCCCCACAACAATTTGATTATTCTCATCCTGCACCTAGCTGGTACAACAAGAATGACCTATGTGCTTTCCATTGAGTAGTGGGGCATGCCATTAGTATGTGTAACACTTTCAAAAACATCATCCAAACCCTCATTGACAAGTGGAAACTTGCATTGGACAACCCCAACGCACCCTCAAATCAAGCCCTTGACATTTTCAAACAACCTTTTCCCAATCATGTTCACTACACTGATGCAACCAATGAGTTCTTGAAAGGATGCACCTACCCAAAATGAGAGCAATAAAGTTGAGTGCTCTCATGATGCCCATACCATTAATATGGTTCTTGACACACTCATTGCTGAAGAACCTACTGACTAAGCTACTTGTTCTTCGCCCTCTCCACTTATTGAGGTAGTGGCATTACCTTCTCTTCCTTTGGAGACCCCAACCGAGGAAAAACCCCTTTATCCTCCTCCACTTATTGAGGTAGTGGAGTCACCTAACCCTCCTTCAATTGACATACTCAAACAAGCAACCATCACCATTTTATCTTCTCCCTCAACTACCGAACAACTCACTACCCTTTTGGAGATCATTCCCAAAGAGGAAGCCACCATGTTTGAACCTCCCATAGAAGAGTCACCCATCCAAACCTTGCATCCTTTGATTGAGAAAAAGGATGAAGTCACCATTCTCCTTTTTCAACTTATGGGTTTATCTTTCAAGTCCACTATCCAGAGAATAAAATTGGTCTACAAACCATTCTCTAGATTAGTTCAGAGATTGAAATTTGTCTCCAACCCTGATGTGGATAGGGCTACCTTTTTACAGCAACTATGGCTCCCTTACATCACTAAACAAGACCTTCTAGCCCCATCTTTGACAAACCAACCCACCACTTCTATTATCCAACCTTACCGTATCAACCCAACCAATCAAAACCTCTACCAACCCAACCACCCCTCAATGATCCAAAACAACCAAACCCCAAATGACCAAATCCCCTTCTGTCACTTCAACCAAACCAACCAATAACCTTGGCATCTTCCCTACATAGATCCTTAATCATTCATCTGTGAAAGTAGAGCTAACCTTACCAAACCTATCAACCAAACACCAAACCAAACCAACCAAAGAGGTAAAACCACCAAGAGGCCAAAAGGGCAATGTTCTGCCTCCCTCAAACTTACCCTCCATTTTGTGGCCTTATCCCTCTACTTCGATTAGGTAGCCGCCGATTTCAACCAAAATCCAACCACCACTGTTGGTTACACTAGCACACTTGCTTTCTGACACACCCATTTTTGCCGAGCCGTCAATAACCAAACTACCTACCCTGAAATCTCCTACCTCTGCTTTATCAACTTCCACCTTACCTAAACCAAATCCATCAACTAAGAACACTACCCTACCCAAACCTTCTATCACCAAACCCGTTTCCAAAAAGACTTCCATCTCACCAACCAAGTCCAAAACCTCTAAACCCTCTCCACCTTTAGCTAAGCTTTACTCAACCATTTTCTAAAGGTTATTGCAAGCTTCTTATTTGACCTTACTTGCTATTAAGCCATTCAATCCTCTTATTCCAAAACTCGCTTGGTATAATGATTTCCAAGTATGCTCCTATCATAGGACACTCGGACATGACATAGAGAACTGTAAATCTCTCTATACCATAATCCATCAGCTCTATGATGATGATGATCTATTAATAGAGGAACCTCCAACGAGCCCGTTACTAATCCAACTACCAACAACCACTACCTGATGCCCACCTACTCCCCCACTCTCACCTCAGAGTGTTGAGAAACCAAACCAATCTCCTACCCTAACTCTTCGCTCTGTCCATACTATCCATGTGGTCACACGATCAAACTCAATAAAAATATAAGGGGAAGGCTAAAGTGTCCATCTTATGGACATACCCATCTTCCACCTCCCAACCAAATCAAACCCAAATCTATTCACTTTCAGCTAAACCCAAGGTATCTATCTTGGGTGCTTCCTAATCCAACCCCTTCAAATCAATTATAAGAGTGGTTCTCAAACAACTTCACTAAACCCTGATGAAGATGAGCCTATATGAGCTGATTTCTACTTCACCCCATCGTCACCAAGCAATGATAAAGGCATTGCAATCAATAGAGGTCCAACCTGAAGACCCTCAACCTCTAGCAACCTTTGTTGGTGCTCTTCGAATTTCCAACCTTGTCACCTTCAAGTATTCGAAAATACCTTCGATACATCTAGATAACCCAAATCCCCCTCTCTTTATTACTACCTACATCAACCAAACCTGCATCAAATGGGTCATGATTGATGGGGGAACCAATATTAATATCATCTCCTCCCATGCTTATGATCAACTCAAACTACCAAACAATGTCATGTCTGAAATCTTGGTCATCTTTTGATCTTTCAATGACACCATAGCCACTACTTTAGGAATTGTTGTCCTTCATATCCGTTTAGGACCTCACATGCTCTTAGAGCTCTTCTATGTCGTGGAAGACAAATTCTAGTATAATGTTTTGCTAGGATGACCTTGGATCTGCTACATGGGTTATGTATCCTCTACCCTTCATCATTATATCAAATTTGAACACAAAGGCTAGGTTGTCACTATACAGGATAAACCAAGTCACTTTTTGTCATGTAACATGACTTATCAACCCAATGATGTCCTCGTACATCCATCTAACACACCCTCATTAGCGAAAGACAAACCTTCAACCACAAAAGTTGACATCATATCTTCTTCCACCAACGAGGCATCTGCTAACTCATCCATCCCCTCGAATCAAATCCCTACCACAGACCCCTTGGAATCCACATTCCAACGTCTCTCACTGGGGGAATATTGCCTCCTCATCCTTTGTCAGGTTCTTGCTCCTCAATTAGAGCACATATGATTACTTCTTGTATTATCAACTAAACACGAAATTTAACCAGAAGTAACAAGTAACTAGAAATATGAAACAACACAGGAATATGAGAAACAATACACAATTGTATTAATAATCACTCAGAAGAAAATACAATAAAGAAGATGCCACTTCTTCTTCCACCTCAAAGGCTCGCCACACCTCAAGACCTTCTTCCCTCTCTTTCTCGGTCACAACTATCAACTCCAATATAGAATTGATGTTCACCTCCACCAGTCAGTAACACGCTGTCAGTACACCAAGTACACAACCGTACTCCAAGTAGATCTCCTGCTCTCTACTGCTACCTGCAAATCACTAGACCTTACTCACCAATGTAGATCTCTAACGAAGCCATGCACACCTGCTGACCAAGATCATACATATATGAAGAACCCTTCTGATTCTCTAAACTAGCACCCACACTTGATACTGTGGCACTAGGAAGAACACACCATTACTCTCCTCTCTCTGAAGGAGCTTATTTGCTCTCTTACTCTCTAGCACTAGTTTACAATACAACTCATGAGTCTATATATAGATCTCATGCTTACAATAATTAGACTATCTTAATTACAATAATTAGACACGTAACTCAAGACTATAATTAGCCTTTAACATGCAAACTAACAGTCCAAAAAATAGACTCTCCGGAATCAACATGCAAACTACATGTTCACGTACAGGCTGTCGACGTCGGCTTCTTCATGACCGATGTCGGCCGACTGGTAACCGACATCGATTGCTTTTTCACTGCTATCTGACCGACGTCAGTTGATCAGACCGATGTCGGTTGCCCTGCAACTCATTTTTCAACTCTCTGCAACCTCCGTAACTTCTCCTGTTTGCATCCTGGTGAAGCTTTTAGCTCCACAACCTAACAATCTCTCACTTGGAGATAAACAGCTGCACCTGTACCTGTAACTATACACCGTCTAATTTATTCCTTGGCTTGTATCTCTTTTCAAGCTCAATCATGAAGACTAACCACCACACAACTTATGATGCTACACCTGTCATCCAAGTAACCTGCCACATCCGAACCTACAACTCCATGTAGTGAAGACCTTAACCCTGCATAACATGTTAACCTGCTGCTAGTCCCTCTCAGATACCTGAGAATCCACTGAACTGCCCTCCAGTACTCCTTCCCCGAATTGGCTCCATACTTTCTGACAACTCCCACTGCTTAGAAAAACTCAAGCCTACACTAGACCTTATGTGATTTCGAACCCTGTTCTAAGCTAAGCTTGAACTGTCCAGCCCTTGGTGTGCTTACCGATTCTGCATCCTGCTTCTTGAACCCTGCCAACACCGTCTTCACATCAGCTCTCACTGGAGACAAAATCTCCATGTTTCTTATGCCAAAGAATTTCACTACTCCAAATTCTCCATGACATACCTCTGAACTAACCTTACCCTTAGCTCAACAAATCTCTGTATATACAAACCTGCTAGCAAATCACCTACATACAATAAATAGATAATGTCGCGACTCATCATCCACCTGGTAAAGACAAACACAATAGTTACACTGATAATGACTAAAGCCCTGCTTTGTCATCCACCTGTCAAACTTGTACCACTATCTTGCAGCTTTCTCAAGACCATATACCTTGGCCTTCCATTTCATATATCCATCCACTCTCTTCTTTAACTTGGGAATCCATCCGTCTCTCAGTGCTTTCTTTCAGCGGACAACTCCACCAACAAATACCTATTTGGTTCTTCTCCAAAGACTCACACTCCTCATCCATGCCAAGCTCTCACTGTTTTTAAATTCTACCTGCATTGCTTCTTCACATCTTCCTAGTTCTTGACCATCAATAAGTAATATAAAGAAGGTGAACAACGAATATGAGGTTCACTTACCCTTTCTGACCTCCATATGAGCGTTTGAGACTTGTTGACAGCTTGTTGTCCGCCCACCATCTATTCCAGTGACCGATCTCAGCGATCTCTCAGTCTGCATCCGACCGATGTCGGTTCCCTGCACTGACCCTGACTGTCGACGTCGTTTCCCTTGTCGATGCCGGTATCCCTTATGTTGATGTCGATTCCTGTCTGACGGACATCAGTCTTCTTATTGCCGACGTCGGTTACTGTCTGATCGACACCAATACCTATGTTCGCCTGTGAGTGATAACTTTTTATTCGCGAGCTCCTTTTGGGTCAAAACCCTATTCAAATCAACACAGCCCTGCTCAGAATAATCCAGTCGACTCCGCTGATCTCTGTCCGTCATCTCCTCCATGAACACGAAGGCCTTCTAGTTCTTAAGTTTATCAAAGATATCTGTCTTCTGCTTAAGAACATGCATTCCCTTCCTACATATGTGACCAAGCCTACAAAGCCACATCTCTGCAATAGAAGGTGAATCAGTAATATAAGTAGATAGATAAAGGATACCTACTTTCTTACCACCATCTAATTCAAGTGCATCCGCTGCGAGAGTTACTGTGCATCTCTCATCACCCAACTTTCTTGAAGAAATTAGACTCATCTCCAAGACTGGTACCTGCATGACCTTCTTCAACATCTGTGTGTTACCCGTCTGCAATTTCAGCTTCACTTCCTCTTTGTCAATAATCTGACAAGGCTCACCAACCCCTAAATAAATCTCTCCAAAGTCTCCAAAGACATACCCATGAAAAGATGCTCTATTATGGGCTGCATGGAAAGAGGCAAAAAAATCTGTAAACCAAGATTATACTTTATCTAGAGCAACTTGTGCAACATCACCTGCAACATCTGCTTCTACACGCTGATCTTCTATCGACCAACAATCTACCTTTACCTGCTCTTTCTTTCCATCATTCAGACCATTCATGCTATTCAGTTTTTTCATTCGTAGCTTACTTTCTTCTACCATTGCTATACTCCCACTCAATCTGAAACTCTTGTGAGTGACCTGTAATCAACAAACACTAACCAGATCTGAAACCACCTGTTAGTAACCCAACCAAAAGCTCTGATACCACATGTCAGGATCTTGCTCCTCAATTAGAGCACATATGATTACTTCTTGTATTAGCAACTAAACACGAAATGTAACCAGAAGTAACAAGTAACTAGAAATATGAAACAACACATGAATATGAGAGACAATACACAATTGTATTAATAATCACTCAGAAAAAAATACAATAAAAAAGATGCCACTTCTTCCACCTCAAAGGCTCGCCACACCTCAAGACCTTCTTCCCTCTCTCTCTCGGTCACAACTATCAACTCCAATATAGAATTGATGTTCACCTCCACCAGTCAGTAACATGCTGCCAGTACACCAAGTACACAACCGTACTCCAAGTAGATCTCCTGCTCTCTACTGCTACCTGCAAATCACTAGACCTTACTCACCAATGTAGATCTCCAAAAGAAGCCATGCACACCTACTGACCAAGATCATACATATACGAAGAACCCTTCTGATTCTCCAAATCAGCGCCCACACTTGGTACTGTGGCACTAGGAGGAACACACCATTGCTCTCCTCTCTCTGAAGGAGCTTATTTGCTCTTTTACTCTCTAGCACTTGTTTACTATACAGCCCATGAGTCTATATATAGATCTCATGCTTACAATAATTAGACTATCTTAATTACAATAATTAGACACGTAACTCAAGACTATAATTAACCTTTAACATGCAAACTAACAGTCCAAAAAATAGACTCTCCGAAATCAACATGCAAACTGCATGTTCACATATAGGCTGCCGATGTCGGCTCCTCCATGACTGATGTCAGCCAACTGGTAACCGACGTCGGTTGCTTCTTCACTGCTATCTGATCGACGTCAGTTGATCAGACTGACATCGGTTACCCTGCAACTTGTTTCGCAACTCTTCGCAACCTCTGCAATCTCTGTAACTTCTCCTGTTTGTATCCTGGTGAAGCTTTTAGCTCCATAACCTAACATCCTTGACACTTTCCTTACTCCCCAAGAGTATGGGAAACTTGATCACCAACCTGGGTATGACCCCAATATTGGAGCCATTGTTCCCTTTGGACCTTCAAACTGTCAAACCCATTTCATCTATGGAGGACTTGGCAAACCACTTGACACTTCGACCAACTCCTCTTTGGCTCGAACGTTCACCTCTAGCTTCTCCTATTTGGATAACCCAAACTTTGCCAAGACATACCTCCATAGGTGTGCTTGGAAAGAATTTGGTCTTGGACGATATGAGCATGGCCCCCATGAGTTGATTTTTATTAAGACCAAAAAGCCTCATGAGAAACACGACCATGGTTTCATTCTACCCAACAAGAAGAAAATCAAACTACCTACCATCACAAGCGTTGAGGAAGACATCTCTTCCTCACCAACCCCTTCTCTACCTAAGTGTGCAGATGATGACATCATCCCCCCTACCTTTTTTTTCCATCAACATGATCATCCTTGGAGCCTTGACTTATCAAAAGAAAGGGGCGACCGTAACCATCCCTTTGACCCATCTTGATATGATAGGAGATGACTCTCCTACCATTAATATCGTTTAGTGTTAGGATGATGATTCCATTCTCACCTATCTTGGTGCACCGGATTCATCCATCCATAAATCCATTCCTCATGAGACTTCGACCATGTTGAATGAATCCACCATAGATCGAAGTGTAGCCTTCACTTGGTAATACGTTGATATGTCTAGAATTGACCCTGCCATTGCCACCCATAACATAGTCACCAATCATGATGTCAAGCCTATTAAACAGAAACTCTGATGAATGCACCCTCACATAGCCCTTCTTGTCAAAGAAGAGCTTCAACATCTCCTATCTATCAATTTCATTCAACCCATCGACTATCCCCAATGGGTCTCGAATGTCATGCCTATCACCAAAGACATAGGGAAACTACGCATTTGTGTGGACTTTCGTGACCGTAACCTCACTTGCCCCAAAAATGACTTTCCTGTATCAAACATTGACTAACTAGTTGATCTTACAGGCGGCCACAAGATGTTATCTCTCATGGATGGATTCTTATGTTACAATCAGATCCTAATTTCTCCTGAAGATCAACACAAAACTACCTTTATCACCCCATGGGGAACCTTATGCTATAGGGTCATACCTTTTAGACTAAAGAATGTTGGTGCAATCTACCAACATGTCATGACTTACATCTTCCACGACCTTATCCACAATATTTTTGAGGACTATGTGGACGACCTTCTTGGGAAATCTAAATGTCATAAGGATCATTTAGTCATTCTCAAGATTATCTTTGAGCGACTCATCCATTACCATGTCCGCCTTAACCCCAATAAGTGCATTTTTGGGGTCTTTTCAGGAAAGCTTCTTGGTTTTATCATTTTACTTCAAAGAATCAAAGTCTTTCCTATCAAAATCAAATCCATCCTCGACATGCTTCCTCCAATCAACCTCAAGCAACTCTGTAGTTTGCAGGGGAAGCACCAATACATTCATCACTTTATCTCCCAGTTTTTGGACCGATGCCAACTCTTCCATCACCTTATGGACATATATTTTAAGTGGAGTGACGACTATAAAAAAACCTTTGATTCACTCAAAAAGTACCTTTTGTCTCCACCTGTCCTCACCCCTCCTAAGGATGATCAACCTTGCTACCTTTACATCTCTGCCACCAACCACTCCTTAAGGGCAATGCTTGCTCATCAGGATGAACAACACAAAGAACAAGCCATTTACTACACTAGCTGCATGCTTGTAGAATATGAGACTCGATATACCCATACCAAGAAAATTTGCATATCATTGGTTTTTGTGGCCACCAAAAATTTTCCATTACCTTCTTAACCCCAAAACCTATGTCATAACCAATACCGACCCACTCAAGTATATGTACTCCAAGCCATACCAAAACCAACTTATGGCCAAGTGGCTCATACTTTTATTGGAGTTCAACCTTGAGTTCCTTTAACAAAAATCAATTAAAGGGCAAGTCATTATTGACCAAGTGGCTGAAGCAGCATTAGCAGACAACCAACCTCCTCCTCTTGAGTTCCCCGATGAGTCTATCACGACCCTCTCCCAAGCGAACTTCAGCTATCAAGTCACCATGCTCTTTGACGAATCAAAGTGTTAATATGGTGGGAGTACCGGTATCATCCTTATTCCCCTTGACAGAGAACCTTTTCCTTTGTCCTTCACGCTAGATTTTGAATGTACCAACAATTTGGGTGAGCCAAAAGCCCTAGTCATAGGCCCTCAAACTGCGTAGCCTTGGGAGTCAAAATAATCAATATCTTATGGTGACTCTCAACTAGTGGTCAATCAAATCAACAACTCTTACCAGTGTAAGAATGATGTTTTACAATAGTACAAACAATTGGCTGACAAACTTTTAACATCATTTGAATACTACCACATCCAATCTACCCTGCAGTCTATTGATAGGTTTGTTGACACCATGACTTTCATCGCCTCTCAGATTCCCTCTACACCCTCCGAATCCAAGCTATCTGTCGTTATCCACAAACTTACCCAACGTTCCTATATCAAACCAGACCCCCCTCCATCTTCAATGTGGAGGAGACCCATCCTGACCTTTGGTATCAACAGACCTTCGACTACCTCAACCTTACCATCATTCTTTTTGATCTTTCTAGGAATGCTCAAAGAGAATTTATCTAGAGCACCTCGTGTTATACCATTATGGGGGGAATTCTTTACAAATGTGGCTTTGATGGTCTCCTCTTAATAACTTTTAGAATGCATGATGGGATATGTAGGGGACAATTTAGTGGCCTCGCTGTAGCCAAAAACATCCTTCGCCTTGGCTATTATTGGCCTATCCTCAACCAAGATTTTTGTGACTGTGTGAAAAAGTGTGTTAAGTTTCAACAACACGTCAATTTACATCATGCACCTAGCCATAGTCTTCGTGTATCCACTAATTTCTATCCCTTCTTATAATGGGGTCTAGACCTTATTGGTGAAATTAACCCCCATTATTCACAGTGACACCATTCTATCATCACCGTGACCAAGTATTTTACCAAATGGGTAGAGGCTATTCCTTTAGTCTTCACCAAAGTGGAAAAGATTCTCAACTTTATCAACCATCACATCATCTACCGTTTCGGTGTTCCTCACAAAGTTATGACAAACAATGGTAATTTTTTTAAAAACAAGCAAGTCTAGGGTCTTTGTGACACATTCAGTATCTAGTTAAGTTTATCATTGCCCTATTACCCTCAAATGAATGGACAAGCAGAAGCCTCTAACAAAAATATTAATAACATGCTCACTAAAATGGTTAGTGCATCTAGTCGAGATTGACATTGCACATCCCCTTCGTCTTACGAGCATATCATACTAACATTCAAACCCTTATGGGTGCTACCCCATTCTCTTTTGTGTTTGGAGAAGAGGTTGTTTTACCTCTAAAATTCCAAATAACTTCTCTTTGCATATCTTTGCAAGATCTCATTTCTAAAGATGATTATTATCAACACCATTTAACCCAACTTGAGCTACTTGATGAGCATTGTTTAGCCACCCTCACCCATCTTCATGTCTATCAAGAGCACACCAAACATGCCTATAACAAACACCTTAGAGTGCAAAAATTCATTATTAGAGACCTCATCCTAAAGGAAAATCAACATGTGACCAATATGGAGAAAAACAAGAGGAGAAAGTTTGCTTTCAATTGGCTTGGACCTTATATCATAACCCCCAAGTACGGATCAAGGGCTTATTGGTTATCTTCTCTTGAAAGAAACCCAGAACTTGAGCTCCTCAATGATTTGCATCTGCGTCCTTTCTTTTGTTAAGAAAGATCAAGCTCACCTTTTGTTTAACTTAAGCTCATCCCTTGCTTTCAAACCACATTCCATCTCCCTATTTTAAGGGCAACCAATTAAAACTAAATCATGTAATTATCCATCATAATCATAGCTTAATCTTGAACAATGGGTACCATGGCTCTACTCATGGCATGATTCTCATGGTACTTTCTACCCCCTTTACATGACTAATTCCAATGATCGTTGTCACTTAAACCTCTTTACACCTCATCAACTTTTTTGTGCTTCTAGTTTTGCCTCCATAAAGGCAAAACTTTAAGCCTATAGAAACAGGTCTATGTCAAACAAAATCAAACAAAGCAAAAATAAAAAACAAGACCAATAACAATTATGGGTCATTCCTAGCATTCACAGACTGCTCCCTTGAATGACAACTATTGAAAACATATTCAAAATTCTTCAAAGTAAGGTGGACTTCTCCCTTGAAGGACAACTATAAAAAAATATTAAACAAAGCATACAAACTTAGACCACTCTCTTGAAGGATGGCTGAGTAAGGCATTTGTCAAAATCAAGCAATTTCTTTGAAGCTTCCCGCATTAATTAGCTTCCCCAACTCCCAAACAACAAATAAGCAAAAGACCCATTATCAAGTAATAGCAAAAACATAAAATAATTTTGAAAGCCATAATCAGTTCTCATAAGCAAAATAATCTTGAAAGCCATAATCAAATCTCATGAGTAGACTCTCACATCGACCAGTCTACACTTTGTATGGCATAAACTTGTTTATACTAACTCTTTGGAAACCTACAAAAGAGGCATGCTAGTCTCACAAGAAGGTTCCATCTTTCATCCATCCCACCTTTATACAATATAAACAAGGGATTTTTAGCTCACTTGATGTTATGTGATCAAGACACATTTTTAACCAACTAACGAACATTAGTGCGAAGCATTCAAAGGGTTTATGTTCCTTAAGCCAATCCAACTTCGGTCTTGTTTTAGTCCTTGCCAAAAAAGAAGCATCATGCCCTCTTCCTATCCTCTCGTAACTAGTTGATATATTCCCTAAGACATTTGTCTCTTGATTATATTCTTTTTCAAACATCTAAAAGTTGTTATTCAAACTCACTTTATGTGTTTTTCCTTCAGCAAAGATTACCCTAATCATAACCAAAATGTATCATGAACAAAAGCATACATCATTAACATATCCATCAAAAAATCGCATCAACATCATAAAATCCATGAACAAAGCAATAAACCATTTATACCACATGTCTAAATATAAATGAGGAAGCATGTACTCATTCAATTTTAACATAAACATCATCATAACCATGAACATAAACAAAATACATCTCATCACATGCCTATCTAGGTGAGTCTGCATCATCAGATATTATCACGAACATAATCAATATAACATTCATCAATAATCCACATGAACATTAAAACCATGATCAATAAGCAATAAACAAGGATAATATATATATATATATATATATATATATATATATATATATATATATATAAATTGTGAGTCTAACATCATAATGTATACACCAATATACATGTCTCTCTCAAAATATACATCTCACTGCATCGACTGGCAGGCCAGTATCAAAATGATATATGATAGTATATGGTATGTCATAAACCATGTCATAAATATGCTCCTAGGGTACCACAGTCTCTTGGAGCACCACTAGGTCCTGGTGCATGTCCCCCTGAAGTACCTGTCTGTCCACCTACAAAAGCAACCCACTGACCTAGTGTCACCACGTTGGCACTGCTTGTCATTGTAACTCTGTACTCACCCCATCAAGGCTCATTAGGACACCACCTTAGGACTATAGCCTCATAATAACATAACTCCTCCACTATGGCTAGGCATTGTGCCATGGGGATAGTGCTCGGTGGTCCTGTACATGCTATTGCTCCTCCTCCAGCGTGTCTCAAGGAGTCTCTCTCCTGGGTGACCAAGGCTAATGAAGCTTTAACTTGGTCCATACCACTTGTAAATGTTGCCACTTGACCCTGTAAATTAGCCACCTAACCCTGTACTGATGTACCCTATGTTTGTGCAACAACTAGCACCACTCTTACCTATGCATTATGGGCACCTCCCCGAACCTGTTCCTGCTAACCTTTCCCAGATGGGTCCACATCCATGTACTCCTACCACCATCATCTCCACCAAAATTTACTACCGCATATAGAGCCTAGTACTATGCAGGGTAACCGTCTATAAAACCTACATCATCAATTGATGGTTTCGCTGGTAACTCCTCATGATCCAATAAGGTCTATAATGGATGTGGCTCAAGTAGTAGTATCTCTACATCCTCTCACCTATATCTTGGAAATAGGCCCGAGATACCCTATACTAAGCCAAACTATCTCCTCACCTTGTCGAATGGGATGAGCTTTACCTCCCCATCCCTCCTACCGAAGATCCGCCTATAACTCTGCAAGGATAAAGTCTGCCTCTTGTATCTGACCCACTCTAGAAACTTGACATAGGGCCTCGAGGTAACATCACCAATGACCAAGACAACCAATGTACCTCTGAACTAATATACATCATGAACTCCTCCTGCATCTGAAGCAACTAAGTCATCTCTCTACTGTATGAAACCAATTGTGAAATATGTTTGAGCAAACCCAGTCCATGATAGCCCCATCGGCCTCAGCACTCAAATGTGCTCATAGGCCCAATAGTGTAGGACAAGCCCAATGCTAATGCCATACCTCCTATGAGCTCTAAATCCCCACAAATATCTGTATATCTGAACCAAAAACATAGGTACCCATCCAAACACTATGCATCCCAACAACATCTTGACCAATAGCCCCAAAATTAGATAGGGAAACCTCCCACTACTCAAATCTGGAAGGGCAAGGAATGACACAACCATCATCATCATGGTCATTAGTCCCCTCTCACCCCTCACCCTCTAATAAAGCATAGAGTAGCTGAAGCCCCCAGCATGCCACTTGATACAATCATGGTCATTGCCATATATCATCTCTAGGAACTCTTGCTCCTCCTGCTCAATGTGATATATCAGATCACCTCAAAGGGGAAACAATGTGATCTTATGCACGTCCTCTAGCAAGATAATCATATCACTAGTGGGTATTAGGAAGGTGTTTGTGGCTAGATCCCATCTCTCGATGAAGGCCACAATCATTGTTGCATCTCACAACACGTGATGGTAATGTTACATCACTCTAAGCTTGACCTCCTCCATATGTGCCCAATCCATTAGGGTCATCCCCTGGTGGATCTCTACGAAGATGCGAGGTACTCGATCCTACATTTGGATCTACTTCTGTGCCTACAAGATTCGTTAGAAGATACATTTAGTTCCCTTTACTATTGTTGTCTGCAAACTTAACCGCTAACACCCACCTCTCCTACCTTATCCTTTTCTTACATATACCCTAATTGAGAGCCAATCCCCATCATTTACACTAACAACATCCATAGACCAACAACTACCACAACCAATCTCACCCTCTTTTACACCTACCTAACTTTACTTGTCTAACCATTTCTTAACCTCCTATGCTCAATACCTAAAACTTGCTTTTTACGCCAAACACTTACCCTATCTCATTTGCACTCTAATCAATCATTATGTATACAACCCTTTTTAATCCTTAGCCTTCACTTTTTACCACCTGGTTCGACCATTGATGGTCATGGTGACCATTGACGATCATGCATCCATCTCCTTATGGATGTTGACCATCGACGATTGGTCTTGATCGTCGATGGTCATTGTGGGTATTTTAGGTGTGGAACACCTAAAACCTAATCTACCCAAAATTCACCCACACCCAATATATTAACCAAAATTTGGCCTTTATCCTACCCCTACCTAACCTACCCCTACCCAATTTCCAAATCAACAACAAATTTAACCCAACAAACCAAAAACCCTAATACCTAGGGCACAACAAAAAACCCTCCCATAAAATCCATAACACACAATACACTATCACTCTAAATGTAATATATATTACAAAATAGCTCTAAAAATTGAAGACACCATCTACCTCATTCTTTAATCATCATCGAGGAGGAATCTGGGGACCCACTGCCTGTCCTCATCCATGTCCATGCACACCTTGCATCCTTGTTGGTCTACTCGGTCTTCTCATCCACCTCAGCAATCAATCACTTAATAATCACTATCCGCAAATTTTCCTAATACAACAAAACCCAAAGCTCACAAGTCGACAAAAGCAAATGAGTCCAAAAGACTCACCTTTTACTTTTGACATCCAAACTTTTAGGGTTTCAACCCTAACTGTCGATGGTCGACCCTAGGCCCCTTGATCATTGACGATCAAGATATTGGGAAATGTTTTCCCATGCTACCAACAAGCATCTTCACCCAAAATTTCTCAACACACCCACCCATGGAGACTACCTTCTCTGCCCACCTCAATCACCTCGTCACCTTGCCATTGATCCATTTCAGCCCAACTTAACACACATTTTGTGATAACTTTTGCTTGGTCCTTTGACCATAAATGACAATAATTATCATGTTGACCACTTTTTTGAACTTGCACTACCTCGCACATACCAGACCCACTTGTGTCTTCTTGGGAGCACATCCTACCTCAGATACCCATGACTTCACCTGACCAGTTTATGTTTTTATTGAGATCACTTCCTACCTTGGATACCCATAGAATCATAGACCTTGTCTAGGAGACTTGCATTCATGAGTGTTCCCAGTCACCACACCTAAATGCGATCATGCGGTCCACTTGTCACTTTTCCTCCTAGCACCAACCTTTATTTTTACCAACTATAACAACCTAGTCTATACATGATCTTGGCTATCACACCTTTTGTTGCACTTCATACACACATTTGCACTTCAATGCCCAATCTATCATTCACCCATTTTTATCATCCAGTCCCATTCATCAAACCTACACTTCATTCTATTTTACCTCATCGATTATCGATTTGAGGGGGAACACCTCCTTTCATACTCAGGGCAACCTAATCTCTGACTTAAAATCCATTTTTGTTTAGCAGCTTGTTGATTCAAGTCACATAAAAAAAGGGCAAAATGTACACACCAAAAATTTGCACATGATGGTTCTGAATGTCACAATTTACATGGACCATCTCAGGTCCCCCTTGGTCCCATCATAGATCATTCGACCCCAAACCAGGGCTAACCCAAGTCAATTTGACTTGCTGAATTAACCCACCTTTTACACTAACTTTACCTTGGCCCTCAACCGTCGATGGTCACTCTGACCACCGACGGTCAGGTTCCACTATCTAAACAAGCTAAGCTCACCCTTAACTCTAACTTATTTTTTTTATAATTAACTCATCTAATTCATGTACAAACCCATGCATGTGTGAGATCAAATTAGACAACAAGTTAGACCCCTTGTTAATGTCTTGTTGCACCTCTCCTTCCTTGCCTACAAAGAGAGAAGACTAGGAGGTGAGGAGGGATCCACAACTATCAAGAGCTTTTGGCATCCAGAATTTTTTTTGTAGGTGTTCTTCTAACAATCTAACAATCTAGTGATCTAACCACCACATCAGAGATCGGACTTGCCACTACTCCTTCCTCAAGAACGAAGTACTATCACTCTATCAAAATCATGTCAGACTCCATCAACGATTTAACCACATCAACCACTCATCCGACCAACCTCCTGCAAGCTAGGTATATGTTTTCATTATTCAATTACTTTGTTTCTATTTCATAACCAACCCAGTACAAACCAATCTCTTGGAATCACTTTTTGTGATCCCATCAATCTGACTTTTATCAACCTAGACCCAACACACAATAGTCGTTGATAGTCACCTTAATCACCTATGGTTGCCTTAATCGCTGATGGTCACACCAACCTCCGATGGTCATTATGGCAAGAAGTAAAAAGATATTTTCATCCACTTACCCTCAACCAAATCCCACTTTATTTTCATCTACCTGTTCATAAACCCCCAACTTATTTTCTGAAGCATACTTGACTTGTTTAGCATTAGTATTGATCTGTTTATTGTTATATTAGTCATTTCAATCTATTTATTTAGCAAGATTTTTTTGTATTCAATTTCAGTAGCTTTTGATTATTGATGCAAGTACTTTATCTTTTATTTTTTAAACTTAAGTTTTTAAAATGTGTGGATTGACAGCCTCCAAAGAAGCTCTTGCTTCTGGGATCTAGTTAGTGCTAGACAATCCACCCAACTATCTATATAACTATTTGTTTTAGTGTTGCCTTATTTTTAGGTCCTCCTCCCAACCCAAAGAGAAACTCTTCATAATCATCTTATTCAACGCATGCACAATCAAATAAGTTTTTCAACCATACCCGTATTTAGTTTCTTCTTCTTCTTCCTTTCTTGAAATATAAGTTGAACTTCATTGAAACAATATGAATAAGAACATAAGAGCATTCTTATTCATAGGTGTGGTGTTTTTTCTTATTTTTTAGTATGGTGTGCTTTGCACCAAATTGACTAATACTAAGGACAAATATTCAGTGGAAATGAAAATTGTCTATACTATTTTTATTTGAGTGGCAACAAACATTAACAGAGGCTGCATAAGATGATAATGAGGATTTATTCTTTATGATATTTGATTTTCTAATATTGTGTGTGTTTTCATTTTCCTACTGGTTTGAAAATCCTTTGATATTTAGAGAAAAAGGAGAGTGTTGATATAATGAAATGTGGTAATAGTTGTATAGAAGGGCAACAAAATGTAAAAATTTGACTATAGAGATCCTCTAACTGCCTTACTTCTTTATGGAGATGATCGACTAGTGACACGTCCATTAAGATCACATGGAGTAAATATGAGATGTGTTCTTCGCATAGTAGTGGTCATGTGCAATAAGATCTAGACAACAAGATTCAGATAGTAGTATGTAGACCTAAAAGTATGCGTTGGCATATGATTCTATTTGGACTAGTTCTTGAATATGTATATTCTTCCCATGCTCACATTAAAGGGGTGTAAACCAAGATTAATAATATTCATAAGGGGGTGACTATTGAGGTGTGGTGTTCACATTATTAATTTATAATGTAATTATTGTTTAATGAAAAATAATACGTTAATAGTTATTTGGTATATTATTGTTATTATGCATAACAATAATATACATAGAATTTGTTGGTTATTAGTTTGAGTTATAGTAGGGAGATTCAGAGATTGTGATGGAGATATGATCTCCCCAATTGTAGGAAAGACTTTCCTTATATAAATGTGTTCTCTTATGGATTTGACATGGCATAAATAGATAGTGAAAATATTATTATGATTAATTATTTTGTCTAGTAGTGAAAATATAGTTATTACCAATATTTGTATGTTCTAAATAGATGGTGAAGAAACCAATGATTATATATTTTAAAACTTTAACAATTCCTCTACTTATCTAATGTCTATGACAAAATTATAGAAGATCTCCAAAGACAAGTCTCACTTCTCAATGTACAAATGTCATCTTACAATGCTAGTACTAATGATACCATTATCCAAAATCAACCTCTTAAAACATGTGTATTTGAATATCCTTACCCACAAGAGTTTATCAAGTTAATATTACCTTTATTTTTTGGCCATGAAGATCCTTCCAAACATATAATTTAATATGTACATTCTTTTGAAAATTGACTAAAGATGAAAAAATATTATTAAAAGCATTTCATATGAGCCTTAAACATGAAGCTTGCAATTGGTTTTATAGTTTATCAAATGGTTCCTTAACTACATTCAAATAATTAGATATTTTCTTCTTGGCCTTTAATACACATAATTTGCCAAAATTTACATTCAAACATTTGCCAAACTTCAAACAACATGATGATGCATCTCTTTAAGATTATGTTATTTGAGTTAAAAATGCATCATATTCTTTAGCACATTGACCTTTATATTTGGAACTAAAATACCTATTTAGTATAGGTCTTACTTTGTCACTAAAAAAAAGGGTATTACATAAACATTATAACTCATTTACCCACCTATACATGGAAGTGCATAGATATGTTTGTTTCATACTCAAATATAATGATGACTTAAATCTATCTCCTACAAAGTACAAATGCTTTGTTTGTGATACATGCGATGGGCACAAATTACCAAGTGTTACAAATATTTTTATGATACGTTTGCAAAAATTGCTCAATATGGGATGAATACCATATGGACATATGCCACAACCACTTCAAACTAAACCAAGAAAAAAACACCCTTGCCACAAGAATTTATCAATTACATTATCCATGGGTGGATTTTATTTTCACCATAATCATATTGGTCCTACAAAGAAATTAATTTTTTTTAATGAAAGACGTTTGGCACCAACTTGGTTATACCATAAAATACTTACATCATAAAGGGAGTTGGAAAAACTCATTGGGATATATAATGTTACTAATTGCTTGTGGTCCATGTGTTGTCCAAACAAAAGTGTGGATCATGCCCCATACAAGTCACTACAATTTTACATTGGGTACATTTTGGCTTATACCAAATGGAGGCTCAAACATATCAAAATCAACAAGGTATTTAATTTTCCTACAAGGGAAGATTAGTTTACATACCACATGATGGTGATTGTAATTTTAAGGAGAGGAGAGGAGCATGCTATGAACCTTTTTCACTCAAAACATTCAAATCATAAAAAAACTTGATCCATTCGATGCACATTGACCAAAACAAATAAAATATTTCAAAAATACAAAAAAATCAAATATTCAGGAAAATATAAAAAACATTCAAATAAATTAATAAAGATAAAAATATTCAACATTCACATGTTTACTAGCTCCTTCACATCTATGTTGTTTACTTTATGTTAATAGATAACATATCATTTTTATACACGTGTTTCACGCATACTTGAATGTGATATATGCATACACTATGTGCGTAAGGAATCCATATAATGGGAGATTAGTATGGTGTTAGTCAAGAAAGTCAAATCAAAACAAACATACTAAAAACTAACACCTCTAGCGTAGACATTAGGGTGAGCATAAGTAACAAGAACACAATTAAAAACACAACTAGAAAACAAAAGAGTAACTCCCTTTTATCCTCCTTGTAGCTCCAAATTTACTTGTTTGATGAAGTTGGATGGCTCGGCTATGTGTTCAATAAATATTTGTCAATGAAACTCCATTGCTCCACCTCTCCTTGGCACCTTAGCTTGACTTGATTTGACTTGATAAATGGGCATAGTAACACTACAATGAAGTATTTTGGAGATATTTTGACATAATAATGTTACACTAGCAAAGCTTTTGCATTTGTTTGAGCATAATAAATTTACACCAAAAGAGCTTAAAGATCAATAGGTGAAGTCTTCTATTTATAACCTTCAAAGTTAACTCTCACCCAAGTTGAGTTAGGTTAAGATTAAGCAGGGTTGAGTTCAAACTAATCCTAAGTGAGTTAAGGCTAATCTCAGTTGAGATTAGGAGGAAACATGTAATTATTATTTTAAATTAATAGGCATGGCTCATAAATCTAGATATTTGTTAGATATTTTATGAGTGCTTGACAACTCACAAAAATAATGATGAAGCTTGATATTTTGAATTTTCATTTTTAGATATTAATTAATTGAAAATGAATTATTTAACTAAGCATTTAATCTAGTTTAATTACTTGATTCATTCTGATTAATATTTTAGCCTTTTAGGATTGTTCAAGTGCCCCGTTTAATGGGTCCAAAGGCCAAATTGTCAGTTAGGTTGCAAGGTGATTGGAGATGAATCCGTGAGAAGTTACTATTGTATACGGGATAATATCTCAAATAAAGATGTCTCAATCATGATTCTGAGCACTAATGTTTGATGTGTGGACAAAATTGGAGTGATAAGTGAATCTTAGGCTTAATTTTTATTATTTGATAGAAATCAATCGAAAGTCTGATTGGAAGCTAGTTGTGGCCAGAATGGGGTGTCTACACACTAGACCCATGATACTTGCACATATAGATGTTGGACCTTTCCTCTTCATGCATAATATACTACATTGGAGGCATCTATTTATTTGATCATGATTGACATAGTTTACTTGATATGCTATATTACATGACATTTTTTCTAACACATATATGCTATATTACATGATATGCTTATTGTTTATTATACTTCATATATTCACATTGTCACTTTCTTGAGTGCCTTTTTCTTGTTTGATATTGTCTTGCTTGTGGAATATTTGAATATGTTTCTTTTTTGTTGGCCCCTATGCCACTATATGTTGTTTTCTATTTGGACATTTGAATATGGCATTCCTTTGAGTGTGCAACACTTAAATATTCCCTTTGTTTGTGGTCTCCTTAAGACCAATTTTATGTGACACTGAGTACTCTTATGTGTGTTTGATTGTTTGCTGAGCTTCTATTATTAATTTATAAACATTTTCATGATAAATATCATGCATATTTGGGTTTGTTGTTTCACATACTGCAAGTTTCATTGATATATCCACTTAGACATGCTACTCCTATATGCTACATGGTTCATACATAGATTATATAATTATTTTATTCTTTTGAGGTATGATAACTCATAGATTTCATTTCCCTCAACTGAAAATAAATTTTGAAAATTCTAAGATTTGTATAAGTGTGGAGGTCTTGTCTTTATGACATGCTCCCACTAATTTAAATATACACTTGGATCAAAATCCTACACATTACAATGATTTTATAAATTTTGGATAATTTCTTAGATTTGTGACACGTATTATACATAGTTACAGGGTAGAAGTTACATTTTGATAGATACGTTAACTTGAGACACATTAGAGATGCATATGTCATTTAAGTGTACCAAAACTTATAAATACATATTCACACTTATTTAATAAGAAGCATCAATACTTTACCAAGAAGCACTATTTTCACCTAGAAGCACCATTGTGATATTTTTCTATTTGTCACAATTGGTTATCTTTAGTAATGTGGTTGAGATTCAATGCCCTCAACAACGTAACACTATTATTTTTAAGTTAAGTTGGTTATACCACTTAACTTATCTTTTGTTGTACTGTCACTTGAATTGTGTGATTGATATTTAATTGTCTCAATGGCCATGTCATAACTCACACTTGCATTGGATTGGAGACATACATACCTTCCAATATCTCTCTTCAAATCTCCAAGGTTTAGCTTTTGAATCTCTCTCAATTTCAATGCTTCATAAGGAAGCATATTTACCAAGTCAAAATACAAAGGAGCAATATGGTTGCATCAACACACATGTGTACTCTTTTCTTGCTCTTTCTTTTTAAGCATTTTAATTATGTCAAATTTTAGATTAGATGCACTAATTTATATTGTAACATGTTCTTGGTTACAAGTCATACACTAGCAAAACACTTAAAGTGGCTGAAGCAAAGACAATGTGTGTTCTACACACCTATGTATGCATTTATTTCTTTTAACCTAGTAATTGCACCCTTATGCATTACCAGATTAAAGGGGGGAGTGAAAATATAAATATTAAAATTTGATTTATATAACATCCAAGTCTTGTATACTTGAAAATTAACTATCAGATCTCTACCCTTCAATTCTAGATATTCTTGCTACTGAAAGGTTCACATTAACCATTTCATTATTTCTAATTTCTTATCTTATGGTTTCACCCTATCATTTTTGATGACTCAGATCCTCTGCATTATACAAAAAGCTTAAAACTTGATATATATAATTCATTATCAGTTTTAAATCCTCAACAACTTCCTAGACTATTAGACACTTACATCCTACATAGAGATGCTTGCGTCGACATAAGTGTCCAAATTCTCATCAAGTGTCTAATCCTCAAAAGCCATCTAATTTACAAATATTTTGAATCCTATAAGTTGCCCTATTTGTTTTGATTAAACCTTTCATGAGATATTTTCAAAAAGAGAGGTATAAATAAAAATATAAGCCTACTCATTATTCATCTAGCAAATATCAAATACCTATTCAAACTCACTCAATCAATTGCACAACTTAGTTATACTTTAATATTCTTTTTTATTTTCATATCACACTTATTAGCAATCATATCATAGGTTTGAAACACTCAAATAAAAACTCATGAACAATATCTGTCAAGTTACAAGCTAGATCATTGCATGCCTTCACATATAATATATTACACTATTATGCACATACAAACCAACAATCAGGAGATAATTACATAAGTTTGAGGCCCTCCTTGGAATATTGGCTATATAGGTCACGCTCATTGATAGAGGTGTCCTCGAGGTCAACTTGAATCGTGAGATCAACCCAATTTTGACAAGGTACATATACTTAAGGTGAAGAGCTAGGGTTTGATCTATATAAAATCATCGATAGTCTATGCATGCAAATAAAATATATCAACAAAAAAGGGACAAAAAACCTAGAAGGCTCTAAGTGGTCGCTTCTCAATATAATGAATATTTTTTACATGATGATTGTGTTGATATTGGGATAAAAGCATTGATGTAAGTGTTCATAGGGTGATGCGAGTGTCCAGGTCTCCAGAAACAATATTTCCAAGATTTAACAACTAGATTTTGATCTTATCCTAGCCTGTTTCCACCTCTATACTTGTCAGATCTACATATGCATTTATAGACAAGTTAAGTATTATTTATTTTTTGTGTTTATGTGATCAAACTAATAATTTAAGTGTACTTTCTATATTTAACATAACTCAATACTTTAATTCAATATATTTATTTATCTATATTTTAATTAATTAACCGACTCTAGAATAGTTTTATTCATCCTTATGTATAGACTATTATACCCCCCTTAACCCTTAACACACATATTATCCAAAAAGGGTTAAAAAACCATAATGTAGATCCATTTTTTACAAAATATTTCATGTAGAACCCACTAAGAAAAGTAGGATACACTTTACCATATTGACTTAAAAGATAATCTTCTTATAAAGTAGGGTTCAACAAGCATAATGAAATTACAATATAATAATTAACCACTACTAATAAGGTTATACATATTATATAGATTCACAAGGTACATTATAAGTATCTAAACCTAAGCTATTCATGTCACTTGGATTAAAAACCATACTAAGTATCACTACCTAAGTTATAGGTTTCACATAATTATACACTTTACACTATGTTTGCCATCAATGCACAAGGTTTGCAGTTAGTCCATGAACCTCCCTAACAATGTTTTGAGATTTATATTTTCACTCTATAAGATAAATGTTTGTAAATCCAAGTGATCACATTTGTTTTATTTTCTGACCATAAATAAATTCCTTTAAAGATCAAGATGTAATGTCTATAAAGCAAGAGACTTCAACTATCCTATAAACATGTAAACCATTATGATCATAATCCTTACACCAACCATCAACTAAGTCTTAATGTTTAATGTATTAATAGGCATTTAGACTCTAATGAATATGCAAATCCTTTTATTAAACACTCTAGGAGGTATATCAATTATTTAATCAACCTGATTTTCCATTGTGCCTATCTTTAGTCATCATTTTCAAGTAAGGTTCAACTATGGAAACTTTAGTTCCAATTCATATAGTTCAAGAAATATGAAATTATACGTAAGTTATGCTTATCCTTTACCCATCCAACTCGTCCAATATTTGGATGCCTAGCATGTTTTTCAAAAATCAATTAAATGAAATTCATTGTTTTCAAATAAACAATATCAGATTCCACTGTGACACTTGAGCAAATATCATTGATCTAATTCCAAGCAACTTCATAGGTTGTAGCCTATTTTATTTTTGTTTTAGACAAGAAAGATTAAGTTAAAATTCTAGTAGGCCATAAAAGTTCACTTTCTCCATTTTCTGATTGAGCATGAGTGCCCACTCAAAGCTTTGAAGGCAACTATTATGGAGAAAATGAGAAGGTCAGATGGAATAAAATGGGACTCAATACATTCCATTATTGTTGAGTGGCATGCCTTTATGCCTTTAATATTTTTGTGCAAATGGTCTTGGGCAAACAAGGAAATGATGGACACCATCGGAAGAAGGAGAGAACCTTATGACCAATTGGCCAAACACCATATTTTGCTAATTCCAATTAGTTTCTTTTCTATGGATAATGAATGCATATGCTAAGAAAATATTAACAAATCTAAAAATATTAATGTCGAATAATAATGGGTCATACTCTTATTATCGAATAATTTAAAACTAGAAACACATTAAATATTTGAATTTAATGTTGACGACACTAAATTTTTTATTGATAGGCAAAGGCATTTTCTTGAACAATACAACACAAGAAGATTATAAGTTAATGGAATCCTTCACCTTGACATAACTACTGCATATGAAGTAAGAAATTAAGAGGTGTAGAGTCCAGACCACTTTTATTAATTACATGCATTTCCCAATCTACAAATTATAATTTATAGGTTATGAATAAATATTACAAATGTTAGGCAAGTTAACCACATGGTGTGGCTAAGATAACTACCACAAATCCATGAAAGGGATATGTGCCCTATTAAGTGCACCTATGATAAAGGAAACACTTGATAGTCAACCCACTCCACTAAATTATTGGGACAATCGTTAAATATCTAAACCAATATATTATAAAAATATATAAATTAATATATTTTATTTATATAATGATATAAGTAACCTCACCTTAAAATGTGAGAAGGGTTTCGAGAGGATAAGGTCCCTGTGCACCCAGTGAGTCCCCTTGTCTTAAAATTATGAAAAAGAAATCCATAGAGGAGAGGTTAGTATAGTGTTAGTTCAATAAAAAAAATAAAAATAATACACTAAACACTTAACACCTCTATCTTAGACACTAGGGAGAGCACATGTAACAAACATACAAATGAAAACACAACTAGATCATAAAATAAAAAATCTTTCACCTTCCTTCCGGCTCCAAATGGCTTGTTGAATTGGCTTACTCAATTTTTACATCAAGAAATCTTCATCAATGGAGCTTTATTTTTTTCACCTTTCCTTGGCACATTGGCTTGGATGATTAGCTTATGAATTTGGTATAGTAACACTAATTGAATGAAGCTTATGGAGTAAATCCTACATAGTGACACTACACTATCAAAATCTTAAAGATCAATAGGTATGGCCTTGCATTTATAGCCTCCAAAAGTTAATTCTGACCTAAGATGAGTGAAGGTTGATTTTAAACATGAAATGAGTTCAAACTAACTCTAGGTGAGTTGAGACTAATTCCAATTGAGTTAAAGTTGTCATGTAATTATGATTTTCAATGACTAGGCATGGCTCTCAAATTAGATATTTTGAGATATTTTGGAAGAGCTTGACAACTCATAAAGGCAATGATGAAAATGCTTGATATTTTAAATTTTAAAATTTCTATTTTTAGATATTCATTAATTATAAATAGATAATTCAACTAAACATTTAATATTTTTTAATTAGATGATTCATTTTGATTAGCATTTTATCTCTTTTAAGAATTAAGTGCCACACTTAATGGGTCCATAGGCCAAACTACTAGTTGTTGGGTCGTAAGGTGATTGAGGATGAATCAGTGAGAGGTTATTATTACATATATTAGAATACCCTACATAGGGATGCCTCAACATTATTCTGAGCATTAATAAATAATTTGTAGATGAAATTGGGATGTTCAATAATTTTTAGGCTTAATTTACAATGTTTAGTAGAAATCAGTCAAAAGTGAGTTATGGCTAGAATTGGGTGTCTACAGTTTATCCTTGTTTGGAAAGGCATTGCAAGCTATAGGCACAATAACATCTTTTCAAAGAATAAAAAGTTACTGTATGCCTAATATCCCAAACGATGATGGATAAGCCCTGAATACCCCCTCAAGGTAGTGGTCAACAAAGGTCACCGACCAGTCCCTCGAAAGAAGGAAAATGATGAGAGCAAAAGGTAAAAGGGTGTGGAAAAGAGTGTTTTACCCAAAGACAGTTATAATCAGTGGCACGATGAGATATCCCAATTGGGGAGATAAAAATGATGATTTTTCCAAAGGCAGATATAATCATCAACATAGCAAGGTAAAAAGATAATGATTTTCCCAAAGATGGTTATAATCATTAGTAAAATGAAAATATGCACCATTTGGGAAGATAAAGATAATGATTTGCCTAAAAGTGGTTATAATTATTAGTACAATGAAAACATGCTCCAATTGGATAGATAGAGATAATGATTTGCCCAAAAGTGATTAGAATCATTAACATTGAGATAAATCAAGACATAATGATTTGCTCAAAGGTGGTTATAATCATTGATATTGTAGGTGGGATAATATGAAAAATTGGAAAAGGTGGCATACATATAGAATCCATACACATGAAATAAGATTAAGCTAGTACAGAGGAGAAAGATGAATTTGGGCAAACTGATAGTATGGAGATGCACACCCTAACTAGCAGGGATTAAAATTATTTCATGATTTAATTACTCTATATTTGAGAAATGATTGGGATAGATCGAGTATTTTTTAGGTAACTAAGGGAGAAGTACCATGGTGTTATTAATTATAAGATTTCTCAAGCTAATTTTTTTTGTAGCATGTGATGGTATGCACCATGATATAAAACACCATGAAAACCTGGCTAAAATATGCATGAGGATCGAGACATGATCTAATAAACACTTGAAAATAATGGTCTAATGATAAAAACCATGATGATAATGTTAACACATGAATATGGATGGACTTAAGTAGAATGCACAAGGAATCACCCAATCAATGGATGTATATTAAGTCAAGGCATAACAATGAAAGTAAACAAATAGGCAAATAAGTAAATAGAAAGACAAAAGTAAACAAAACAATCATGAAACAAACACAAACACTAGTTCGTCATAATGTTAGTGCAAATGACACAATGACACAAGCAATAGGACAAAGGCTATTAGGCGATAACAAAATAAATAGATAAAATGGAAGGAATAGAAGAAAAGGAAGGGGTAGTCGAGCTGACTCTAGATACATTAGGCAAGTGGATGGTACCTATATAGTTTCATGGATGCACGGTCTAACATAAATTTTAGGCCAAATATAATTCTCTTTAGATATGGGATAGAATAAAATGATGATTGAGAAAAACATGATTGTGTTGTAGAGGAATAATGAGAAGGGTCTCACAAAATGGTGAGTGCATGAGAAATAAAGAATACTCATAAATGACGAAAGTATAAAATCAGTGTTAAACATGTATTTTTAGACTTTTTTAGGCCTCTCAACTCAATGGAGAATCATGATATAATAAATGGTTCAACTTGCAAAATAGTGAGAGAATGTAAACTTAAATTACTTACAAAATGGTGAGAGCATGGAAAAGGGTGACTGAGATAACCTCAATATGAATTTAGTGCTACCTACATAGTCCTATTAGGACCTCAAGTCACTATATTTTTGCTTGATAATGGAAGAATTTTATTAGGTAACAACACATTGTCAAATTAGGCAAATGGCACAATATGGCATAAGAATGGCAAGGTGGGACTTTAAGACATGATAAAGGTGTTGTTCTTAATTTGCCCATAGGTGGTTATAATTAGAAAATAATGACACAGTGTAATGACACTAATATGTCCAAAATAAGTTATAATTAGTAGCATAGAGTGGGATACTCATTTACCGAAAGGTAGTTATAATCATAAACACTCAGAATAAAATAAAACAATAAAGGATGTAACTACCAAACCATTGTCATACTAGTCCAATATACTACCTTTATCTAGAATACTAAATCAACTGCTAAAACTTGATTTGAATCCCTTTCTTGAAGATGGTTGAAGAACTAATGGAATGGAACCAAGGTTAAATGGGTTGGGAGGGATTTTAAAAATAACTTGGGTCTATAGGGAGGGTATGGTAGAATGGGATATGGTATGGTACAAAGAAGATGACAATATAGTACAATGTAAATGTGCCTCATATGAAATACTTCAAGTATCTCAAGTGAACTAATGCTTGAGGTGTATGATGTTCATCAGCTCATCAAGTTCATCTCCATCTGATGTAGTGAGCCTGCATGCTCCAGAGCCATAATTTGTAATAATGACATATGGGCCTATCTAATTGGGTTTGAACTTGCCCTTATTCTTCTTTTCAACCATGGTGTTATTTTGGTTTTATTTGAGAACAAGATCACCAAGCTTGAATGATCTATGTTTGACCCACTAGTTATAGTGGCCATGGCACATGAATTTCTCATCAAGTAATTCTAACTCTTGAAAGCAAGATACTCTATAATATTCATCATCCAAGACGTGTTTTTGCAA
This sequence comes from Torreya grandis, assembly GCA_037957365.1. NCBI lineage: Eukaryota > Viridiplantae > Streptophyta > Pinopsida > Cupressales > Taxaceae > Torreya > Torreya grandis. The sequence continues at coordinate 1,088,242 of JARHVA010002864.1, forward strand.
GATAAACAATAAAGGTAATTCAAAATCAATGGGAAGAATGGCCTTAGTGACATAAACTAGGAAATATGGAGGGATTATGATTGGGGTATGCTAATTAGTGAGATATGCCTAGAGCACATGAAAGATTTGGAGGTGCCAATTGAGATAAACATCATTTACAATACTTTTAAGGATGTTGATAATGGTTTTATTAGATGCTTCTGCTTGGCCATTACTTTGTGGGTAATATGTGATAGAAAAATGTTGGGTGATATTATACTCAACACAAAGAGTTTTGACATCCTTGTTTTTAATGAAAAACTATTATCAATTATAATTTTGGAAAGGATATTGTAGTGGCAGATGAGATAATTGAAGATGAATTTGGAATTTTGCTTTTTAGTCACATGAGGGGTATAGATTCAACCCACTTAATGAAATATTTGATAGCAGTAAGGATGTGTTTATGGTCATTAAATGAGGTTAGGTTAATATTCCTAATGAGATCGATTCCTTATGTTACAAATGGCCATGGTGTAAGCATTGGTTTAAGCATTTTGGCCAGGGTATGAATCATATTGGCATATCATTGACACTTGTCATATATTTTGACATAAGCAACTACATCTGCATCTATAGTTGGCTAATAATATCCAATATATAGGATATTTTTATCTAAGACAACCCTAGATGTGTAGACTCCACATACTCTGTGAAATTTTCATAATACTGATGTTGATTTTATGAATTTAAACAACAAAGCAGAGTTCCATCAAAGCTATGGTGGTAAAGGGTTAAGCCAAGTAATGTATAATGTGAGGCTTGGTGGGTAAATTCCTTTTGTTATTTATGTGATAGGTCTAATGGCATGATATGGTCATGAAGGTAGTTAAATAGGGTTGAGTATCAAATAGAGTTGGGACCAACAATATTATAGATCATTAAGATAATTGAAGGTTCATGAGCAGGTGATAAAAGATTTTCAATGAAGAATTGATATTCTTTTGCCTTGTCTATATGATAGATCAAAGAGATAATTGTGTCCATGGCATCTGCTATCTTATTACTTGCCCTTGGTATGTGTTTAAACAATATATTGGTAATTTTCTATTTGAGAGTGTCGACCATGGCCTTGTATGGTACCAACTTGTCATCTTTGGTTTGAAAGTGGTCTATAACTTGATTGATGATTAAATAAGAATCACCATAAACCATGAGATGCTAAATATTATATTGTATGAAATGAAATTACTTAGATATTCACATAGAATGATTTTATATTGTGCAAAATAAGCAAACATGAGAGATCATACAATGATATGTTAAGGGTGTAACAAGCCCTTCCCATTCAAAACAATATTGTCCTCAACATTGTGAAAAATCTAGATGTTGTTGCATAAATGCTTCATCCTCCCAAGTGGCATCTTCAGATGGTAAATTCTTCCATTGGTTTAGGTACTTTGTAATTGCTCTAAAATGCAGTCACTTGGTGCACCTTTGAATGATCACCTCAGGATCAAGAACAACTCTACCTTCCTCATCTAATTTTGGTAATTCTACTTGAATGGAAAGTCTATGTCTAATGACTTTATTTAGGTATGATACTTGAAATACTGGATGTATTCGAGTGGATTAAGGAAATTCTAACTTGTAGGCCACATTGCCAATTTTCTACAAGATCTTATAAAGCCCATAATACTTAGGGGATAACTTGTTATCCTTTTTTTGTTGCTTCAATGACATCTATTTATATGTTTGTAAGTGAACAAAGACCCAATTAACAATTTCAAAATACCTCTCACTTCTGTGTTGATCTGCCTGTTGCTTCATGAAATTCTAGGCCATAGCTAAATTTTCACACAAACTTACAAGGACCTCTTGTTGATGGTGAATATGTTCTTCAACTACATGAACCTTAGGATGGAATTTCAAGGTTAAAGTGATTGATGTAGGGTGGTATCCATATAGTGCCGAAAAAGGAGACATTTTTGAGGAACTATAAATAGAAATATTATACCACCATTCAACAAGTGGCAGCCACTGAACCCATTTATCTTGTTTATCAAAAACAAAATAACAGAGATATCCTTTTAGATATTTGTTGACTACCTTAGTTTGTCCATCAAATTGAGGATGATAGATAGGATGAACTATGAGCTAATTAGGTGCCCAAACATGTAAATAACCCAGTCCAAAAATTACTAGTAAAGATGGGATCTCTATCATTGACAATGATCTTAGGGGTCCCATGCAATTTCTGAACTGTATTGAGAAAATCAACAACTATTGTACTAGCAACAAATGGCTGGAATAATGAAAAAAAATGAGCATACTTACTGAGATGATCTACAACAACCATGATAACATTTTAACCCTCAGATCTTGGTAACCCTGTAATGAAATCCATAGATACCTCTTCCCAATGCTGGCTAGGGATGGATAAAGGTTATAAAAGACTCGAGGTTTTGATGGTTTCACCTTTGTTTTGTTGACAGATCATACATTTAGCCACATATTTATGGACATTCCCCTTGAGACCTCCCCAAAAAAAAAATCCTGCTTGATTCTATGATAGGTTTTCAAAAATTTTAAATGACCCCTAATTGGAATTGCATGAAGTTCTTGAAGGATTTTTTGTTTAAGAAGAGAATTGTTACATAGGTACAATCTATCTTTATACCATAATGCATTACCTTTTCATGTGAATTTTTCAAATCCACGTAAACTTTGTGGAATATTTTGAATCAAATCATGGGTAGTAAAATCATGTTCCCATTCTAATCATGCTTCCTCTAGCCAATATACCTACAACATAATTATGGCACATAGGAATGCCTCAATTGATTAATCTTTTCTAGATAGTGCATTTGCCACCACATTGTCCTTGCCTTTTTTGTAGACTATTTCAAAATCATAGCCTAACATCTTAGTTATCCATTTCTATTGTTTTTCAGATGATAACCTTTATTCTAAAAAATATTTGAGACTATCATGATCAGTAATGTGACGACCCATCAAATACGGTCTCCATTGTTTGACTGCATGTAAAATGGCCATCATTTTCTTCTCATAGATGGGATTGTGCTGATTTTTAACCTTTAGTTGATGAATTACAAATACAATTGGTCTACCTTATTTCATGAGTACAACACCCATACCATACACAGATGCATCACATTCAACCACACTAGTTTTAGAAAAATCAGGAGTGGCCAATACTAGAGTAGTAAACATAACCAATTTCAATTATTCAAATGCTCGAGTAGCTACATCAGTAAATTAAAAGGAGTATATATTTAACAAAGAGGTGAGTGGGGTTGTAATACTACCATAATTTTTGACAAACCTACAATAGTAACCAGTAAGCCCAAAAAATCCCCTGAGTTGCTCGAGTGTCTTAGGAATTGGCCAGTCCATCATTGCTTGGATTTTTTTAGGATCCAATTTCACTCCTTCATAAGACACCATATGACCCAAATATTCAACCTCATCAGCCCCAAAAGTACATTTGGAATGTTTGGCATATAATTGATTTTGCTCCAAAATGGAGAGTACCTATTTTACATGTTGCAAATGGTCTCCCCAATTTTTAAAATAAATGAGGATATCATAAAAAAAAACCAAAATAATTTTTTTCAAAAATGGCTTAAAAACAATATTCATCAAACTTTGAAAATTAAATGGTGCATTTGTTAGACCAAAAGACAACTAAAAACTCATAATGGCTCTCATGAGTCTTGAAAGTAGTTTTGGGTATGTCTTTATCACAGAGCCATATTTGATGATACCTATAACATAGATCTAACTTGGTAAAATAAAGATCACCATTCAATTCATCTAGAAAATCATCAATGATAAGAATCAAAAACTTATCTTTGATAGTGTACTTGTTAAGTTCTCTATAGTTAGGGCACATCCTCTAGGTGTGTCATCTTTCTTTCGCATCATGACAAATGGTGAAGAGTATTCACTTTGGCTATGGTGAATGATTCTTGCATCCAACATCTCTTTTACCATATTTTCAATTTCAATTTTTTGGGCATAGGGATACCTGTATGGCTTGATGTTGGGTGGTGTACTACCAAAATAAGTGTGATAGAATGATCATGCGTGTGATTAGGTGGACGTCTTTTCGACATGTCTCCAACTATAATAGAATGAACATCAAATATTTTTTACAGATCAAGAGGCGGAGATGGCTGAGTTGGTTGTACTTCCATAGAAAATAAGCGAGCTACAAATCCCTCAACACCCTTATAGATAATCTTTATCATTTGATGGGAGCTAACATGTTGTGGAGATTTATCCTTTAATCCCCTTAGCTTAAACATTTTTTTAAGAATGAAAATGCATGAATAATTCTTAAAAATTCATCTCAATAGTGCCCAAAGTGGTGAGCCATTGGAATCCCAGAACAATATCAGCTCCACCCATGGGAATAACAAACATAGGAGAATCTAATAAGTAGTCTCCCATGGCCAAATTAATACTATGCCATTTTCTTGAACAAATGATAGTACCACCATCTGCAATCATAAGCTAAAATTCTGGAGCTAGTTAAATGAAATAGTTCAAATGAGCACCCAACTTATTATGGATGAAGTTGTGTGTACTCCCATAATCAATCAATATAGTGACCTTCTATTTCTTAAGGAAACCCATCACCTTAAAAATTTGGAGAGTACTAATACTTCAAAGGGCATGATAAGAAATAGTAGGCTGAGTGTCTTCAGATTCCTCCTCAGAAACTTTTTCATCCTCATCATGTACTTTTACATCATCTTCATCATCATTGGCATCTTCAATGTACAAAAACTTCTTTTTAGCATAATAATGGTATTTGATCCATTTGCTGTCACAATCATAACACAACCCTTTGGCTCACTTCTCCTCAATTTGTCATTAATGTGGTGGGATATGGAAATACTGTGTAGAAAAGTTACGATCATGACCAATAGTGAAAGTTTTCCTTTTGACCATCTCTTTTTCTTCTATCATGCGTGCCATAGGGATAGCTTCTACTACAGATGTTGGGTTAAACATTCAAACCTTGAATTGGATGCTATCTTTGAGGCCACCCAAAAATAGACAAGTCAAAATTTTCTCAGTGATATTTTCCACCTATAAAGAGAGATTCTAAAATCGGTGAATATAATCCTGCATAGTTTTTGTTTACCACAACTTGGCTAATGGATACAAAAGTTCTTAGAGACATTATTTTGATAATGAGCTGACAACTCCTCAATGAAAATACTCTAAGTAATAGGAGCACCATTCTTTTCCTTTTAAGCATATAACTAGTGATACCAAATGAATTACTCAGGTTCTAGATACAGGGATGCCACTATCACCTTCTAAAAACTAGGGGTTTGATGTAGCTCAAATAAATTATCAATTTGGGTAATCTAAGTGAGAGGATGCTTACCATCAAACTTACATATGTCCACTTTTGGCAACATCAGTTTTATACAAGCATGGGAGTCATTGAGAGGAAGATTTGAATGCTGAAGTGGAGGGTTGTTGGGCTAAAAATGAGGTATAAAGGCAATGAATTACGTAGTAATATGCTATAAATAAATGTGAACCCCATTAATCTCTCTATGCATCCTTGAAACATCATCTTGGATTACAACAAAGTTATCATGCCTCACCAAGTTCTTTATGTCTTCTTAAAGCTAAGAAATCATTGGATCTAAAGTTTCAGAATCCATGTCATTGATAGGAGTCTTAGGAGTTTATTGCCCCCCTTTTATTCCTCAAGTACCCAAGCCTACCATATGCCAACCCTAAGAGGGCTTTGACCCTATAAAAGTATACCAAGAAATGGTACCATTGTGATCACCTTGTCAAGATGAATCCAATGATTGCCTTTAAGCATTAGAGTAAATATTTTGATACCAAAAAGTATACATATAGAATATACTGTTATGATCATCTCACTGAGATGAATCCAATAATGACAATTGTGTAAGAGATTTTTTTAAAATTTTTTTCAAAAAAATGTTTCGAGCAATACTATGCTGACGGAAAAAACTAATTCTTCTTAGATTAAAATTTATATTTTTTCACTTTCATTGCTCCTAGAAGCCACGCCTCACTAGATTTGAAAAAACATGTTTCAGAAAACTTGCCCATATCGAAGCTTTGATACCACTTGAAATGAAATTACTTAGATATTCACATAGAATGATTTTATATTGCACAGAATAAGCAACTATGAGAGATCACACAATGATAATTGATAACCAAATAGAATACTAAATAATATAGCAAAGCCACTTCGAGGGGCAAACCTCCATAACTATGCACTAATAGTAGAATACTTCACATAATAAATAAAAACTAACCACTACCTCATATATCTAGTCTACTTAGCCAAGGTTATTCTATAGGCTGACCTAACTAAGAACATAGAGAAATGTAATAAGTAAATAAAAGAGGTATATAAACCATAAGTCAGCCACACATATCCCTAGACATACCAATGGTTAAGGGTGTAACAGTGTACCAACTAAAAAATATTTACAATGAGTGCTTCATATTTAACCATATTGTTAGTATAGGTAAAGTTGATATAAAATAATTTTGGGATAAGATCTGCCTGTGGTGTAATAAATAGTAGGCTTACCCTGATCCATGTGATGTGATTGATCGATAAAAATATAGCTTCCAGTGTTATTCCTTAAGACATGTTTCAATGATGGTCATGATGGAATTGTCTAGGAATTGAAAAGGGAAAGGTAATGCATCTATAAAGGGAGCTTCTACAAGCTGATCTATAAGTACTTTTCCATTTATAGTTTTTTGATTGACATATTCTATCTCAAACTCACTCAAAAGCATGATCCATTTAGCCATGCGACCTTGTAAAGCTATCTTGGATAGTATATACTTGAGTAGATCTACTTTGGAAATAACTATGGTCTTGTTATTAATCATGTAATGCTACAGTTTTTGTGTTGTAAAGACCATAACTGAACATGATTTTTTGATAGGTATATAATTATAATCATATGTGATCACTATATGACTTAAATAATACACGACATGTTCTTTTCCATTATCATCATGCTAAGTTAGAATTTCCCCGAAGGATTTATCTATGGTAAATAGATATATTAGGAATGACTTTCCTAATTTTGGCGGTAACAAAACATGTGGATTGGTAAGATATTCCTTTAGGTGTTGGAAAACATTTTAGAATTATTCATCCTAATTAAATGTGACACCTTTCTTTAGTAAGTGTGCAAATGGATGGCATTTATTTGCTAACTATGAAATGAATCACTTGATAGATTGAATCTTGCCCTGCAAACTTTAGAGATGCTTCAAATTAAAATGTGGTAACATCTCACTAATGGCTTGTAATTTGGTAGGATCAACTTTAATGCCTCAATAAGAGATAATAAAGACTAATAATTTACATGATGTGACACCAAAGACACTCTTTTTAGTATTAATTTTGACCTTGTATTCATGAAGCCTCTCAAATATTCTACATAGTGCAACTAGATGATCAACCTTGGTCTTTGATTTACCCAATATGTCGTTGACATAGTCTTCAATAATGTCATGCATCATATCATGAAATATGATGGTCATGGATTTTTGGTATGTGTCCCCAACATTTTTGAGACCAAAAAACATAATGTGATAATAAAACATTCCCCATAAAGTGGTGAATGCTCTCTTATGTTGGTCTTCTAGTGCTATATAGATTTGGTTATATCTTAAAAATCCATCCATATGTGAAATAATTTCATACCCCACTAAAGAGTCAACTATCATGTCAATATTTGGTAGAGGAAAGTTGTCCTTAGGGTAGGCCTTGATTATATCTCTAAAATTAGTGCAAATTATGATTATTTTTGGCTTCTTGCTAATAGGTACAACATTCGAGATCCACTTTAAGTAGTTGATCAGTTAGATGCATCTTGTTTCTAAGAGTTTTTCTAACTCTTTATTTATTAACACAACAATACGAGGATGTATCTTGTGTAATTTATGCTTCACAAATTTGGCATTAGGATGTACAATAAGGTGGTGTACAACTAAGGTATAATTCAAACCTGACATGTTTGAATAGGACCAAACAAAGATGTCAAAAAATTTCCTCAGAAGGGTTATAAAAAATTCATGTTTCTCCTTAGTGAAGGATGCACCTAATTTAATCCATTTCAGGTCATCTAAAGTCCCAATGTTTAATTTCATAGTGTCTTCTATAAGGAGAGTCAAATCATATTTTAGAATGGTTGGAAATGATTTGAATTGGCCTACAATTTCAAAGTCCTCTATTTGGGCTAGTTCTTCAATCTCTCTTAAACAAGATGAGTTTGAGTCTCCTAATGGAAGGGATGGCCATGTTATAAATACTATTGGAAATTCCTAAGCAATTCGATCAAATACATGTTGTTATACAGAACTAAAATTAGACCCAAAAGTAAGTTCATATTGGTGGTATCTTGAGCTTCATTCAAGGAAAGGTGAACACCCCCATCTAATGGTGCCTGAAATAGTTTTTCACCAAAAGATTGGCCTTTCTCTTTACTTTTACCTTGGTCCAAAAGTGCCTCAATGAAGTTTTCACTTTTGGACCTCAATGTTTGAATCTTTTATTTTTGGATAAAGGTGTTCACCCGCTCTCCAAAATAGGATGCAATATTTAGTTTGATAGAGAACCCTCATTTGTGGCATCCCAATGAAACATTGTCTCTTAGACCTAAAAAATCATAAACGGACTCATCATTCTAAAACTTGTCAATAGACACTTTGGATTCTTTTTAGTCCTAGGATATAAGCTAAGGGTGATAAAGAGGAAGAAGATTATGTTAGATAAATGGGGTAATGGTACAAATGACATGGGTGTCAAACAAATTAGTACTATAAAGGCCTTCATAAACACTATGATCAGACTCTGCTTCACTACCAATATCATTGTCACTAGTCATTGGTGTTTGAACATGAATAAGATATGTGGGGTCACCCCAAGAAGTTTAAATCTAAGACCATAAGTTCATTTGTAATATGTTATATAAATTGGCTCAAGAGTACCCTGTTGATTTACCCTGAGGCCTCCACCTTCATAGACTTGTTTATCCATGATCTTGTTAGGAATAGGATATTTACCATTTTTGTAGCAATCAACCAATTTATCATTGTATAAATAAGATTCATTATTGGTAAGTGGGTCCTCTTCTTGGTCAGTGGCTAATGTGAAAATCACATAAACTAGACTATGAAGTTTTCCCTTCCCTTTTCATTGCCATTCCATACAAGCTGATTTATCTTTAGGTCTTCCATAGGACTTAGGGTTCTGTGGAAGCTTGGCAATGTGGAATGTATTATGGGTCAAATAATCTCCTAGGCCATTGGACGAGATGCTAAAATGATTATACATTTCCATAGGTGGTATATGTGAATATGAATCAAGACTATCTAGGTTTATGCAATTGGCCTATGGTAACTCAACAAATATTTCTCTATCTTTGTTCTTTTTAAGAACCAAATCTAGGCCAAAGTAGTAGTTGTAACTTTCATACTCTACCTCCAAATATTTTCAATGTTCATAGGGTTGCAAGTCTCCATTGATAGTAACTTCCATGCCTGAGTGAGAGAATTTGAGACACTGGTGTAATGTTGATGGGAATGCATGAATTTTGTGTATCCAAGTTATACCCAAGATCAAATTGTAAGATAGGTCTAGGTCTAACACATGGCAAAGTGTATCATGGGTCAAGGGCCCAATGATAACTAACAAGTTGATGGTACCTTATGATTCCCACTTTTCATTACCATAGTCTTTGGAAGTAATGGGTTCTGGCTATAGATCAACTGTTGTATATCCGAGATGCTTGATGAGATTTACAGACATAATATTTAAGCCCTATCCATTATCTATGAGGACACATTTAACTTTATGCCATGCTATGACAACTTCAATATAAACTGATTGTTATGGAGATATCCAAGTGATGACATATTACTTTGGTCAAAGGTTAATTGTTGGCTCGGGGCTAGATGCCTAACTAAAGCTTGGAATTTCTTTGGGGTTATGTCATTTGGAAATTGGGAGTGGCCTAGAATTTATATTAAGCTGTTATTATAGATAGTAGACATTCAAAACAAATCCAAAATGGAGATTTATGCAGGTGTCTTACAGAGTTGTTCCATAATATCACATGCTTTTGAATTAATAATGGTATATGACTTATTACTATTCAGAGCAGTGGGTTAGATAGGTTTATTAGTAGAGGGTTATGGGCCTAGAATGGTAATCTTTGATTGTCAAAATGTGATTACACAATTGGGATTAGATACATAACTATTTCTACTAGAAAATGATAGTGGAAAGGGCCATATAGGATAAGTATCGATTGTCAGTACACTTGGTTGTGGTCACATGGTAAGAATGAGTTATTGGTATAAGGTCCCAAAATAGTAATCCCTATTTTTTGTTCAACTTGTTTATGGTCCCAAAGTCAAGGAAGGATTACTAGCATAAGTGGATTGATTGGAATTGTTTTGCAATGGTCCTGTTCTATTATCACTTATTCTATGATTGATGGTGATGGTGGAAATGTGAACTCCCATATATGACCTATAACTTTGGTGTAGTCATGTTCAATTTCTTGGTAAGTCTGTTGGTTATTGAAATCATTTTGGCCTTGGTTCCTCTCATTAGATTGATGTTGTTATTGTTATTGCTAATATTGTTTTTGTTGTCATTCTAGCCTTTATTGTTATTATTATGTTATAGAAAAGGTTTTGATAGATACCTAGGTTCTGATTGGATGTAGATGCTTTATTATCTAATGTAATCTTACCATTTTCTAATGTATTTTCAATGAAGTGTTTTATTTGAACACAACATAGATATTATCTATAAACCTGATTGTATTCATAGAACTAATTATCTCTGCACCAATCTAGATACATAATACCCTCAAGATAGTGATTCAAAATTGGCCAACTAATCATATTAGTTGTGGTTAGCTTGTGAAACATGGCTTCAATAGGTTCTCCAAGGTTGATAAAGACTTGATGAATAGGGGCATTTCTTCTTAGATGAGGGGTTTACAAAGGTAATGGTTTATGTAGTTGTGGAGTAGGTCTAGATTATTGTGAAAGCTTTCCTTGTTGAATAAGCTACAGATGAAGAATAAGCTACATTTGTGATGCAATTTGAGCAGATAGTGTTTGCACCATTTGAACATGGTGTGACTTAATTACTCTATTTCCAAAAAACATTCTTATTACGGTTGAATTGCTTAGATTTTTCATAATTAATGGCCTTAGCTGGTGTTGACACTTGTGTTTAGACTTAGGTTTGGTTTTGATTTTGGCCTGTTTCATGGTTTTAAGTCTGATTTTGGTTAGACAAAGTTAACTTGATAATCTATTTGTTAATAAGGGCCTTTTTTATTAGCAAACCTTTATCAATGATTTCTTTAAATGTACGTGCACATTGAAGCTTCAGATGATAGGATATCTCACTGTGCAAATTTTTAGTAAACACAATAACCAATTATTTATTTGGTAGGCTGTGAGTGAAGAAACTAGCAAACACTCTCAATCTCTATAAATAACTTGCAAAGCTCTCTCCATTTTTCTACTTGGATTGAGTCAAATCTACCATTGAAATATCATATTTGAGATTATAAGAGAAATGTTACACAAATTTCCCTGAGAGGTCATCAAAATTAAATATAAAATTCTTTGGTAATTTTAGGAATGACTCCAAAGCCTGTCCTGCTAGACTTCAAGGAATAAGAGGAGTAAGTACATGTCACTATAAGCCACTGACTATCAAGCAAAAAATAATTATATCAAATGAGACTTAGGGTCTCCTTTACCCTTATATTTATCAAATTTTGGTGGTTCATACCCTGGAAGAAATGGTATCTTTAGATTCTTCATGTTGAATGGGTATAAACACACATGTCATCTAACTTGAACTTCTTGGTTTGATTCTCTATTTGAATGGTCACAATCACATCCTTCATTTACTATAATTCTTGTGCCAAGAAACTAGATAGAATATGTGGCCGAGGCTATGGTTGGGTGGCCAAAGGTGGATTACCTGGGCCTAGGTATAATGGTGGATTGGTTTGTTGTGGAATGTTGGTTTGATGAGGGAACATGCCAGGAATATGCATTCATAGATTAGGATATAGATATTAAAATTAGACATATTATTGTGTGATATTCTAGTTTGGATTTGGTATATAGGCCTAGTTTTGAGGGAATTATGGCTCCAATAGAAGGATATGGATCAAAATAAAGTACTGTGCCTACTATAATTAAGTAGAACTTGATATTGACTAGTTAAACCTAGATGATTAAGGGGAACTTGTTGTAGACCAAGGCCCTATCATTTAATCTATGACACATTTTAAATAGAAAGCAATTACTTCCTGATTGGTACCTATTGGATAGTAGTACCTCTTTGTTGTGAAAAAACCTATTGTGAATTAGACATCTATTAGATGTTCAAAAATTTCCTGTGACCAATGGACATACATTATTGATTAGACAATGTTTGTAATTGTAAAGGCATGTTGGTCTAGGACTGTTGAGGTATACTTGTCACTCCCTGATGAGGTGTAACAATTGTTAACCCCTGTTGTGATGACATAATGTTATACCTTTGATATGGTGGTAAACTAGACTATACTTGTTGTTGTGGAATGTTAGTCATCACCTATTGAGGTGGAATAACATTCATCACTTTTTGTTGAGGCAAAACACTAGTTGGTGCTTGATTACTTAATCCTTGTGATTGTGTGCTTGATGAAGCAACTAGTTGAGGATTAGAGTTAAATTTCATGGTTAGGATGTAGGAGTTCCTCCCCCTTACTATTGTGAACCAATCATGACATTAACTAAAGGTGCTTGTTATTTTAGATTATTTTTTGGTGTAGTTAAACCACTTTTGTCTAGATTGGATAACACTTGTATGTTATCCACTATACTTGGTACATTATTTGGCATAGAATCTATAATCACTTTTTCAATAGATGGGACATTGTACATATCATCAGCTAAAGTTCTTTGTGAAAATTGGTCTATACTTAGATTATATTGACCTATCAATTCAACTAATACTCCTACTGAAGGAGTGATCTCTAAGAGTGGAGAGTTCGACATGGTCATAGTATTAAAATTATGTGATAGATTCAAATATGTTTGATATGCTTGTTTCATTTGTATAAAATGGTCCTCCATGAGGCCCTTTCCTTTTACAAGCATATTTAGGTCTTGATATGACATCGGTATGAGCACTTGAGGATTTCTAGTAGAGGCCTGTTTAATGGTTTGGGTATAAGGCATATTTAAAGGCACTCTAAATAGACTTGGTAAATTTTCTTGGGGGATTTGTATTGGAAATTTGGCCCCTAGCTCTGCATCTCTAGCTAAAACCTCATCCTTATTTTCAAGCAAGTGATGATTAAAAAAAAAGGTTTGTACATCAATGACATTATAATATAATATGATTGTTGTTGATCTTATTATACAACTGATGTCATGTTAACAAAATATTGTATAGTTTGATCTTGGTCTTGATCTAAATATGGAGGTGTGTTAACTAAATAATGGGTAAATGGATCTTGGATTTGTTCCCTAGATTGAGCAGTGTAAGGAGGATAAGGATTCGTCTCATAAACAACATCATCACCATAAGGGTATTGAACAAAGTCATCATTTATGACCATGTTATCATAACTTGGATTATACATGGCTCCACTATGAGTGTAATGAGACATATCCAAATTGATGGTTAACATTTCATGAAAATAGGCCTAAAGTTCTAAAAACTCTTAAAAATAATGTCTAAAAGATAAATGGTCCAAATTTGGTCTAACTTGGTTTAAGAATTGAATTTGTATCTCCAAAATGGGCAATGATAAACTTGGTATAAAATAATCTAACGTTAAATGTATTACACAAATGGTCAAGTGGATAGGTAAAATTGAATGCCAAACTTAGGGTAAAAGTGTTTCAAATAGGGTTAAACTATGTCTAAAGAAACAAAGGTTGCTAGGTCTTTTGGAAACAAGGCATAAAAGATAGGCTCAAAACAACTAGGTCTAAAAGAAAATATGCAATTTATAGGACTCTTAGAAACATGGCACAAGATCTAAACTTATAAAGGGAAATTGCTAGGTCTTTCAGGAATAAGGCACACAATCTAGACTTTAAAACAACACTAGGTCTAAAAGGCAAGAGATTGAATCTAACAAATTTGAAACACTTTAATACAAACTAGGCATTCATATTTAACCACACACTTGATAATTTGGAAAAATATATTGGACTTTAAGCATATGGAAGATAGACCAGTTCCCCAAATTTAGACAAAAAATTAGTTTTCAAATTGAGCAAATAATTAGCCTAAGTTACACAACCCAAAAGTGAAATATCAATGTCTAGGCCAAAATTACACAAGGTATAGACATAAACCAATCAATATTTGGATATTAAATTGTCAAGGGTAATTTCAAACTCAATTTAGAAGGCTAGGTTCTTCAAATAGATAACAAGATAGACAAGAATAAATGACATGAAAGTACTAAGTATAGAACAAGAAGGCACATGTGGATTCAATTTTTCAATTTTAAACACAAGGAAATAAGTATTTGAAATTATTATAGCAACATAATAATGTTATTATTCTCTAAAGGTATGGAAAATGGTTTGTTTCAAGACTCTAAGGCACAATACTTGGAATGAAATGGGCAACTTCATGATGCCCCTTTCAAGCAAGTGACATACACATATAAAAGTTTGATTAAATGACTAATGCAAAATCATTATGTCAAATGGATGGCGTAACACCTCTTAAAATAAAGGAGTGATGTATAAACATGAATTTTTTTGGATGTGGTATGATAAACAAACACAAGACCATGGAAGTAAAAAGGATAAAATGATAAAAACACCTAGGTGTAATGTCTTAAATCTTAAAATTGACAAGGTGGCATCAAACTATTAAATTATATATATATATATACTTTATCTTGAGAGGATTTTTAAGTTGTTAATACAAAAAGTAAATTCACATGGAAATTAAGGATTTTAGGCCCCATTTTATCTCAAGAATTTGTACGATGACATGAAACTTCATGCTACTCACCTTGCATCAACTATATGTCTATGGTAAGTGGGGTTGTCTAAACTATAAATTTTTATTCATTTATAAATGGTCCCATGTGTGTGGCTAAAATTAAGGTGAATCACATCATTTAGATCTATGTTAATCACATTATTGTAAAAAGGACTCGTCCTTTTCATAACTAATACATCCATCAATTGCTCAGTGTAGTGTGATGTTTGAGTTACCCCTACGGTTTGAGGCTAAGTACCACTAATAGAGCTTGTTTAACCACTCAAAAAATCATCCTAGTGGGATACCCTAAATTTATATACCCCACCATGGATTGGGGTTAAAATGATGTTGGGAGATGAATTCTTGAGTCAACGCTTCCCTAGAGAACTTGTGGGGAGGTGATGAACTTCTGCCCACAAGCAAAAATGCATAAAATAAAGAAAGTGGAAGATATTTAAGGTTGTTTTGGATTCACCCAAATCATACAAATTTTGGGAAGGGGCTTAGTAAATTTCCTTCCATGCTTTTGGACTAAAGTGAAAAATGCAAAGAGTGAGCATTTTTAATCACCCAAGTTCCCTAAAGGGGATGGGGGGACAACATACACACGACACTCATCTTGATAAACAAAAAACTCAATAAAGAAGCATAAAATAAAAAATATTATGAATATTTATCTAAATTTAGTGTGAGTTTAGTTTTATAGAACCAAAATAAAATATGTTATGAAGTTTGAGCCCCTTGATGTGATGTGAAAGCTTTAAGAAAAATGAAAAATAACTCAAGTAAAAAGATTTTAAAACACCAAATTCAAATGTGATTTTTACATCTTAGAGTGTTTAAAAATGTCTTCTCTTGGCCTTTAGGTCATAAAAAAGATTTTAGGGGGACCTTGTGCTTAGAATCAAGACGTAAGTGGACAACTGACTTTTGAATTCTAGCTCTCAGATTTTCAAAATTTTACACAAAGTGAAAAGTTACAAAAACACAAATAAATATCGCCACTTTTCCTACAAAACCATGACTATTATCACAATTTCAAGGGTTAACACAAAATCACAATTATTATAGAAATATCATAAAAGTTTACATAATATCACTAGTTTTAGTGTAAAATCAAAGTTCACCTAGTAACATAAAATAGTTAGCAAAAGACCATGGTGGTTAGGGACACTACTATGAAAGTTAGTACAATATTGTGATCATAAATTCATGATATTGTCAATATCATAAAGTTTTAGGTGATATCGTGACTGTAGAGTCATAATATTATAATATCACTATTTTTCTTGTAAAACATAACTGTTGGTTAGAAAACCATGATGGTTAGGGACAAAATTGTGATAGTTAGTGTTGATGATGAAAATTGCACTTGATCTTAATCAATCAACAATGGGAAGTTTCAAGCTGTGGGACAATGTAGCTTGAAACAAGCTCCAGATTTTAGAGAAGCTGGTCTTTTCTTTTGCTTTGGGTGTTGGGGAAAAGGGATAGGAGATTAAACATAAATGCAAATGCCGGAATTGAAACCTAATTATGGTGATGCGCCTGAGTGTAATCATAATCCTAACCTGAGCATAGTGAGACTGTTATGGGATTCAATTACATTTAAGAGCAGACAAGTGCATGATCAATGTAAAAGATTGAAATAATAGAAACAGAGGCTCACAACAGGGAATTCTTTCACTGAGATACAAAGAATGTCAACCAAGGCATAGTGTTTAATCTTCTAAATATAATCTTCCAATCACATAAGAGGCAAAGAAGTCACGTAAAGTTATGTAAACTTTCCAACTCAAGAAAATGAGACAAAAGCAAATGACATTCTTAATCACAACTATAGAAAATCTATAGTATAGACTACTTTGCAAATGACACAGATAACACCAACCAAGGCATGGAGTTCAAATCTTCTTAATTCATTTAGCCACATAAAAGACATAGAAACATGCATAGTTACATTGACTTTACAACTCAAGAAAATTAAGACAAGAGTAAATGATATTACTGGTTAAAAAACTATAGAAAGTCTAAAACTATAAAATTCTCCCCCTTTCTTTTATGATTTTACAATTCTTATTATATAGCCTCGAATGTCTCCTTCCATCTCTCTCTTTCCCATGCAATTCCACTCTATCCTTAACTCACAGGGGACAAAATAGACGGTGCTTTTGATGCCTTGGATGCATCCTGGTCTTATCAAGAGCTACCCTGACTGCGGCATGGCAGTTCATGTCTAGTACCTTTCTTTGCACCTAAATTTCTCATTCCATCACCTGTTTGGCAGCTCAACTGTTTACTCTACCTCCACCTATAGGGGACAAATATACAGCCCTTTAATGCTTTTAGGTTCCACAAATCTACTTGGTGCATTGTTGTATCTACCAAGAATAACTTCTGCCTAGTTTCCCTCCATTTTTATTGTAACAGATAGACGAACACAAGGACACTTTGTCAATCCATGAAAATTCTCTTTTTTGTCTAAAGGGCACCAGAGAATGACACTTGGCCACTTCTGCTTTCTCTATATTCTGCTCAAGAACGCTCCACCTTTGACACCTGTCACAATCTGCTTCTTCGACTCTTTGTAGTTTTACAAAATAAAACTCACCTCATTCCTTGCTCGGGTAACTTTTCAAGAGGGGATGGATGCATGTTGCAGTCTTTGCATGTTGAAACTTGAAGCATCCATAGTTCTTTAAAGTAACATCCAAGACCCACCACAATATTTATTTGGCAATGAGGCTCAAAGATGGTTTCTCAAAAGTTGACGCGTGGTGACCTCCGCTACTTCTAGGAAGACACATGGCATCTTTCACTTCTTCTTCTAGGTGTATGTGGCACCTTCTGCTGCATTCGAGAATGGAGTAAGAAGGGGCTCAGAGAGTGACACTTGGTAGATTCCACTGCTTTATGGCACTTTAAGCAAAATAAAATGATGCCTTTATGCCTTGAAACAAAGCATGAGCCCAGTCATCCTTCAGATGCCAACACGTGGAGGCTTCCACTTTTCTTTTGAAAAGGTAGTTCAGGGCCTTCTATGACTACCACCTAGCGCTTTCCACTTTCTTTACTGCTTAGCTCATTGAAAGTCTTTGCCAAAAAATAGAATGAAATGTGGGTGCCTCTGTGAGATGCAGATGCTGACATGTGGTGCATTCTGTTTAGCTACTACTAGGACCGTGGCACATTCCATTGCCAGTGGCACATTCCATGGCCTTCTCAAAAGTTACAAAAAAGGGCTCAGAGGATGCCAGCTGGCCGGCTCTATGGTTTGGAAAGTGACACTTGGAGGCTTCCACTCGAATTTGAATACTTAGGCCAAAAAATGAAATGAAAGAAATAAAAAGGGGGAAAGGACCCATGACTGGAGGGCGACACTTGGTAGCTTCTACTGCACTTTGACACTTAGGCAAAAATGAACCTGCCTTCTGTTCCAAAACTTTACCGCTACGTCTAAGGCATGCAGGAACCAAAATTGCAGTGCTCGATCCAAAATTTAAATACGACGTAGAGTAAAAATTACTCTAAAGTTACTGGTGACCCCCAAGAATTTTGAGCCTACTCAAAAAGAACCTGATTCCTACTTTGTCAAAAATTTCAAAATTTTACAGCTTCAAAAGTGCTGTCTGGTAGATGGACCACTCATGGTTAGATATCCCTTGCTTGTTTTATAATTTAATGAAAGCCAGATCAAGGTTATTGATATCCTTGTGTGAAAAGTTTCACAGGAACTGGACTATGGCTTTTAGTTTGAATTCCAATCAGGAAATAGGAATTAGAACAACTTTGACCTTTGAGACTGAGGAATTGTCTCGCAAGATTTGGAAGACTATTTGATCCCTCTATTTGGCTAGCAACAATTGTTCAATTTGGTCCACCATCAGTACCATCTTTGCATCTGGAAATGGGGAAGGAAGGCCTAGTTACACTAGATCTTCAATATGGTGGCTCATCACACCGATGCCTTCTTTCATGACTTTGAGATGTTCTTTGCAACTGTTGGCCGCGGCACTGCAACCGAGCACTTCATTGACCCGTTTTATGGCAGCCATTCTTTCAGGGATTCTTACGACTGCCAATGTTGCATCCATTGTGTTTTAGAGCTTCTATAGTAATGAATGGGAGTCTGTGACTCTTCTAGAGACCGTGGCCAGAGTGTTTTGTACTGAATCCTCCACCCTTTCACACAATTTCTATGCATTGAGTAGGAAGGTGAGTAATGGCCTGAGTTGGATAATCTTTGAAGAGATTCTCTCCCACGCTGACTCATAGAGGTCCTTCACCAACTACATTACTTTTACACCTCTTGGCTTATTAGCTAGCTCAATTATCAGTTGCACCATCCTCTGTTGCTTTGCTTGGAACTGGGCTTGAAAAGCCATAGCCTTATTTTGCTCCTCTAGTAGCCTCTATTGTGATTGGGTAACTTACAACTAAAGTCCTTTGAATCTTCCCTACAATGCTACATTTTCCCATTTAAGGGTTGTTGCTGCATCTTTGGCAAGTGTGAGTTCTATTTTCAATGAATCATTCTGGGCTTGGACTGCCTGTTGAGTCTGGAGGGAAACAATATCTTGCAACTGTTTATGCAGACTAGCTATTTCATTGTCTCTCTTGTTTATTTCTTTGGCCAAACTATTATAGTTTGCCTTTTCTTTGGCCAAATTAGCCTCCATTTTTTGTAGTCTTTTTGATTTCTTTAGATAACTTTTGTGACCACAAAAGTGGATTCAGTCAGCAGCTCAACTCGGTCTTGGGGCCTGAATAGGGACATGTCAATGGCCACTACGTTCATATATAGTCCTCTGGCTGCATTTGCTCACTCAGCTTGGCAATGTTGGGTGACAAATGGGTCACCGTCAGATGCTATTGGATGGGGTCAAATTGTGACCTCAAATGTGGGACAGCCAGTGCTTTATTTTCTTTAATTCTCTTCTTCTCTAACTGGGCCTCTCTTGCCTTCCTAGCAGCATCAACCTGCATCTGAAAGGTGGAAGGGGATGCAATATGCCCTCTTGTGAAAGGAAATCCTTGTGACAGGCCATATTGGATGGCCATTAGTTGGCCAGGGGTGAGTTGTAGGGGCATCTTTTTAGGCATAGAGGGGGATAAATGGGGAAGCATTAGGGCCTGAGGCACCAAGGACGGGGTGAATTATGAAATCGAGATGGTAGTAGTGGCGGGAGGTGTCTTTTGGCTAGGTGGGGGCACCATGCTGATAGGGAAAGGGACAGAGTGAGAGGGAGGAGGGGAAGTAATGCTTACCTAAAGGGAAGTTACAGTGCTCTACACTAGGCACTGTGAAGGCTCCTCTTCCTCCTCTGAATCTAGATGGAACTGCACCCTCCTCTTCCTGGGTGTTTTTGCCTCTGGCTGCATTTGTTTCCCTTCCACCTCTGCAGTTGATAGTGGTGCTTGTGGAGAACTAGTGACTTCAATCATTTCCAATGATGAGGAGGCTCTTGGTGGTGAAGACACCACACTCTTTTGTTGTTCTATGGTAGTCATAGCTTGCTCTGAGGTCTGCGGTTGCTGGCTTGGTCCCGCTCTAGTTTCCTACTCTACCTCGAGTGTCAGTGTTTTTGGCCTAGATGTAGGGGAAGGATGCCACTCATCCCAGAGTTCTTCCCATCTTTCATTTGAGTCCATGCCTCTGAAAGTGTGGGTGGTTTGGGAAATCTCTTGCCTATATCTCTAGTAGGCCTCAATTTTCTCTGCATCCCAACCTTTATTCCTCAACATCCTTCTCAAATTAGAAGTCATCCTGACTTTGGAATCATAATCCCTCTATTTGTCATAGAAGGTTTCCCAAGGCCTATTTTATGGTAGGGGCAAATCTGTCAGTTTAACATAGAGATCAGGGGCATCTTCTACAGGGTTTTTCTTGGTCTCCCAAAAAGGGCACCCTTCATGCATAATCCTGGCTCCAATCCTATTTGTCCTCATGATAGAAGCTATGTAATTAGCTAGGTCATAAACCCATTTGTCCTTGACTAATAGGAACCCCAGGAAGGCCAGCTTCCTCAGCAGCACCGTCTCAGCTTTTGTGGCTACTAGGCTTATGTTGCCTGCCATCCACAGGAGATTGTACATTTTCCTTTTCTTCTTCTTGGAGCCATAGTCATTATCAACTACCGACACCTATCTAGTGACTTCTAGGAATGCTAACCTAAGAGTTAAGGTCTTTGGTAGCGATATTGGTTTTACAAAAAATCCATGGACCCTTATGATCGTGTGATGGGACCTGAAATAGAAGTCACACAAGATTAGGCAACTGTCCAGAAGGTTTATGAAACTTGGGAATAACCTGTTTATGAAAGGTTCAGGGCTAAGGTAATGAAGAATAGGGGTAATGAATAGTTCCCAAAAATCATATGGGTCACTAGTTTTTGATAAAACATGTGTCCATGTAGACACAGGAATGGTCCTTTGGGGGTCAAAAGCTAGGTCATATAGGTTCAGATTCATAAATTGGGAGAAAAGGTTAGGGTTCTAATGCAGTATAAGATGGAACAACAAGGATGAATACCTGAATACCCCTTTTGACCTGAACTGAGTTAACTGCTCCACCATCGAAAAGGCGATGTGCTTTGAGAAGTCAAGATGGTATTCTTGCATCTTATCGACCATATTTATCCTAAATAGGATGGCCATTTGCTCTGCATATACCACCGTGTCATCCTTCATGCCAAAGATGAGAGCCATCATTGACAGTGCATCTTGGCTAGCCAGTGCGAACTGCGTTGTTGATGTAGGGAGTGCGGGTATCATTGAATCATTATCAGCCATTTGTAACTCAGACCTCAAAAACCTTATTTGAGTGTTGATGTTTGCCCATGTCCTTTGCATCCTATCAATAGTGGGGAAGGTGGCAGTATTATCATAAGGCAAGGCTAGCATGTCCCTGATAGCTTGTGGGGTTACTTGTAGCATGAAGGGGCCTTGTTGGATGGTGCAAGATTATGTCTGGAGCAAGTTTGTGCATAATTAAATCACTTTAGGACATGGATGCACGGTTGGGATAATGAACTGAGTCAGTTGTGAGGTCCATATCCTCATTTCAAACATCTCATATTTCCTTGCTCTGGCTCTTTTAAGGCACCTTTGGTGTGCCCCTTCTCTTAGGTTCTTGCTACTAGCTCTTTGCAAGATCAAGTCCACAATTCCATCTGCATAATCCCTCACCTTTGAAGGGTCACTGGTTTGACTGACTCCCAGGACTTTGGTTCTCGAATAGCTTCTTGATGGTTGCACAGGGTTGCAACGTATGATTTACTAGCCAATAACCTATCAAGATATCTAGGTGTCCCTGTTCCTTGTTGTGAAGATGATGTTCCTACCATCTCTATATCTCTTATATAGTACCTAGTATGGGCCTTGTGCAAGATAGAAACACACTCGCTGAATCAAACTTTTACTAGGCGCTAATAATTGCAATGAGTAGGATACTTTTGCAAGTGCAAGAATGCTTGAGAGTTTGTAAACTTTAAAATTTGCTAAGGGATATTTATGGGCCTATCAAGTCCCAAATAACATTAAATTTGGGTGATTGTTAGCAAATCCTACTCAATCTTTGGGAAACAGTGAGGTGGACATGCTATGCAAGTTACAGCGCAAGGTACCTTAGAGATCTTGAAAGATTTGAGGAAGCATTTAATGTGGCAAAATTCAAAGAATTAAAACCTCTAAGACACTAACTCTAAGTTTAAAATGCTTATTTTTAAAAGAAAATTGGGAAAATAATGGAAAACAAAATAATTGGGAATGGGAAACTACCTAACTACATTAATTAAACATCCTTATTTCCCTCTGGGATCAAAAATGAACTTTCCAATGTCTTCTTTATGACAAGCCAACTTATGTTGCCATACCAGTGATTACAATGGGTATATCTTTGATGAAATGTCTTCTGCGCTAGCCACATAGATTTGCTTGCACTCAAATGAGTCTAAGTCGAACATGCTTTCGACACCCACAGACTCTCCTTGTCTTTGAAAGCCCATCGAATACTGGTTCTTCATGTTGTCGTGTGTCATCTTTCAGCTTGTCTCCTTCAAATTCTAGCTTTATTTTATCATCATGCTCCTTGATGACTTCATCCTCTTGAAAGGATAAATTTGAAAGCTAGCATTCCTTCTGCATACTTAGCTGAGTCTCGATGTTGTCTTTTCCATATTGGTCTAGTTCATAGCCTTCTTGAAGGATAATGTCACCTGTCTCAATGACTTGATCAAGGGAGTGTCCGTGTTCCTCCATATCCTCTTGCAAAATGAGAAAAAAATTAGAAATGATCTCTTCCTCATCTGAAGTTAAGGAAAAATCTTGCGACTTATCCTCTTGTTCATCAAAGGGGGTACCTATGGTGATTTCCTCCTCATCTGTACTTACAAAATCCTCTTGGCTAGCCATGAATTCAGTTTACTCCTCTGTGTACTCATTTGCTTCCTCTAAAACATATTCTTCTTTGAAAAGGGACAAGGAGGAAGGCTGTGATGAAAAATAAGAAGCTTCTTGATGAATGGTGGAAGAGACTTGAGGGGAAAGTGAGGGTTTGGAGTCCTCTTTCCTTGCTACGGACATAGGCTCAGCATTATTGGAGAAATAATCTTGACAAGTTTAATTTGGCTCATGAACAGGGGTGGCATATGTCTGATATGTAATTTGTGGTGTTGGATATGTGGGTTGACGGATTTGGTAAAGCTGTCTCTCATGAATGCTCAGCTTCTCTTCTAGAAATGCATTCAATCCACCCACATCTAACATCTCATATGTAATCCCTTGCCAATTTGCTCTTTCAATGGGATACCATTCACTTTTAATCAGATCTACCACATCCCTTACTTGATGGATGACATGACAAGGAATTTCTTGGCCGTATCCCCTTTTACTGTCAAGCTCTAACACATATTTTTTAAATCCCAACAATGCTTTATTGAAGGTGAAAATAAGGTTAGATTGAACATGGGATGTGACATATTAGGGAGACTGGGCATAAGATTGGTATAGATCATGACCATCTACATCCTTGTTACTTGACATGATTCTAGGAGAAGCTTGTTCTTGATTAAAAATATATGAAGGAGAATAAGACCCATAGCTATGAGTACCAAAATTATACATACCAAAAGGTGATTTCTTGATGATACCAAGATTGCTTGATTCGCTGATTTGACTTAGAGTCATTGTTGGTGTTGATAAAAACCTCTAAAGGCTAATTGGCCGAAGAACACACCAAAATTCTTCAACTCCTTGCAAGACGGGTCCCACCAAGTGTGCCAGAAACTATTGATGATGAAAATTGTGCTTGATCTTAATCAATCAACAATGGGAAGTTTCAAGCAGTGGGACAATGCGGCTTGAAACAAGCTCCAGATTTTAGAGAAGATGGTCTCTTCTTTTGCTTTGGGTGTTGGGGAAAAGGGATAGGAGATTAAACATAAATGCAAATGTAGGAATTGAAACCTAATTATGGCGATGCACCTGAGTGTAATCCTAATCCTAACCTGAGCACAGTGAGACTATTATGGGATTCAATTACATTTAAGAGCAGACAAGTGCATGATCAATGTAAAAGATTGAAATAATAGAAATAAAGGCTCACAATAGGGAATTCTTTCACTGAGATACAGAGAATGTCAATAGAGGCATAGTGTTTAATCTTCTAAATAGAATCTTCCAATCACATAAGAGGTGCAGAAGTCATGTACATTTATGTAAACTTTCCAACTCAAGAAAATGAGACAAAAGCAAATGACATTCTTAATCACAACTATAGAAAATCTATAGTATAGACTACTTTGCAAATGACACAGATAACACCAACCAAGGCATGGAGTTCAAATCTTCTTAATTCATTTAGCCACATAAAAGACACAAAAACATGCACAGTTACATCGACTTTACAACTCAAGAAAATTGAGACAAGAGCAAATGATATTACTGGTCAAAAAACTATAAAAAGTCTAAAAATATAGAATTCCCCCCCTTTCTTTTATGATTTTACAATTCTTCTTATATAGCCTCGAATGTCTCCTTCCATCTCTCTCTTTCCCATGTAATTCCACTCTATCCTTAACTCACAGGGGACAAAACAGATAGCACTTTTAATGCCTTAGATGCATCCTAGTCTTATCAAGAGATGCCCTGACTACGGCATGGTGGTTTATGTCTAGTACCCTTCTTCATGCCTAAATTTCTCATTCCATCACCTATTTGGCCACTCAACTATCTACTCTACCTTCACCTACAGGGGACAAAATGACAGCCCTTTAATGCTTGTAGGTTCCACAAATCTACCCAGTGCATTGTTGTATCTACCAAGAATAACTTCTGCCTAGTTTCCCTCCATTTTTGTTGTAATAGATAGATGGACATGAGGACACTTAGTCAATCCATGAAAATTCTCTTTTTTGTCTAGAGGGCACCAGAGAATGACACTTGGTTGCTTTCACTTTTTCTATATTCTGCTCAGGAACGCTTTGCCTTCGACACCTGTCGCAATCTACTTCCTTGACTCTTTGTAGTTTTAACAAAATAAAACTCACCTCATTCCTTACTCAAGAAAATTTTCAAGAGGGGATGGATGCATGTGGCAGTCTTTGCATGTTGACACTTGACGCTTCCATAGTTCTTTGAAGTAACATCTAGGACCCACCACAATCTTTATTTGGCAATGAGGCTTGAAGATGGTTTCTCAAAAGTTGGTGCGTGGTGACCTACGTTGCTTCTAGGAAGACACGTGGCATCTTCTGCTTCTTCTTCTAGGTGTATGTGGTGCCTTCTGCTACATTCAAGAATGGAGTAAGAAGGGGCTCAGAGAGTGACACTTGGCAGCTTCCACTACTTTATGGCACTTTAAGCAAAATAAAATGATGCCTTTATGCATTGAAACAAAGCATGAGCCTAGGCATCCTTTAGATGCCGACACATGGAGGCTTCTACATTTCTTCTAAAAAGGTAGTTCAAGGCCTTCTACGACTGCCACCTGGCGCTTTCTACTTTCTCTGCTGCTTAGCTCATTAAAAGTCTTTGCCAAAAAATAGAATGAAATGCGGGTGCCTCTGTGAGACGTGGATGCTGACACGTGTTGCATTCTGCTTAGCTGCTATTGGGAACGTGGCACATTCTATAGCCTTCTCAAAAGTTACAAAAAGGGGCTCGGAGGATGCCAATTGGCTGGCTCTATGGTTTGGAAATTGACACTTGGCGGCTTCCATTTGAATTTGAATACTTAGGTCAAAAAATGAAATGAAAGAAACAAAAAGGGGGAAAGGACCCGTGATCGGAGGGTGACACTTGGCAGCTTTCACTGCACTTCAACACTTAGGCAAAAATGAACCCACCTTCTGCTCTAAAACTCTGCTGCTACGTCCAAGGCATGCAGGAACCAAAATTGCAGTGCTTGACCCAAAATTTAAATACGACGTAGAGTAAAAATTACTCTATAGTTAGTACAATATCATGAGAGTTAAGGTGATATCATGATTGTAAAGTAGAGATATTATTGCAAAATCATGATTATAAAGAGAAAAAATATGACTGTATAAAACAAATTCATGATTTCTAGTAAAATGTCTGTGAGTCTTCAATTTCCACTTTTTTGATCAATAAGTTTAGATTTTGACATGAAAATTATTAGGAGGATGTCTTAAAATGCCTTAAGAACAACTTTTTGGGGTGCATGTCCCACTGGACATGCCATCATGTGAACAAAAAATCTATAGAGGGGATGTTAGTATAGTGTTAGTATAATAAAATAAATCCAAAATTATACACTAAACATTGAACACCTCTAGACTAGATACTAGGGAGAGCATATATAACAAACATACAAATGAAAACACAACTAGAACACAAAATAAAACATTCTTTTACCTTTTTTGGGGCTCCAAATGGCTTGTTGAAGTGGCTTTCTTAGTTTGTGCATCAAGAAATCTTCATTAATGGAGCTTCATTTGCTTCACCTTTATTTAGCACCTTGGCTTAGCTGATTGGCTTATGAATTCGGCATGGTAACACTACTTGAATGAAGCTTACACAGTAAATCTTGCATAGTAACAATACACTATCAAAATCTTAGAGATTAATAGGTCTGGCCTTGTATTGATAGCCTCCCAAAGTTAACTCTCACCCAAGGTGAGTTAAGGTTGAGTTTAAACATGTAATGGTGATCTGGATGGTTTTTTTTTTTGGTTTGAAAAATGTGGAAAGGACAAGTGTTGTAATGGAAAATTGACACTAACATTAATCCACATATCCTATTTATGGTATTAATTTACCATTGGATATATTAAATCCCACTTGGATAGTTATTCATGTTATTATCCACACAGGCATTCCAACTCGTCATATGCCTAGATCAAACTATGGTGAGCTCAAGATTGAGCCAAGTGCTAGCTATACATGCCATGTGGGACTCAAGCAAGATAGTGAGTTAAGCATGGTCTAAGACAAAATTTTAAATATATCTACAAATCTCATTTAAAGGTTGGTAACCATTGTATCCTGATAAATATGGGATTTACATTCTATTTGAAAATAGTAAACCTTGGCTGTTAGGCCAAAACCTTGATCCAAGAAACTTGATGATATACTTGCTAAGAAAAGTGGGTTTATTGGCAAAAAGAGGTTGGTTGAGCTATGTAGTAGGTTGGTGATGGAATATTTTATATACACAATCTCGTATGAAGGAGAAATGGTTTGGAAATGAAAAAGGCATTTTGGTCGATGTTATATAACCTCAGCCATGAAGGATATAAAGTGATATATGATTGTCTATTGTTTTGAGCTAAGCCTATGTTAGAGGATGGCATGACTTTTGATATACACAATATTAAAAGGGTGAATGGATTATGACTGATTAGATAGAGGATATGCCTATTTACAAAGCCATTAGGCCTAGGCAAATCATGTATGCACATAAGGTTTGAAGCTGAGCAGTATATGGGTTATTTTATTGGCATAGTTTGAATTGGAAAATCTCATTGTTGGGTCAAGAATGATTTATCTATGCTGAAAAATATTTTAATATAGGTCCTGTATGAAGGAGATGTAACCAAGTTCTAAGGTCATTAGAATGGTGTGTGACTACAAATAAGAAAGGATGTAGGAAACCTAAGGACAGAGACCCAAACCAAACATTCTATTTTTGTAAAAGGCCATTGGGCCAGGGAAGATATGTCTATTAATAAGATAGTCCCACATGGAAATGATGGCCATATGTGTATTTGAAAGAATTAAATCATGATTCTGAATAAAAAGGGAGATCGCCCATTGAAAAAAGGCTTGGGATCATGGTGAATGGGTTCCTTTGACTGCAGACTTTGATTTGAAGAACCGATCCTATGGAAGGCATATTTCATCTATGTGAAAGGCCATTGGAATGAGTATGGCCACATGCTCTAATTAGCCTCAACATTAAAGGATGCATTTTATGTCTTGTCAGACATGCAAATCAAGAACTCAATCCTAAAGGTTATGGCCCAAGGTATTTACATTACACTTATATGTGGTTTTTGTGAATACACAAAACCAAGATAGGTTGATATACATGTTATTTTATTTTACAAGGTGTTGTCCATGTAAGATGAATAAGGTGTGAGTATTTATTTACAACACTTTTTTCTATTTGTTTTGGCCATTGGCCATGGAAGACAATGTGTGATGGGGTAATAATACACAGTGAGATCTAAGACTTTATTATTTTCAATCTTGCTATTTTTTTAAGGATTTTATATAGGGAAGGTTTAATAATGTAGTTACAGGGTTATTTTTGGGGGGGATATAAGTCTATAATAATTAGAAGATGATCCTATTATTTACTTATTATTTTGCCCATTTTAAGAGTTTTTAATATACTCTTAATGGAGAACATGCTCGTATTCACGGAGGTGAGATATAGATGTTGCTAATGAAGAAGGACATTTGTTAATGGATTAGAGTCTTCATAATCAGGGTTCAACATCATATATACAGGTTCCATAAATCCATTTTGATGTAAGTTGGTTAATTATGTATTTACATTATTTAAAATTGATTAGTTTGTTGTTTTATGAACCCAAAGATGTAACCCAATTGGGTGAACTCCATTATCAAGTTGTGTTGTCACTTTTCATTTCAATTATTTTTGGGTTTTAGCTTATTTAATTTAGTTTCACACCCAAGAGGAATTAGTTGCAATCTTAAACGATTCTTACACAAAGAGCATATAGGGTATGATAGTGATCTGATTTCATATTGGTATTGACACAATATTTTGGTCTTTGATAACCAGTTGTGTAGCCTTTATATTTTGGAGTACTAATCATATTATGGAAGACTATGTCCTTGATTATAGGAACAAGTGAAAATACCAGTTCCATTATAAGATATGGAAATGGAAAAAAAGACATTCTTCAGAAAATTGAATAGGTTTTTGCACTTTATGGATTGAGTTGTTAATTTGTTCATAAGTTGGTTTATATTTCATAGATTTGTTAAGCATTATAGGAAGTAAATAGAAAGTTTTTTAAATCCCAAAAATATGCTAATCAATACTCAATAGGTGCCCTTCACAGTTCTGAAAGAGGTATGAATTAGTTTCAATGTAATTATGTGGCACAATTTTTGGTTTGAATCCTTGACGTTAGGATAACCTTTGTGTTGGTTACTTTGGAAGTAAAATATACCTTTATGTAGAATTATTTTTAAATCCCTTTGAAAATGAAACATGGATAATCTAACTCTTATTAAGATAGAGTTGATAAGATGAAAATTCCTATTTAGTTATTGGAAACCATAAGAGGGAACAACCCTTATTGGTTAAATGGTTTACTTGAATAGTTTTGACAAAGAATAACTATAGCTTTGCATAGTACACTTATTTTTTACTTCAAACACTATTTCAAAAGAATTATTAACTATTGGATCCAGTGAAAGAAATTTGATAACCCTTGTGTTTGGAAGATTATTTGCTATCTCCTATTTCATTTTTCCATTGTAATCAGTTCTAGGAATCTAAATCAGTTTGATGAGTATGGAGGTGTGAATCATGGAGCAGTCAGATGGTGAAGGAAACCTCAATACAGATTTAAAATTCTCGGTTTTCTCCTCACCTTTATATGATATTTTGCTTACAGTTACTTGTAAAATTTGTGAGTTTGTAAAGAGGCTCTTGTTGTGGAAATTCTGTATGTTGACATTAGAGTTTGACAGGTACAGGGAAATATTTAGTAATCATTTTTAGGGACACAATAATTAACTATATTTTTGATATGATGATCATATCTATTTCTCTTGATTATTATTTCATGTATTGTGAAGTTATAACCTTAGGATAGACAAATTCATTACACGGTTTTATACTTTGTCTATACATTTAAGTCCCATAGTATTATGGGAAATGTCTGTATTATAATTTTTTTTACATTCACATGTATGTTTGTCATTCACATCATAGTGATGCACTTTCAAATACCCATAGATGGAAAATGTTTGTAAAAATGCAAGTATATGGGTGTGCAATTTATTTAAGTCTTATGAGGTATATAACACATTTTGTTTTCCCTTGTGTGATGTTGTTAACAAGAACACCTTAGCCTTTATGCAATGTAGGGGTTGAGATAATCCGCCAATGGTTATGAATATTTTGGGGTGATAGGTCATTATGGAAGAATGGATATAGAGTTTGATTTACTCTCCATAATCAATTACAATTTTAGTTAGATAGTTAAATTTGTGAAGGAAAGTTTTTGATGATGTCTTATTTTATTAAAGTAAACTTGGTGTTTTTCTAATGGATTTTATTTGTATAGCTTAATTCCATAACACCTTCACTTGATATATTCTAATTTTTGTACGTTGATGTGATGCAAAGAGCTGTTTAGTAGATTTAGTTAGATTATTTGGAATTTTGGAAACCAATAACTTCTTATTGGGGAGGTTTGATCCAAAGGATTTATTTATGGTTCATAAAAAAGTGGAAAGGACAAGTGTCATAATGGAAAATTGACATTGACAATTAATCCACATATCTTATTCATGGTATTAATTTACAATCAGATATATTAAATCTCATGTGGATAGTTATTCATGTTCTTATCCACATAGGTGTACTAACTCGTCTTATGCCAAGTTCAAACTATGGTGAGCTCGAGATTGAGCCATGTGCTAGTTATACATGCCATGTGGCACTCAAGCAAGATTACGAGTTAAGCATGGTCTAAATAATGATTTTAAATATCTCCACAAAGATCATTTAAAGGTTGGTAACCATTGTATCTTGATAAATATGGGATTTACATTCTATTTGAAAATAGTAAATCTTGGCCATTAGGCCACAACCTTGAGCCAATAAACTTGGTGATATACTTGCTAAGAAAAGTGGGTTCATTGGTAAAAAGAGGTTGGTCAAGCTATGTAGTAGGTTGGTGATGGCATATTTGATATACACAATCTTATATGAAGGAGACATGATTCAAAAATGAAAAAGGCATTTTGGTCAATGTTATATAACCTCAACCATGAAGGATATACAGTGATATATGACTATCTATTATTTCAAGTTGAGTCTGTGTTAGAGAATGGTGTGACTTTTGATATATGTAGTCATGAAAGGGAAAATGGATTACAACTAATTAGATAGAGGATACACCTATTTGTAAGGCCATT
The DNA here is from genome assembly GCA_037957365.1 of Torreya grandis. Taxonomy (NCBI): domain Eukaryota; kingdom Viridiplantae; phylum Streptophyta; class Pinopsida; order Cupressales; family Taxaceae; genus Torreya; species Torreya grandis. Next base: position 1,119,977 of record JARHVA010002864.1, read on the forward strand.
AGGCCTAGGGAAATCATGTATGCATGCAAGGTTTGAAGCCAAGTAGTATATAGGTTATTCTATTGATAGAGTTCAAATTGGAAAAGCCGATTGTTAGGTCAAGAATGATTTATCTATACTGTAAGATATTTAAATATAGGTCTCACATGAAGGAGAGATCTCCAAGTTCTAAGGTCATTGGAATAGTGTGTGACTTCAAATAAGAAAGGATGTAGGAGACCTGAAGATAGAGACCTGATCTGAAGCATATTCTTCTATTTTTGTAAAAGGTTGTTGGGCTAGGGAAGATATGTCTATTGCTAAGACAATTCCAAATGGAAATGATGGCCATACACCTATTCAAAGGCATTAAATTATGATTTTGAATGGAAAGGGAGATCACCCATTGAAATAAGGATTGGTATCATGGTGAATGGGTTTCTTTGACTGCAAAATTTGATTTGAAGAGCCGTGCCTGTGGAAGGCATCTTTCATCTATGTGCAAGGCTATTGGAATGAGTATGACCATATGTTATAATTAGCCTCAACATTAGAGGATGCATTTTATGTCTTGATAGACATGTAGATCAAGAACTAAAACTTGAAGTTTATGGCATCAAGTATTTACATTACACCTATATGTGGTCCTTTGTGAATGTACAAAATTGAGATAGGTTGATATACATGTTCTTTTATTTTACAAGGCATTATCCATGTAAGACATATAAAGCATGAGTATTTATTTGCAATAATTTATTCTATTTATTTTGGCTATTGGCCATGGAAGACAATTGTGATGGGGTAATAATACACAGTGAGATCTGAGACTTTATTATTTTTAATCCTTCTATTTTTGTACGGCTTATAGCTAGGGAAGGTTTAATAATGTAGTTACAAGGTTATTTTTGGGGAGATACATGTCTGTAATAAGCTTAAGACACTCTTATTATTTATTTATTATTTTGATCATTTTAAGAGTTTTTAATATACTCTTAATGGAGAACATGGCCATATTCATGAAGATGAGATATAGATGTTGCTGATGAAGGATGTTTGCTGATGGATCAAAGTCTTCACGGTCAGGGTTCAACATCATATTTATAGGTTCGATAAATCCATTTTGATGTAAGTTAGTTAATTATGTATTTATTCATTATTTTACAAACCTGGAGACATAGCCCAAATGGGTGAACTCTGTTATCAAGTTATGTTATCACTTTTCCTTGTAGTTATTATTAGGTTTTAGCTTATTTAATTCAGTTGAAAATGAATTAATGAGACATGAATATTAATTATGAGAATTTAATAATGACATAAAACTCAAGATTTTTAATTAGGAAATAAATTATAGAGTTTTCTAAGCATTTTTAATTCATTCCTAGAATATTCCACAACCAATTCTATATAATTAAGGAATTGAAAATTTTAGTATCCATTTACAGAAACTGTTTACCCATTTACGAATCAAATGGGTTCACAATAGCCCTAGATGAGTTGAGACTAACTCAAGTTGAGTTAAAATTTGTCATGTAATTATGATTTTCAATTACTAGGCATGGCTCTCAAATTAGATATTTTGAGATATTTTGGGAGAGCTTGACAACTCATAAAGGCAATGATGAAAAGACTTGATATTTTGAATTATGGAATTTTTATTTTTAGATATTCATTAATCAAAAATAGATAATTAAATTAAGAATTTAATATTGTTTAATTAGATGATTCATTCTAATTGACATTTTAGCTCTTTTAAAAATTGTTTAAGTGCTGCACTTAATGTGTCCATAGGCTAAACTACTAGTTGTGTGGTCGTAAGGTGACTGAAGATGAATATGTGAAAGGTTATTATTGAATATGGTAGAATACCCAAAATAAGGATGCTTCAACATGATTATAAGAATTAATGAATGATTAAAAAATAAAATTGGGACATTTAATGATTTTTAGGCTTAATTTGTAATGTTTGGTAGAAAAAAGTTTGAAGTTAGGTCAAAAGCCAGTTGTGGCTAGAATTGGGTGTCTACAATAACAATTCTACTAGGATTATGTCATTATGGTAAAGACTATTCAAGGAGGCCATCTGAGATGACACAAAAACATGTAATAACTAACACCCAACAAAATATCATGTATTTTTAATATCAAGTTATCGACCACACTTGTTGGAATAAAAAAGGTGGCAATGCTGAATAATCACATCAATAGTTTATATAGGTCCATTAAGTCTTTAACCTAATGACCTATTAAAAAAAGGTCCTCCAAACATAAGACACAAAGAGAAACAAAAATACATGTCAAAAACCATATTCATGAAGCTTTCAAGGATTAAGAAAGGATCAAACGTACACAATGACTCATTCATTGGTATGACTACTAGTAACCCTAAAGTCAAGTACATTTAATAAAACAATCAAATCTAGAAGATGAAATAAATGCAACCATGAAAATTAATCACCCAAACTCATATGGTCAACACATGTGACAAAATATTTGAAATTAGATGTCTATGATAACATGAAGCCAACATAAACACAAATGAATCCACATCAAGTTCATTCTCTCTGATGAGATTCCTCCCACCAAGGGGGTTGTAATTGTATCACAAATGGTCAAATATGAATGCAATTATTCAAGTTGTGATATCAAATCTACATGTTATAAATTTGAAAAAGCATGAAATATAAAAATTCCCCATAATTTCATAACATGAATTTATCCGAATGATAATTAATTCCCTTAATTGTATTACATGAGTATATGAAGCAAGATAATTATAATCAATGTCCCTAATTTCAAAACAATAAATTAAATTTTTTATTATTAATTATCCCTAATGTTAACATATAAAATTAATCACAAAAAATGCCTTCAAAATCTAGAATTGGGAAAATAAGATGTGACATCCTTCCCCATTGAAAGAGACAACATCCTAATGGCTTAGCAAACTGAAGCCTAAACATAAAGATGAGGAAAAAGTTTTAAAATATTTCCTCATAGTTCTCAAACCTGTACTATTGATCAAGTAATACATTTAGAGCACAATGTTCTAAAAATTGGGTGCACCCATTCCTTTCAACTTCCTGTCAAAGGTTATATGTAGTAATGAAGTTTAAATTCATATCAAAATCTAAAAATATTACTTCACAATCTTCCAAACTTAATTTTTTTTGGCAAAGAAGTGATTAGTTTTTTTTTAAAGAAAAACTCTATCCCAAACATGTACATGTAAATGCAAAAATGCACACATGTTTATGAGGATGGGTCCCCATCAATATAAACATCGTATACTCAATCTTCCTTGAACTACAAGATATAACTATGTTTTAACCTATTTTGGATTTAGTTATCTGAATAAAGTTAGAAACTTTGATAATTTATATTGTATAATATAAGTCTAAACTACACAAATTTGAATTTTCCCTATGATTTATTACACTTAATATTTATTTAAATGACCAAGAGGATAATGTACTTAGCTTATTTATGATTTTGTTCTATTCACTATTTATATCACAATCACCTAATATGATCTGCAATGGTCCTATATTGGCTCAGGTGAAGAAACAATATATTGAAGCTTTCTCAAGACACCTTTGATGATACTCAAACTATTGTAGTGGGCGAATCTGTGTACTTCCTATTAGAAACATCTAGGATGCCTGTGCTAGTCTATGACAATCTAGATCACTTAACATTTATCTATAAGTGATTTATGTGCATTCAATTACCTTTGACCTTATATGAATAGATTTGTTTTCCTTTTCTTAGCTGCGAAACCCTAGCTTACACTATTGATATCAATATGCACAAAAAGGGGTTAGCCAATTAGAATGGATTGACCTTAGCCACTCCCTATTGAATAGTTGAACATTGATTACATTTCCAATGCTTTAAAGAGGGATCAAACTGTACATAATTCTCACACTTTCATGTGTGTGTGCAAAATCATGTGAATGCAAGTCTAGATGCAATTTTGCCTAGTTATTCCTTTGGTATAATCCTGCAATAAATTTATCTTTTAAAAACTTTAGATTTTAAATAACATTAATTGAGATGTCATGCACTCTTTATATGCCTATTTCTATCTAATTTTCACTTTTTCTTAAGTGTGAAAAAAAAGAAACTAATTAAGAAGGGTGTGGAAGAATACCTATTGAATGTGCATGCATTGAATCCAATTGATTATGGATAGTTCAATTTTGGCTTGGGAAGATGAACTACAAATAAGAAAACACTACCAAAAAACTTATTTGTTAGACAAGTAGTTGGGTGAATTGCCTAGCATGAGCTAGATCTTAGAAGCGAAATCTTTTTGGGAGACTATCAATCCACCTGCTTTAAAACACTTAAGTTAGAATGATAAAATAAGTATTATTACATTAAATCATATTAAATTGAAATTAAAATAAACAAACAACTAAATTTAATACAAGAAAATTAAATGCTTTTCTAAAAATAACTAAAATAAAGCAATAATTTGAATAATATTATTGCTGAAAATTAGCTAAAGCAAAGTTATGGTTTTGGTTTGGTAATTTGACAAGGGTCAAAAATATAGTTGGGTTGGGGTTGGTAAATGATTGAGATAGTAAATAGGTAAAGGGTAACTGGTTGAAAAGATAAGTATTCAAGATGTCAAAAGAGGTAAATTGGCAAAGTGCTAAAGATGGCAAATGGGCAAAGGGTAAACAAATAAAATGATACAGATGGCAAATGGGAAAAAGTGGAAATGGAAAAGAAGAGGTAAAGGGGTTATGGTTTAGAGGTCAAGAAAGAAGGGGAAAAAGGATGGGGTTTAGAAGCCAAGAGAGAATAGGTCAAAGGGAAGGGAGGAGATAAATTAAAATATCAAAATAACAAGATTACCTTTTAAGATTGAAGAAGAATGGTTGTTTATAGTTGATGAAGACATGAAGCAATTTTATCAGAGTTTTTTTGCTTGAGATCCTTATCTTCAAGATGATGACCTCATTGATGATGCCCCCAAACCTGCAAGATAAAATGATACAAACAAAGACTCACTTACCCCTTTTTTGGGTGAAAGAGAGGGGGGTATTTATAGCATTTGTTGTCAAAAACCATGCCAAAAGATAGAATAGTAGAAGTATGGCACCATTTATCAAGTGGGCTCATAAATGATAAAATGGGTAAGGGTGGTGGGATTACCACCTTGTTGGTTTGTCTCCCACCTTGTACATGAGTCCAATATGGAGTGGAAATCATGAACATGGGCTCAAATAAGGCCAAAGGACTTTTCACCAAGATAGTTTGTCTTTTGGCTAAGTGCCCCATGAATTTTGACACCATTATCCATGTGGGTGCATGAGTGGTCATGAAATAAAAATGGGTGAGATTTCCACTTAGATCATATGTCTCCCACTTGGTTGGTTTGTCTCCCAACTTGATAAAGAGTCCAAAATAGAGAGAGAATCATGCACATTAGCTCATATGAAGCCAAATAAAATTTCACCACCTTCTCTTGTCTTTTCTTAAGTACTTACAAATATGGCCCATGAATTTTGGCATCATTTTCCAAGTGGGATGAGGGGAAATTTGAAATACTTCCAAGGAGGACCCTTGTGGTTCTTAATGATGTCATTAGGTACCTTGGATGAGGGTCCCAAGTGGGATATGATGTCCCACTTCAAACCACCTCATTTTTAAGCCATGTCAATTTCCAAATCACTTGATATATCACCTCTCATGTCACTTTCCATATCACATACCATGTCACATGCCATGCCACTTGCCATGTCATCATGAATAGTTATCATGGGTCCCATAGTCAAGATCACACATAAACAAAAGTTACCAATGTGGGTAAAATAAGGGTCAAATTCTAAGAGACAAGTGACCAATGTATTATGTGACCACAACTACGACTTGGTATACTTGTTAGCCTCTTATACAAGTGTAGTGTTTTGATGAGTATTCAAATTTGTAAGTGCTTCCTTGAAAACATAAATGGTCTGGTCACAAAAAGGGGTGGTTCAAATTTAAATTTTGAATATGGCAAAAATGGTTTATGTGGTCAAAAGGACCAAAGCAAATATGTCACAAAATATGTGAATAGATTGGGTAAAAAATGGCTAACGTTGAAGTGGACATGGTTGAATGTTTGGGTGGTTGGTTGAAGTTGGTGGGCAAGGAGTTTTGGTAGGGGTGACCAGTTGACTCCATATGCACTAAGCAAGTGGACACTACCTACATAGTTTCACGGATATGATATCCAATAAAAAATTTAGGCCAAATGTAGTTCTACTATGGTGTTTAAATTGGTTGCCCCAATTTGAGGTACCACATAGTTTGGTTTGGGTTGGGTTTTGGTGAAGGTAATGATTGGTGAATAGCCACCATAATTATCCCACATGCATTAAGATGAGAAAACATAGATGGGTAAGGTAGGATAAATAAGAGGTGAATTCAATATGAATCACAATAAATGCCCTTAAATGCAACAAAGACAAAGAAGATGTTCCTTCGTGAGGAGGCTACACCTTCTAAAATTATGTGAAGGTGTAGGCATAGTGATAGTGATTATCGCTATGAGCCAAGTTTTATTATAAGGGTTTATATCATGATCAACAAATTCATGATGGCAAAAGGATGTCATCACTATGAGCTGAGTTTTATTGGCTGTAGGGGAAAAATGGCTTTTAATGATTTTTTTTGAAGGTTTTACAAATTCTAGTGGATAAATAATCAATAGACTGCACCTTATTTAGGAGTGGCATAATCAAGGTATGGTGAAAGGTTTCCATGTCTACATCCTCTACCTTACAACATCAGGACCAAATACTTGGGGGTTTTAGTAGGTGGAAATGATTGTCTGATTGGTTTGGTAGAAATGGTGGATGAGGTTCCCTAGCATGTAAGTAGATGATTACTTCATTATGTAAAAATAATATGTAGCCTTAGATAAATAGTTTTAATAAATAAAAATTGGTGACCACACTCTAATGAGTGAGGAGCTAGAGGTGGAATGGGAGAAAATAAGGTAAAACCAACAAGGGCATGATGTGCAAGTTGGCCAAGAGATGGATGAAGTAGGAGTGAAAATACAATGAGTTCATAGATAAAAATGAAGGTGGAAAAGGATGGAAGAATCCAAACATGGATATGGAAAAAAATAATATCATGAAGACAAATAAAATAAAGGTGTAATAATGTTAATATTATACCACCATAAAAATGGGAAAAATATGCTTTACCAAGCTTTGGAAAATATGACGCTACTTGAATTGCCACGGTGATCTGATGGGTTCTTTCATCACCATCCAAATAATCTAACATTATGTACACTCATAACAATGTCGTTAATAGATAAAAATGAAGGTGGAAAAGGATGGAAGAATCCAAACATGGATATTCAAAAAAAGAATATCATGAAGACAAATAAAATAAAGGTGTAATAATGTTAATATTATACCACCATAAAAATGGGAAAAATATGCTTTACCAAGCTTTGGAAAATATGACACTACTTGAATTGCCACAGTGATCTGATGGGTTCTTTCATCACCATCCAAATAATCTAACATTATGTACACTCATAACAAGTTCAGGGGATTCAACAGTGGATATAGGGGACTAGAATCCCTCTCTTCCCCTATGAAGATGAGCAGTTTTGGTGGCCAGATAAGAATGGATCATTTTCTATCAACTCTGCTTATCATCTGCTGATTCTTGAGACTCAGAATAAGGATGTTTGGAGAAAGGTTTGTAATTATAAACTTATTCCAAAAATTAATATGTTCTGGTGGGCTGCTGCTCATAACAAAATCTTAACACAAGATAACCTTCAAAAGAGAGGGTTTACCCTGGTTAACAGATGTTATTTGTGTGGTTCAAAAGAGGAAACAATTTCACACCTCTTCATTCATTGTGATTTTGCCTAGGAATTATGGGGCATAATTCTAAATAACTTTGGTATTGAATGGGTCTATAATTCTAACCTTAAAGAAGTAATACTCAGTTGGAATCTAACCTTTACACATCCTTGGCTTATGGAATTATGGAATCAAACTCTACCTTGTTTGAGTTGGAGTTTATGGAAAGAGCACAACCACATAATTTTCAGGGACACTGCTAGAAATGCATCTCAGGTGTTTCATTCCTTTGTTAAGACTCTTATGGAAAGTGTCACCACTGCCCATATTCATTTTGTAGAGAAACCCCTATCTCAAGTTGAAAATCAAATCACAGCTAAATGGAAGGTTTTAAACCAGATCCCTGATTATAACAACTCCAAAATTCTACAAAGACTAAATACTAAATGGATTCCCCCAAAGCCTAACTGGATGAAACTCAACTTTGATAGAGTATCCAAGTCTGATGGTAAAGGTAGTGGAGGAGGAATTATAAGAAATGATAAAGGATGGATGATCATTGTCTATGTTGGTGGAATAGGATTCCAGAGCAATAACTATACTGAAGCAATGGCTCTCCTATGGGGGGTAAAATTGGCTATATCCCTAGGAATAAGGAACTTGAGCATACAAGGAGACTCTAAAATGGTCATATATGTTGTTAATAAAGATCAAAGGTGGGAATTAAGCTAAAAGATATCATTAGGGATATCCAATTGCTCTTACAGAAGTTCTCTGAAGTGGAGATTTCCCATATTTACAGAGAGGGAAATAGTGCTGTTGATGCCTGTGCCAATCTTGGTCAGCAATTTTTAGATTGGCGGGTGTGGCACCAAGTTGTTCATATTCCTTTAAACATTAGGGATATTATTCAAAAGGAGATAAATTATCAAGGATGAGTCAAACTAATGAGAATATTAGATCTCAGGGGAGGCCCATTAGGAGGGGGCCATCATGGATCTCAGAACTTGTTAATTATTGTATTCTCTTGACAATCATTCATGATTTATTATATCAAGAGGTGAAGGCATGCAGGTCTCATTATGAATATCAATGGGACATGATTTCCAAGCATGGGAGCAACCAACATCATCTCAGTATGGTATTTCAAATTATGATTCATTACATTTTCATTATGCATCAGCGAGAGCAAGGGTTTGTAACCACCTCAAAGCTGAAGGTTGAACTTAAGAAATCCATAAGTTGGGTCTAAAAATCCAAAATGGGAGGAGACTATATTTGAAATAAACCAATCTCTTGTTGTGAATTCAAAGATAATCATCTAGTTTGGCATTATTGCAAAGAAGGGGGAATCAACCCATATCTGGAAAGGCTTAATGGATTCGATGAAAACTTATTTGAGCAATTTGCGAGGTCTTAGTTAAATAGGCATGCCACTATTGGTAGAATCAATTTTAAGATCTTTAAAAAGGTGATTTATATGGCTATAATAATGACCATGTATGGGATAAAGCTTCAAAGGAAAACAAAAATTATGGATCTTGCAAGCCATAAATTATTCCTCGCAGAAGGTGAGGAACTAGTTCCTTATTAAGGAAGATTTGAGCGTGCTTAACTACCTGAGCCTTGGGATGGAGTGTGCTTCATTCTCATGAAGTAATTCATGCTTGAAGGATGATTTAATAGGTTTTATAATTACCATCTCCCTCTTTTAAATCACTTTAGGTGTAACTCTCTCATTAGTTTTCCTTTTTATTTGCTCTCCTCTTTAGAACATTCTATCCTTAGGGTGAGAGCAAAAATGTCTAAAAAGCCAAATGTGAACCCTATTACCCTACACCAGGGCATCATTTTATATTTATATAAGTTTCACCAAGCCCTGAAGCCATCCAAGACTATCAGAGTTGATAGTGGAGATATTCCTTCCAATCCGTTGTCTGGTGATGCCATCGATGAGTCCTGTTTCTCCCCTACTCCTTCCAAAACTAAAGATGTATCTTTCTCCACCCCAGAAGAGACCCCTAATACCACCCTAGGCTCCTTTTAAAGCAAGAAAGGTAAGAAGAGGAATGTTGATGTAGAGGAAGATAATATTGGGGGGACCACTGAGATGACCCACAAAAATCTTGTTAGGGCCATGGGGGGTCAAGGTGGTAAACCTTATAAGTCTTCTAAGGCTAATAAGGAGGGATCCTCCTCTAGAGTCTAAAGGTTAGGGAATATTTTTGGTAAACCCACCCCTAAAGCAAGACTTACTGAATTTTGGGAGAGTGCTTCAGAGGAATCAACCTAGGAGGAAGAATCTAAGGAATTAGAAATCTAGGAAATTTTTGAGGACACTGAAGGGAAGCAGGAGACTAGGGATTTTGAGGTTACTAAAGAGGAGGGTGCTGACATTATGAATTCTTCTATCAAAAAGGGGAAAATGTATTTCGAGGAAGCGGTGAGGAAATAGAGAATGAGATTGGATGGAAATCTAAAATTGAGGTCCTGAAGGATCGTATTTAGAAGCTGGAGTAGAACTTCACCAATGGGCTTTGGAATACAATTATTTTGAAAATGTCTATGCTGAAAGAAGTGGGTAATACTGGGCCTGTTGTCAATGTAGAGAATACTAAGAAACTAAATGATATTCTCAAATCAATGGCTATGTAAGGAGAGACCTCTCTGACTCTCATCTTTCCATTTCTTGTTTATTTTATTTCTATGTTTTTTGGTACTCTGCTAGTGCTATCTCTCCTTAGAAGTCTTTTTTTAGTTGATCACCTTCTTGTCTTTACTCTATAAAGGGTTTGGCCCTTGGTCTACCACCTTACTTTATCAAAAACAATGTCGTTAATAGGCTATGGAGGGGGATTATTTAATGATCTGGGGAAACAAAGTAGTATAATGGGTAAACGAGAAGTGGTGAAAATTTGAACCCTTGACCCTTAACCCAGTGGGGCCCCAAAATAAGTAAGCAATGAGTTTTGAGGGGATTCAAAGAAAAAATCTTAAGGGATTTTGGAATATGGAGTGAGGCAAATAATAATAATATTAATTAAATGAGGGAGCATGTTGAAATAAAAAGTAAAATAAATGGTATAAATGGAAAATTGAGAGGGAAAATAGAAGAATAATGTATGAATATAGATAGATTGGAGAGTTGAAAAAGAAGGTGGGAGAAATAGGTCTAAAAAAGACCATGGAAAAAATAGTTTGGTAGAAGAGGTGACTCCTATAGAATATTATTAGGTGGAATGCAATTAAAGATTAGGGATATTATAGTGCATAGAAAGATGTAGGTAAGGTAGGGAGAATCAAGGGAAATTATTGGATGGGAGGTAGGTCGCATGAGAGGGTATAACTATCATCCACATGTAGGTACCCCAAATCTTCCATTTGAAGGTGGTTTTGATTTTTATTCTAACATATCTAAAGGTCAGAGTACAAGGGGTTTAAAATAGGCAAGATAGAGGAGATGAGGAAGGAATCTACATCCTAATATCTAGTGGTGCTCATGCTCACTTGTGGGTTGTATGAGCTCATAGGCATGGTTGATTATGTTAGAGTCATAGGATCTATATATATCTCAAATTAAAGCAAAATTGAATAGAAGACATGCATAGCCATAACATGAGATATGTTGTGATCATATAAGCTCAAAATGGGTAGAGGGTTTAAAGGGAAAAAGGTGATAGGTAGGGTTAAGGGAGTAGCTAGAGAGGGACAAAAAATAAGATCCAATATCAACATACAAAGGTATTAAAATAAGAGAGGGATGAACTTGAAGTAATGGACCTAACCAAATTTTGTGCATTAAAGCAAAGGCATGGAGGAAATGAGGAAGTAGACAAAGAGATGCACGTAAAAGTGGTACAACTAGTGACCGCACTCTGAGGAGTTGGAGGTTGAATAAGAGAAAATAAGGGATATCCAACAAGGGATTACATGAAGGAAGACTAGGAGATGGATGAAGTAAGAGTAATAAAAAAATGAGGTCACAGATAAAGATGAAGGTAGAGAAGGATGTAAGAATCCAGACATGGATATGGTGGAGAGAAATATCACCATGAAGAAAAAGGAATATCATCAAGGAAGATGAGAAAAATGAAATGAGATAGAGAAAAATAAATGGTAGAAGATGGGGGTGTGAGGGTATGTACCAAAAAAATGATAGATTATAGAATTGAAAAGGATGGTGAGAGAAGTGTAACAAGCATGAAGGGGAAGGGGAGGATTAGGAATATGGGGTGCTATGAAAGGTTTGAAAATAAGTCTAAAAAAATCCAAGGAGAAAATAATTTGGTGATGAAAATGAAAAATAAGGAAAAACATGGAAGAAAAGGAAAGAAGAGGAAAAAGGAGTGAAATAAGGACACAAAGAGGATGACAAGAGAGTGAAGAATCTAGTGGTATCTTGATCAAGTAAGCATGGATGATGATAGGTAAGGAGAGGAACAATGAAGTGAAGTAGATGGTAGTGTTGGATATGAGAATGGGATAGAAAATGAGAAAGGGTAAAGAAAAATGAGGGGAAGTAAAGGATGGGTAGAAAAGAAGGTGAGGAGATAAGCTAGGCATCAATCAACTCATTAGAAAAAAATGACAAGCTGAATGGGTGATTAGAAGAGATTGACAAGTTGAAAAAGTGGTGAGGTGGTGAAGAAATAATGAAATAGAATGGGATGAAAATAAAGGATGTAGATTAGGGATTATAAGAAGAAAAGGGAAGAATAGAAGTAGGGATATAAATCATGAATACTCACATAGATGCAAAAGATAAGTGAGTACCAAAATGGAAAGAGGAAAAGGGGAATGGGAAAGGCAAAAGGAAATAACTAATAAGAAGAAAAGGGCAATTATGGAAGGCTTATCAAAGGATAAATACCCAGGTCGAAACTAGTTGTGGAGGAAAAAAGAAGACAAAAAGGATGAAAAGTTGAAAATAAAGCAAACAAGAAGAATGAAAAATGTAAAAGGTGGGAAGAGTGGAAAAATGATAGAGAATGGTGGTACATGTAAAGAAAAAGTGCAGCAACAGAAAAAACATAAATCTTGCAAGCTGCATAACATGATGTGGAATTGGTGAGGAAAAGAGATTGATAAAGAGGGTATGACAAATAGCCAAGGGTGAGGGGAAATGCTGAGGACAAAGAAAGAAGATAAAGGAGATAGATGGAAAGGGTGGTAAGAAGTAGAGAGAGGGACCAATAACATGAAAAATGGGTGGGGAAGCAAGCAATGAGGCATGTGTAAGGAAAGGGGATTGGGAGGTCAATGAAGCAGAGTAGATGGTGGCTTGAGGGGAGATAAGAGAGGTAGATGAGGAAGGCTATAAATCCTTGTGTTAAAAGAGATTGACAAGCTGGAAAGGTGGTTAAAAGAGATTGACAAGCTAGAGGGAGGGAGATGATAAAGAGATGGGCAGAGAATTAGAGGAAGAGATATTAGGTAAGAAGGGTAACATAAAAGGATGCAATCGAGCTAACCTAAGTAACTAAGCACTGCCTATATAGTCCAAAAAGACTTTAGGTAAATGTAGTTCTCCCAACACTAGGGGGAAAAATATGAGGAAGTATTACATGGTGTTAAAACATAAGGATACTTAAGAAAAAAATTCAAAGCTTCCTTGATGTAGGATGCCCTAAGAAAGAGGGCATTGTTAGTGATGGAAAGGGTGAGAAGAAAAAGGGGATGGAAATGGGTTGTTAGTGGCTGAGATACCCTTAGAAGTGAAGCAATGCCTACATAGTCCATGGACATCAGGCCAATGTAGTTCAATAAGAGAGGTGTTAATGTTGTGATTTTACTCATGATTAGGGTTATGATGGATGATAGTGGTAGCACATAAGTAGGTTAGATGACCATACTAGATGTGAGAAAGACATGAAAAATCATGAGACGTAGGTCTAATTGAATATATAACTCAATGATGAGGGAATAAGAAATGAGGTATAATTCTTTTTTGTTGGCAAGAATAAAATAAACAAAACTTGAAATATGATTAACTTAAGGAACATAAGCCTTTTGAATGCTTCACATTAGCATGTATTGATTGATAAAATAAGTTTCTTAAACACAAGGTGTCAAGTAATCTCTAAATCTCTTGATTTAAAAATAGTATACAAGGAAGATGGGTGATAGGTGGTGTGAAGGGTGCTGGGTGATATATATGGTAACCTTATGTGGGCTAGTTTGTGCCTTCTATAGGTAACTTAAGAATGGTAATAGATGAGTCCATGTCATATGTTATATGTAGACTGATCAATGCAAGAAGTATACATGTGGAAGCCGATTGTGGCTTCCACCTTATTATACTACTTGAGAGCTGATTGTGGCTTTTAAGATTATTTAGAATTCACTTTGATTGTGATAGTGGGTCTTTTTCTTTATATATGGGAGGCTGATTGATGCGGTAAACTTCCAAGAAATTACTCTACTTTTTGATAAAGTTAACTTAACCATACTTAAAGGGAGTGGTCTAAGTTTATTGGCTTTGTTTAGTGTTCTTGATAGATGTCCTTCAAGGGAGAAGTCTACCTTTAGTTCAAACAATTTTTTTTTTTTTTTTTTTTTTTTTTTTGTGTTTTTGGGTAGCTGTCCTTAAAGGGAGTAGTCTACAATGCTAGAGATATTGACCCAAGTAATATTATGATATCCAAATTATTTTTTGGAGGTAATGTTTTTAAATATGGACAATTCTAATTAGGTTTAGAGGTTTACCTTTATGAGGACAAAAATTTAACACGAGAAGGTTAAATGATAAGTGAAAGGAGGTGGTTTAAGAGATAATGACCATGGGATTTCATCTTGTCAGAGTCAAAAAGTATCCATGAGAACCATTTTATGGGTAGAGCCATGGTACCCATATTTAGGATTAGGCTATGATTGTGATGGTTAATCACATGGTTCTATGTTATAATCAATTGACTTCAAAAGGAAAGGAGGAAGATGGGTGAAGGTGAAAATATCATAATCAAGGGATGAACTTAAGTTAGATAAATAGGTGAGCTTGATCCTTCTTTAATAGAAGAACTGATGTAGATGAAAATCATTGAGAGGTTCAAGTTTTGGTTTGCATTCGAGAAGATAAATGATAAGCTCCTGATCCATACTTATGGGTAATGATGTAGGGTCCAAGCCAATTGAAAGCAAGCTTTCCTCATCTACTTTTCTCCATGTTGGTCACATGCCATTTTTTCTTTAAGATGAGGTCTCCAATATTGAAGTCCCAAGGTTTTAGGTAAGGTTGGTTAGGTTTGATGGAGAAGGGTAATCCCCAATGGTTTGATGGGAGAATTTGAATCCCAAATAGGTTGGGTGGTGTCTAAATGGGTTTCCCTAATTTAATATACCACTTGGTTCAAGTTGGGTTGATGGATAGGTTTGGTTGATAGGTTGAGGCAAAAAAGCCAAGGGTTAGTTTAGTTAATGGTTAAGGTATGGTTAAAGTTAATAAATGGTTAAATCCTTATGGAAGGAAAGTTCCCCAAGTTTAATCTTTGCATGGGTGGGAAAAATATCCCAAAGTGAAGGTGTTTGTGGTTGGGTTTGGTTAGAATGTTGAGGGTTTGAAGGGTATATCTATGGAATGGAAGCTTTAGCCTTTCCCCTAACCTTTTGTTAGACCACAAGAGTGGGAAATCCTATGGATGGTGTAGATAAAAGGAAGTATTGGTTTAGCTTGCTGCTTTGGTTCCTCCTCACTCTTAAGTGAGAATGGGGGAATAGGTAAGTGTTGGGAAGGTCTGGTTAATGGTTGGGTTGATAATGGGCTCAAAGGAGGTTCATTCAATAACATATTATCCTTGTTTTAAAGCCGATGGATAATGGTTTTAAGAGCCTTGCAGTGCTCTGTATCATGGCCGGGTATCCTATGGTAAGATCACACATGGTGGTCAATGTACCATGATGGTTTTGGGCATGAAAGGTCAAAAGTTTTGATAGGGTCAAAAGGTTTGATAGGTTGTAAGGTTAAGGAAGAGGTTTTTAACAACCTTTGTAAAATGGTTGAATATGATTCATGCAAAGGTGTTGGAGGTGATAGGTTTTTAGTTTTGAGAGCCTTTCTAAAATTAGTTTTTACTACAGAAGTTATGGGTGGTGGGGTAGTTTTGGTTTGTTGGTTAGGCTAGGATGGATTGGTTAAGGGAGGTTAATTTGATAACCAATTATCCTCATATAATTTGTGGATGAGTTCTTGGAGAGATTTGAAATTCTCTGTGTCATGTCCAGGTGTCCTATGGTATATACAAACTAAACTAACATTAAACCATTTTAGTTGAGGACGTGAAGGGTAAAATTTTTTGATATGTTGGAAACATTTGAGAGGTGGTAAGGTTAAGGAGGAGGTTTGTAACAACCTTTGTAAAAAGGTTGAATAGGATTAAAGGCATTGGGGGTGATGGATTTTTGAGCTTTGGAGTGGGAGCCTTCTTAGGAGTAGGCTTCACCCTAGAAGTTATTGGTTGTGGAATGGTTTTAGTTGATTGTTTAGGTTAGTTTGGAAGTATAAGACTTAAGAGAAGGGGGGGGACATGGGTCTATTTAAAGATGGTTTAAGATATTCCACCCTTTGAATAGGTTTAGTCAAAGTTTTATTTGATGGAATTGATGGAGTTAGGTCTAATTTCAAAGATTGGTGAGCTATGTTAGGAAGTATTCATAGAATCTTGATGGGTTTGGTCAACGAGGTGTAAATATATTTAATAATTTTAGATGGAAGTGGGTTGAATGGTTCCCCTATGGTTTTGGAGGATGGAGTATCTAAGGATGGGGTTGAGGTTGTGATAGGTTTGAGGGTGGATTCAAGCGAAGCTAAGGATTCTTGTTTGTTTTGATAGGGGAGGCCAAGATGTTGCCAAAAAGTGGCTCTATCGAGATTGGGTTGAGAAGTAAACTATAGGATTTGTACTAGCCTAGAAAAGGGCTTGTAGATAGGTTTGGTTCCTTGGTCATTGATTTCAGAGATTAAAACCTTGGGTGGAGAAGAGGGAATGGTTTCCCCATCTATGTTTTTGGTGGAAGGTTAAAAATTTAGAGAAGATGTTTCTTACATGGATGGAGTGGATAAGGTGACATCTTCTAAAGGAATGATTTCCAAAAGAAAAGTAGGTTAATCTGTGGTGGGGGAGGAAGGTGTAATGGTGTCAAGTGAAAGGAAGGAAGTTGTTCATTCTTTTGTTTGGTCATCCAAAGGAATGGGAAGTGATTTACCTACTTCAATGAATGGGGTGGAAGAAGTAGTAGTAATAGGTTTATCAATAACAACAGTGATCATGTGCACCTTATAAGAGTGAGTGATTCTAGTTGGCTTTGATTCACTAAAAGGGGAAGTGGAAAAGATTGTTTGGTTTCATTAATTGTGGTTTGCAAGGAAATTTGTAAAGGTTCTACTTGGTCAACAAGTGGATTTGTTAAATTTGGTGTTATTTTAGTTTCCTTAGTTGTAGGTTTACTAAGGGCTAGAAGAGGGTGTACCAATGCTTCAGTTATCACATTAGGGTGTGAAACTATTTGTAAGTTATTTGGTTGGCTTGAAGAGGCTAAATGGTGTGATAGGTTAACAAGTTGGTTGGGTTGATAGATTAACTGATAGGTTGGTTGATCAGTTAAGGGTGATGAAACTTATTGGGTTAACAAGGTGGGTTGAGGTTGATATGATGGTTGGGGGAAATGGCCTAAGCTTTGTCAAGGTTGGAGTGATTGAGATGATAGATGCTGATAGGTTATTGGTTGGACATGATAATAATTAAATGGTTGATGATAGGATATTGGTTGGTTGTAAGTTAGGTTTGATTGATCATAGATACCAAAAATAGATGGCCTAAGTTTTGACTCTAATCATCTATTTGGTTTACTATCACTACAACAAACTTAGGTGGTAGTTCAGGTGAAGGTTGATAGTTTATGGGTTGGTTGAAGTTGGAGTTTGATGAGTTATAGGTAAGGTTAGGTTGATTATAGATAGGGTTGGGTTAGTTATAGAAAAGGTCAGGTTGGTTGTAGACAAGATTGGGTTGGTTGTAGACAAGGTTGGATTGATTGTTGGTAAGGAAGGGAACATAAGTGGCTTGTGATACAAGGTACCACTTGTTAAGCATGGAATATACTGAGAGGGGGGGGTGAATTAATATATCATATATCTTATAAAAATTTCTCTTAATCAAATTCCACTCAATCAAACATTCAAGATATGTAATAAAACTAAAATAATAAACACCACACAAGAGAGAGACACCAGATATAACATGGAAACCCAATGTGGGAAAAACCACAGAGAAAAATCTCAAGTATATAAATGAGCACCAACCCAAACAATATTTGCAAGCACCAACTTGCAGGAGTACCAAACCCTTTGCTGACCACCAACCCAACAATTATTCATGAGCACCAACCCACAGGAGCACCAACCCCTTTGGCGAGCATCAACCTAGCAATAATTTGTGAGCACCAACCCACAAGAGCACCAACCCCTTTGTGTAAACCACACAACTATATCTCAATGTTACTATCTCAACAAATGATAGTTCATTACAACATCTCTTTCCTCTCTCTCACCTTTACTCTTCTAAGTTAGATGTAACAAATACAAATCATATTCATCTCTCATAAATGATCTTCTAAGCTAGATAATACAATATAAAATTAACCTCTATCTTCCATATTAAAAATGGCTTCTCAAGCCTTTATTTAAAGCTTTCCAAATGACCTTTGGCCTTCCCACTTTGTGACCCTTCAATCCTCATGGAAAATGGTGCCAAACTTGTATGACCCTTCATATCCTTGCCTTTGAAAAGTCATGTGGTGACCCTTCATGAGTAAAAACGTCATTCCCTCTTTTGTCTTTACTTTGGTGACTTTTCATATTCCTCAAAGTGTCCCTTCATGAGAAATTGTGCCCTTCCTCTTTTATCTTCACTTGGTGACTCTTGGAATTCCCCAAGATGACTCTTCATGGGAAAATGCATCCCATCCTTATTTTGTCTTTACCCCGTGACTCTTTGACTTCTCCATGGGCCCTCTTTTGTCTCATATGCAACCAAAAATATATTCATTAATATTAAATAAATATTAACTCACATTAGCCAAGATATATCTATTACAAACAATATCAAATGCAATGGGGCCTTTATCACCAATAATGCTAGACTTTTGACATCAATGATAATATTTCCAACAATCTCCTCCTTTATCATTGATGGCAACCTCAATCCTCAAACTACCACATCCTGTCACCTGCATATCCTATCATCTAAAAACATACAATAACTCCCCCTTACTGTAGCAACTTGTACCTATTCCTTATACCTATTTCTACACCTATACCTATACCTGTTATTCTCCCCCTTTGACATCAATGGCAAAGGGCCTACCTGGAGCTAACACTTAGCTCCCCCTCAACTGATGCTGAACCTCAATGGCAGGAAGTAAAGGGAATTACTCCCAACTTCTCTCGTAGATACTCAAATGTGTCTTTTGGTAGTGCCTTTGTGAAAATATCTACAATCTACTCTGTAGTACTAATATATTCCATCTTAACCTATTGATCTATAACCTGCTCTCTCAAGAAGTGATATCTAATGGGAATATGTTTTGTTCTTGAATGCATTATTAGATTTTTCAAAATATTTATAACACTTGTGTTATCACAAAAAATGGAAATAGGTTCATCATACTTTACCTTGATATATTCTAAAGTTTACTTCATCCAAAACACTTGAGTACAACACAATACTGTTGCAATATATTCTACTTCAGTTGTAAAAAGTGATACTGAGTTCTACTTCTTGGTTAGCCATGATACTAAGCTATCACCAAGGAAGAAAGCTCCTCCACTTGTACTCTTTCTGTCATCTAAGCACACTTCCTAATCTAAATCTGTATAAGCAACTAAAGTGAAATATTTACCTGTGAGATACCATAACCCATAATCCAATGTCCCCTTGATATATTTGAATATTCTTTTCACCAACTGAACATGACTATCTCTTGGAGATGACTATTATCTTTCAACCATACCTACTGCATGCATGATGTATGGTCTCGATGCTGTCAAATATAAAAGACTACCAATCATAGATCTATACAAAGATTGATTTGTAACAGGTGAATCTTCATCCTTGCTCACCTTATTTCTTGTACACATAGGTGTGCCAACTGGTGCACAATCCTCAAAACCAAACTTATTCAACATTTCCTTGGCATATTTACTTTGAGATATGAAAATTCCTTTATTTGATTGAAATATTTGCAACCCTAAGAAAAATGATAATTCTCCAAGCATAGACATCTCAAATTATTTTTGCATTCTATCAAAAAATTCTTTTGTCATCTTTTCAATATTTCCTCCAAAAATGATATCATCAACATATACCACAACAATCAATTGATGTTCACCTTCTATTTTGATGTAAATATTACTATCAACAAATCCTCTCTTGAATTCTTGATCTTGCAGGTACTTATCAAGTCTTGCATACCAAGCTTTGGGAGCTTGTTTTAATCCATATAATGCTTTCTTCAATCTACATACATGGTTACTAATATTCGAGAGAATAAACCCCTCAGGCTGCTCAATGTAGACCTCTTCTTCAAGATTCCCATTTAGGAAGGCAAATTT
Organism: Torreya grandis; assembly: GCA_037957365.1. Lineage (NCBI taxonomy): Eukaryota > Viridiplantae > Streptophyta > Pinopsida > Cupressales > Taxaceae > Torreya > Torreya grandis. Next base: position 1,140,389 of record JARHVA010002864.1, read on the forward strand.
GACATCCATCTGAAACACTTTGAAATTTTTAAATACTGGATATACAAGAAACATTCTAATACCCTCTAACCTTGCCACTGGTGCAAAAGTTTCTTCAAAGACTTCTCCATGGGCCCTCTTTTGTCTCATATGCAACCAAAAATATATTCATTAATATTAAATAAATATTAACTCACATTAGCCAAGATATATCTATTACAAATAATATTAAATGCAATGGGGCCTTTATCACCAATAATGCTAGACCTTTGACATCAATGACAATATTTCCAACACCACTTTAAGGCAAAATGATTGTTCTCAAAGACCCTAGAAAATTTAGGATCTCCAAGAGAGAAAATAAGAAATATCTCCATTGAACAAGGTAGTGGAGATGAGGTATTGGAAAATAGGTTCTTGATTGGTTTGATTCTTCAATTTGTAGTCTGGTAAAGGCTATGTGAAGAATGGAGAGAGACGAAGCTCACACCCCAAACACAAAGTAAGCAAAATAAAAGATTCAAGACAATCAAAGCATACACTAAGATACATTAAATCCTAGAGTTTTAATTCTCTCTTTTTTGACTCATGCCTTAAAAAGTGTGAATAATAAATTTGGTTTGTAGAATAGGTCCTAAACACGTTAGTCTATGTTTGGTTTCGGGTTGTGTTTAGGCACTCAAGAAGAAGCTTGTATTAGATTTTACTACGTGGTTTGGTACTTAGGGATTGCTTCTCTCACTTCATGATCCCATAACTAGTATAAAAATTTAGCCATTATATACCATTTTCTAAGGCTTATACTCAACCAAAGAACTGAGTTGGTTATCCTTTTGGTGATCAAATCCAAGTACGATAGTTGAGAGGGGTAAGGTGATCTACTAGATGGTGAAATCTTAGTCAAGTCTTGTCTCAAGCATGTTTGATGTTTATTTGTGCAATTAATTTGGTTTGTGTAACATTTTTGATGCTACAATTAATGTGTTTGATTAATTAAACTATGTGAGTTAACCAACACAAGCAAATAATATATGCAGTTAATTTTAACCAAAAAGAAATTCTTTGATTTATTTTTAATGAAAACAAAAATAACTAAAATGTTCTTAAATGCAACATAAAAATGCAATCCTAATCCTAGGATGAATATTATTTTTGATTTCATAAATACAAGAAAAAAAAGAATGATAATTTTCCATTTTTTAATTTTTAGAAAGAAAAAGAGACTAAAACTTACATTTTTAGAAGGAAAAAAGGAATGTTTAAATTTTAGAAATGAAATGTGTAACTAAATGATATTTTAATAATGCAACTAAATGTACTAAAAGATCTATGAAGTCAAAAAAAACTCAAGGGTCCCACCGAGCGTGCCTAAATGTTTCTATCTAATTTTTGCTTTTTCTTAAGTGTGAAAAGAAAGAAATTAGTTAAGAAGGGTGTGGAAGAATACCTATTGAATGTGCACATGTTTAATACAAGTGATTGTGTAGAGATCCTCTTTGGCTTGAGAGGATGACCTACAAATAAGAAAATACTACCATAAAAATTGTTTTTTAGATAAGTAGTTGGGTGGATTGCCTAATATGCGCTAGATCTTAGAAGTGAAAGCTTTCTAGGAGGCTGTCAATCCACCTACTTTAAAACACTTAAATTAAAATGATAAGAGAAGTATTATTGCATTAAATTACAACAAAATAAACTCTAAATTAATAAACAACTGAATTTAATATAAAAAAATTAAATTCTTTGCTAAAAATAACTAAAATAAAGCAATAATTTGATTAATACTAGTGTTGAAAATTAGCTAAAGCAAAGTTGTGGTTTTGGTTTGGTAATTTGACAATAGTCAAAAAGATAGTTGGATTGGGGTTGGTAAATTATTGAGATAGTAAAAAGATAAAGGGTAAATTGTTGAAAAAATAAGTATTCAAGATGGAAAAAAGGGTAAATAGGTAAAGTGCTAAAGATGGCAAATGGGCAAAGGGTAAATGGATAAATGGATAAGGATGACAAATAGGAAAAAGTGGAAATGGCAAAGAAGAGGTAAAGGGGTTATGGTTTATAGGTCAAGAAAGAAAGGGGTAAAGGATGGGGCTTAGAAGTCAAGAGAAAAGAGGTCAAAGGGAAGGGAGGAGATAAATTGAAATTGCAAAATAACAAGGTTACTTTCCAACCTTGAAGAAGAATGGTTGTTGATAGTTGATGAAGACTTGAAGCAATTTTATCAAAGTTCTATTGCTTGAGATCATTTTCTTCAAGATGATGACCTCTTTGATGATGCCTCTAAACCTACCAAATAAAATGCTACAACCAAAGACTCACTTACCCATTTTTTTGGTGAAGGAGAGGGGGGTATTTATAAAATTTGTTGTCAAGAACAATGCCAAAAGAGGGAATAGTAGAAGTATGGCACCGTTTTTCAAGTGGAATCATATATGAAAAAGGGGGTAAGGGTAGTGGGATTTACACCTTGTCAGTTTGTTTCCTACATTACACATGAGTCCAATTTAGAATAGGAGTCATGCACATGGGCTCAAATAAAATTAAAGGACTTTTCACTAAGCTAATTTGTCTTTTGGCTAAGTGCCTCATGAATTTTGGCACCATTATCCATGTGAGTGTATTATTGGTCATGAAAGAAAAAGGGGTGAGATTCCCACTTAGATCATAGTGTTTCTCTATGTTTTTGCTAATTACATTCAAAAGAAGAAGAAACTAAAAGTTAAGGGTCAGGGGTTTGTACATTACCCGAATTAAGTTGCGCACCATATCCAAACGATGTAGGAGCTCCTCTTTGGCTATGGAGGAAGACACCTATAGATAAGAATAAAACTTAAACAAAGAAAATGTTAGATAAAGATAAGGTGGATTGCCAAGCAACGCGCTTGGTCTCGAAAGTGTAAAGCTCTATGAGGGATGACAGTCCACTGTTTATGGAAAAGAGTGTCGTATAAAGAGAAATAATGAAAGACTAAGAAAGAGAAAGTAGACAACGTGTACCTATTCTCTGCAATCAGTCTGACACAGTCATCAACATCGATAGTCCTATCGAGGTTGGTTTGTGGATGGTGCCGATGTCGGTCATATTGCCAATGTCGATCGGGGGTTGTGGTCGATGTCGATCAGGGCAATGGGCCTTGGACAAGTTTTAGATTATGTCTGTGGTCGACAGAAGAGTCTATGGAAGCTTATAGGGCTGTGCAGGGTTGCAGGATAGTGAGTAGGGTCTGAGAAGGGACAAAGGTAGAAGGTTGGTGTGTAAAGAGGATAAGGATATGGGGAAGGCTTTTTAGCCTCTCGAGGAAGAAGTTGGGTCTGGTTGATAGTATTTAGAAATAGTAAATAGAAACTAATTACTAATGTATTCTAAATACTGAAATAAGATAGAAGAATACTTAGCTCTGGTTGCGGCTGATGTTGAAGATCTCATGTAATGTTTCTAATCTAATGTATGGAGTGATTCTACAGAGTTTTTGTAGCCTGGAGAGTGAAAGTTGAAGTCTGATGCTTGGTCTCAGAATGTGTGCATCAATCTGAAAGAGTCCCAAGTGGAGAGAGAGAGAGAGAGGTAGATGTAGAGGGAGCCAGAGTCTGAGAGAGTCCCAGGGGCTTAATGTTAGACGTTGAGTTATGTAACTGACATTGGCAAACCCATCAGCGTCAGCTGATAGTTGACTGATGTTGGCAACTAGAGAATGGGTAAAAGGGTTACTTGGCCCGTTTCTCTATTTTCCAAGTGCTTCTGCCATTGGAGAATGGTTAAAAGATGGGTTTATTAGGCATGAGGGTTAGTTACGAGGTTAAGATAGAGTGAGAATAGGTCATGGGTAGATGACCTAGTCTCAGGGTGACTCATGGGGTGAGAAATGGTATAAGGGTGAGGTGTCTAAGGTGAGGTGTCTAGGGTGATGTCATTAATTTAAAATAAGTAATTTATTTTAAATTAATAAAGTGTGTAAGTGGTTAGAAGGGGACCAAGGGGGGGTCGACACAATGTTGGTGTCTACATTTGCCCCTTTTTGTCTTGTTAGTTGTTCTGACAAATTGCAAGACAAAAATAAGAGTAATTTACTCCAGGTATGGGATAAGGTGTAGGTTTCCCCAGGTATGATGATGAGGTATTCCCCCTCAAAGTAGGAATCGAGAGAAGGGAACCCGAAATCAGGTGCTGATTTGATAGGTAGTGGATGGATATGGTGAAGTTGGAGTGTGAACGCTGTAATAGTTGAGATTATGCGTATACCACTTCACGTGATAAGTAGGTCAAATTGTCACAAGTAAGGTCAAGGAGCACTAAAATTAAAGTAACCGGTCCCCATCTTTTTAGTTGTAGCTGATTGGGTTAAATGATCAAAGTTTTAGCTCTAATGGTTGTCATGTTCCCAGTATCTCGGGCTCAGGAAGTACTCCTGAAAAACATGAAAATGTCACAAATATTGGGGATCAACTTGGGCATAATCTGACAATAGATGTGAGGGTCATAATGTGGGGTGCATATAATTTGCTAACTATTCATGAGGTAGCATATATGTAATCAAAACAACTAAGGCAAAGTTGTCTTGAAAATGGTCATGGTTTGAGGAGATATTTGTGATCTCCAAGGTCGTTGGTCGAGTCGGGTTGAGATATAAGTGATCTCAAGGGTTGTGTGTTATGGTCAGGGAGATGTATGTGATCTCCAATGTGCCCCATGAGAAGTCCAAGGTGACTTCTACAATGTCAGGGCTGGTTGTGTGGGCATGATTTTGGACTAGTTTAGATAGTTGGTCCATTAGGTAAATAAACCAATGAATGGCTGAGCTAACCTCATAAGACCCCATGTCAACTGAGTGCTGCCTACATAGCCCTTGGGAAGGGCCTCAGGCCAATGTAGTTCTCCCCAAAAGAGAAGAAGAGGGTAGGTTATGGATTGGGTTTGACTAGGTTAGGTCAAGGTTAAAGGTTATATGGTTGGTCCATCAGGTAGAGGAATGAATGAATGGCCGAGCTAACCTTAGAAGATGCCATGTCAACTGAGTGCTGCTTACATAGCCCCTAAGAAGGGCCTCAATCCACTGTAGTTCTCCCCAAAAGAGAAGAAGGAGGCAAAGAGGCCGATAGTTAGTTTGGTCATGTTAAAAATGATGAGTGTATGATGATGTTATAGCCTTTTCCATATTGTGTGATGGTGTATGCTGTAACATTGGCTATGTGGTTTTTCATCCTTAGCAATTTTCCATATTTGTGATGGTGTATGCTAAAAATGAAATGAGTATGATGATGTTACAGCCTTTCCCATACTATGCATTGGTTATATGGTTTTTCATCCTTAGCACTTTTCCATATTCGTGATGGTGTAGGCTAAAAATGAAATGAGGTTATTTATGCTTCAACAAGTTTCCATATCGGTGATGGTATATGCTTGACATAAATCATGTTTAGTTGTTTTGGTTATGTTTGAAATGATGAGTGTATGATGATGTTATAGCCTTTTCCATATTCTATGATGGTGTATGCTGTAACATGGGTTATGTGGTTTTTCATCCCTAGAAATTTTCCATATTGGTGATGGTGTATGCTAAAAAATGAAATGAGTATATTTATGCTTCAACAAGTTTCCATATTAGTGATGGTATATGCTTGACATAAATTGTGTTTGGTTGATAGTTGTTTTGGTTAGGTTGGAAATGATGAGTGTATGATGATGTTACAGCCTTTTCCATATTGTGTGATGGTGTATGCTGTAACATGGGTTATGTGGTTTTTCATCCCTAGCAATTTTCCATAATGGTGATGGTGTATGCTAAAAAATGAAATGAGTATATTTATGCTTCAGTAGGTTTTCATATTGGTGATGGTATATGCTTGACATAAATTGTGTTTGGTCAATAGTTTCCATGTGTATTGTTTTCCATAGAAATGAATGTGAATGGGCTATGATAATTTATATAACACAAATTGGTATTTGTATTAAATAAATCATGATGTTATGTTAGTGGTTGAGAAAATGTTTTGGTTGTATGTTTTGGTATGTGACGAAGGTGTGTAAGAAGTGAAAGGCGTGTTGCTCTTTCATTGACAAGGACCATAATGACAGCATAGATAGGGTTGTTGCAAACAAAATCCCGTTTCATGCATTACATCGTTTGACCATTGGTTTGTGTTAGAGAAGTACTCTAATCACTTGACATTAAGTGAGCTCAAAGTCCCTTGAGAATGTTGGGGTAGTAGGTGTGATTATGTGATATGTGAGGATAGCGTAACCCTTTTTAGTAGGGATAAATTTGCCCCTTTTATAGGTGACCTTCAGAACGACTATAGGCTAGTCCATGACTTAATAGTTTGTCAGTCAGAGGATTTTTTTTTTTTAAAATTTCTTATGGGAGACAGATCAATGCGAGAAGTCTACTTAGGGATGTTGTTTTGTTTTGTGGTCATATGAAGTTGATCAATGTGGGCAGCTTTTGAGAGGGTGCTGTGTATGTAACAAACTTTGGGCATAGCCATCCTTCAAGGGAGTGGTCTATATTTTGCTTTGTATGGTTTGATGTCTTTGAATAGCTGTCCTTCAAGGGAACAGTCTAGTAATTATAGCAATGATGAAGCTATCCTTTGAGGGAGCAGTCTATATTTATAGTTTATGACCTTTGAATAGGCATCAAAATTTTATATTTTTGTTGACTAAAGTTTTAGTCATGGACTAGACTGTAGAGGTTTAGGGGTTACCCTTTTATTAGGACAAATCATCAATGCTTTTAAAAAGGGTTAACTAATTGTTATAGGGGATAAGGGTTTAAAAGGAATAGGAATGAGGATGATGGGGGTTGCTCAAGGGATGAGCTCAAGTTAAATATCAAGTGAATGATTACTTGATTAACAATAGAATGGTTGTAGATGTAAGTCATTAAGGGGCGCAGTTTTTAGATGGCCTTCGAGAGAAGACAGACAATAAGTCCCTGATCCATATTTGTGAGCTATGATATAAGGTCTGAGCCAATTAAGAGCAAACTTGCCTCATTTGCTTTTTTCCATATTGGTCACGTGTTGGTTTTCTATAAGGACGAGATCTCTGATTCTAAAATCTTATTCTTTTAGATTTTTGTTGTAGGCACATTTTGGTTGATATAGGTTAGCATGTTGTTGGAATTTGATATAATGCCGAACATAGTCATTGCAGTCTTGGTTAAGAGTGGGCCAATAATATCCCAAGTGAAGTATGCACTTTGCACCTGAGTTACCACTAAAATGTCCCCCACAAATCTGATCATGGACTTCTTTGATGGCATGAGATGTCTCAGTGGTGGTTAGGCATCGAAAAAGGAGGCCGTTGAAGCCTTGTTTGTAGAGAAGACCCCTTAGCATGGTGTATCGAGTAGTATTCTTAATAAAATCCCATCATCCATTGCTAGAGAGGTGAGGAAGAATGATGGAATAAGTGAAGTAGTCAACAAGTTGTTTATACCAAACAATATGTGGACTAGAGAGGTTAGGAGGAATTTCCCTCGGAGATGTTGGTCGAGATGTGCCCAGGATAGAAATCTTGGGTGTTGGTGATGGAGAGGTCTTGATGAATGGATATATTCTAGGGGGAGAGACCTGCTCTTTTCCTTTATCCTTTGATATTTGGGACCTGATGGCCACATTAACAATGTTGATTTTGAATAAAGGGGGAGAAAGTGGTAAAGGGACCATAATCTTGTGTTGGGATCTCGATTTAGGTGAGGAGGTTTGGGAGGCATGGGTGGTGTCGGTAGTTTGTAAAAAGAATGGTTGAGAGAGTCCTCAACAAGAAGGGTGCCTTTTTCCAAGTGTTAGCGAATGAAAACCTTAAGGGTGCAACAACACTCAGTATCATGCCCAAGTGTGTGATGATACTAGTAGATTTTAGTGTCATCAAACCAGGATGGTTTTGATCCAAGAGGTTGGTATGGTTTAATGGGTGGGAGAATGATGCTAGAAGACTGCAGCAATCAACACAATATCGAAGCATAAGAACCCACTAATGAGTTTGCATTCATTGTTGTAGTAGGGGTTGACAACTTTAGTTTAGAAGTTGTAGGGGGAGGTTTCCATACCACCTTTTTGGTAGGAGGTGTGGGCACATGCGTAGATGACACTTTCTTAATGAGAGGTGTCAAATTTTTTAGAGGAAGTATATGTTTGATGGGTAGAGGGACTAATAGAGGTGATTTGTTTTTGTAAGGTGTTGGAGTAGGGAGCACTCCTATTAAATTAGATGGATGTGGACCCAAAATAGAGGGTAATGGTTAAGGTGGAGGAGGAGTTCTCTGACATGGTTTAGCAACCTTCTTTAGTTTAGTGCAAGAACTACTATTGTGTGTGGTGAGGTTTGAATCTACCTTCACTTGTGGGTGAGTGAGGTTTGATATAGGGTGAATACCGAGAGATTTAATCTACTTTAGCATGGTGGATGCCTGTGAGGGTTTATGTTTAGATATGGAAGGATGAGCTTCTGATGATTTAGAAGTGGAGGCCCACTCCTCATCAGAGACTTTGGGGTGAATTGTCACAAAAGGGTTGGCAGTACGAGATGAAGTGGGATGTGTAAGATAAGGAGTCTTAAGTCACTCCCATAGTGCCTCATGTTTTAAGTTCCTCAAATGGAGAAACCCTAAGTTTTCTACCAATCGAGAGAAGGGTTTAGGCGATGTCACGCGAGGTCTTATAGTCGATCCATTGGAGGATTTAGGTGACCACAAGAGTGGAAATGTGTTAGATGAAACGATCATGGGCCAAAGGCAAGAGAAAATCATCACCGGATCTTCCTCAATCGAGGTGGGTGAGGAGACAAGTTCTTCTCTCGACAGAGAAGGGATTGGAGAATGTGGCTCTTCAAGAGGATAGAGCGCAGGGATGATCATGCCTTCCACATGTGGTCTAGGAGTAGGGAAAGTATGATGGCGAGGCCACTGACATTGGTGCCATCAAGGCATCCTCCAATATGGGAGAGGTCAAAGTAGCCTCTCCTACGTGTGAAAGGGGGATTGATGGAGGATTATCCTCCATCAGTGGAGGACAAATAGGAGAGGAATTCTCCTCTAAAGGGTGAAGTAGAGGGATTATGGCCCCTTCTACATGAGGGTGTGGGGAATGAATGGTAACTTCTTCTAATGGTAGAAGAAGAGGGAAGGTAGGGGCAAGAGGTACAGGTAATACAGATTCTTCATGAGGTAGAAGAATGGGTTGAGGAGGTGTTTGATGTCGTGGGGGTGATATATGTAGAATAGGCTCTTCTACCCATAGTGGTGAAATAGGTTGACTAACATCTTTAGACTGTGGAAGAGGTTGGTTAGAAATGACAAGAAAGACCATGTTGACCATGCATATATTGCGCTCTTGGGGGTCATCGGTCATGGTCTGAACATTATTTTGACTTGGGAGATGGTTAGGGAATGGTTGCCTAAAGATATCTATGTTTTGGTTAGCCAACGCATTAGGGTTGTCCAAAACAAGGTCCCCTTTGTCCAACATGTCTTGAACAACATTTTTAAAGGTTTTACAATTGTCTATGTCATGACCTTTGACACGGTGATAGTTACAAAAGTCATTTTCCCTATACCATGTAGGGATGGCTTTTGAGGGGTCAAATTGGGGTGGTCAAATTTGAGGGAGATCGAGGACCCCCTAATTCACTAATTTATCCAACACGGAAGCATATGACTCTCCTATTGGAGTGTATTGATGCTGTATATACCATTTTTGGAATTGTTTTGTGATGTATTGTGATGTGGAAGGTTCAGATTGGTTAGTTCTAGTAGAAGATGATGATCTAAGTACCACAACATTCGCTAATCCCTTAGACTTGGAGTGGGAAGAAGAGGGTTTGGAAGAAGGGTCATTGGATTTTGCGTTGGTATTTTTACTACACAGTTTGACCTTATCTTCCTCGACTGCACAGATTTCAAGCTTTCAGGCCATGGTGAAAGCTTCATCAAATGTGTGGAATGTTTGAACCCACAAAGTAGATGAGATGTGCTTGGCACATGCTCTTGAAAAGAGCTCACTGAGCTCAGTTTGGGGTAGTGAGAAGGAGAGTTGGTTGATCAAACCTCTCCAATGGGCGACGAAGTCAGCTATTGATTCATCATCAAATTGTCTAATAGAATATAGGTCTGTGATGGAGACCTTCTTAGTGATGTTAATTGAAAAGTGGTTGAGGAATAGTTGAGCTAGTTGAGTGAAGGTAAAAAGAGAGTGACTAGTGATAGAACTATACCTATCAAGGGTGGCACCATAAAGTGACATAGGAAATGTGCGAAGTAATAATACATCATCATGTGCTATGAGGTAACAAGCGTGTCTAAACACTTGTAGATGTTATTGTGAGTCCTCTTTACCCTGAAAATGAGTAAATTTGGGGAGTTCCCATTGGCTAGGGTATGGTCTAATAAGCACGGAAGGGTGAATGGGTTCGTTACAGATTTGTTCATATGAAAGAACATTCTTCGAACCTGAAATGGATGTCTCAAGGTTAGACATCTTATCCATCAGCATCTTAATCAGATTGGTAGATGGATTGATAGGTGTGGCACCCCCTAGGTTATAGGGTACCTGGAAGGTGTTGGGAGGGGCATATGATGTACTTGGTTGCATTTGTGTAGGCGCAACATATTGGTAGTTCATCATAGGGACTGATATTGAGGTCAAGGGGGCTTGCATCATGAAGTTGGAGGGCACAACTTGACTAGATGCTGCTAAGGGTGGTTGAATGGTGGCAAGACTAGTTAAAGGATGAGTAGCCACTCTCGTGTTTATAGGTGTAAGAGTGGGTGGGATAGAGACAATCAAGTTCTAGAATGGTATAGAACTTGGTTGAATTGTTTGTGGTTGAGGGGATACGAAAACCCCAATGGAGGTAGGGCCAGAAATAGAAGGAGAGGCCAAATCTTGAATATTGGCCTTGGTTGGGTTATTGGTCGAGGCAATGGCCTAAGTGACCATAGGTTAGGTAACGGAGGCTATCGATATTATTGTCATTTCAACTAAGGAAGTTGGTATCCCAAAAATAGGATTACCTGCAGGGTCTCGCATTTGGCTTCTTGCGAGATAGTGTTGGAGAGCCTTGACACTGAGGTCAAGGAATCTCTCAAAAGCTTGATCCCCTACAAGAACAATAGGAGGTTGATTAGGGGTAGGCTAGACAGGAGTATGCTCAGTGTCTGAAGTATACTCCATTTGGTGACTTGATATGAAAGGCAAAGATGGGAGTGGTTGTTGCCTTACATGGTCAACAAGAGTTTGGCTTGACTACGTGTCAAAACCATCCAAGGAAAAATGGGTTCAGGTTCTAAAAACTATGTATTTTAGTTTTAGAAAACCAGAATTTATGTTTAACAATAAGAAAGTCAGGTTTTAAGCTTACTGTTTGGGATGAAAATTTGTTGACCGGTGGAAAAACCGATGTCAGTTTTTGTGTATTTCTAAAAACATAGAAAATTGATATTTTTTTGGAAAGAAAGAGAAATTTTGAGTTGTTTTTGGATCTCAGAATGCAACCTTACCAGCTCAAAAAATTAGATAAAAAGAGCAAAATAGATGATGGTAAGCAACCTCTAAAATGTTAAATTCCTAAGAATAAATTTTAGAGTCATGGTGGTTTATGCCTTAGAAGAATGTGTTTGGGAATTGGGCTTTTAGAATAGGTCCTAAAGAGGAAGTCTATGGATGGTTTCGGGTTATGTTTTGGTGCTAAAAAATCTATGTTAGGTTCAGTATGTGGCTTGGTGCTGGGGCTTGCTCCCTTCACTTCACGAACCCAGAGCCGAGCTGGGCCACTTAGCCAATATATACTTTGCCTATAGTTTATACTCTACTAGAGAACAGAGTGGGTCCTCCCCTTGGTAATGAAGTCCAAGTAGGATCACTGGGAAGGGTAAGGTATCTGCTAAGTGATGAAATCCTAGACGGGCCTTGTCTCAATTATGTTTAGATGTTTAATTTGATGTGCTTATGATCTGGTTGTGTAACATTTGTGCATTACGCTTTATTCATAATGCATTTTAATTACTAAGTGAGAGGGCTAGATATGCATTCAAGCAAGAATGAAATGCAATAGTGTTTTTAACCCAAATTGAAATGTTTTTTTTAGATGCAAATAAGTGGGGAAAAGGTTAAGAGTATGAATTTTTACTACTCTAAGATGCAGGTAAGAAGTGACAAGAAAAAAAAAAGAAGGATATTATTTTTAACTTGTGCTAATGGTTTATTTTCGAAGTAAGAGATAGAAGAAAAGGATGCAAGAAGAGAATAGTTTCCTAATGCATCTATATGAAAGTTTGCTTTTTTTAAAAGAAGAATGAACCTAAGGAAAACTCCAGGGTCCCACCGGGCGTGCCAGAATGTTTCTCTATGTTTTTGCTAATTACATTTAGAAGAAGAAGAAGAAACTAAAAGTTAAGGGTTAGGGGTTTGTACGTTACCTAGATTAAGTTGCGCACCATATCCAAGTGATGTAGGAGCTCCTCTTTGGCTATGGAGGAAGACACCTATAGATAATAATAAGACTTAAACAAAGAAAATGTTAGATAAAGATAAGGTGGACTACTAAGCAATGCGCTTGGTCCCAGAAGCATAAAGCTCCGTGAGGGATGACGCTCCACTATTTATGGAAAAGAGTGTCGTATAAAGAGAAATAATGAAAGACTAAGAAAGAGAAAGTAGACAACGCATACCTATTCTCTGCAATCAGTCTGACATAGTCACTGACATCGATAGTCCTGCCGAGGTCAGTTTGTGGATGGTGCTGACGTCGGTCATATTGCCAATGTCGGTTAGGGCAATGGGCCTTGGATGGGTTTTGGATTATGTCTGTGGTCAACAGAAGAGTCTGTGGAAGCTTATAGGGTTGTGCAGGGTTGTAGGATAGTGAGTATGGTTTGAGAAGGGACAAAGGTAGAAGGTTGGTGTGTAAAGAGGATAAGGATATGGGGAAGGCTTTTCAGCCTCTCCAGGAAGAAGTCAAGTCTGGTTGATAGTATTTAGAAATAGTAAATAGAAACTAATTACTAATGTATTCTAAATACTGAAATAAGATGGAAGAATACTTAGCTCTATATGTGGCTGATGTCAAAGATCTCGTGCAATGTTTCCAATCCAATGTTTGGAGTGATTCTGTAGAGTTTTTGTAGCCTGGAGAGTGAAAGTCAAAGTCTGATGCTTGGTCTCAGAGTGTGCGCATCGATCTGAAAGAGTCCCAGGTGGAGAGAGAGGGAGAGGCAAACGTAGAGGGAGCCATAGTCTAAGAGAGTCCCAAGGGATTAATGTTAGATGTTGAGTTATGTAACCAACGTCGACAAACCTACCAGCATCGGCTGACAGTTGACCAACATCAATGGCTAGAGAATGGGTAAAAGGGTTATTTGGCCCATTTCTCCATCCACTAAGTGCTTCTACCATTGGAGAATGGTCAAAAGATAGGTTTATTAGGCATGGGGGTTAGTTAGGAGGTTAGGATGGAGTGAGAATAGGTCATGGGTAGATGACCTAGTCTCAGGGTGACTCATGGGGTGAGAAATGGTCTAAGGGTGAGGTGTCCAAGGTGAGGTGTCTAGGGTGATGTCATTAATTTAAAATAAGTAATTTATTTTAAATTAATAAAGTATTTAAGTGGTTAGAAGGGGACCAACGGGGGGTCGACACAATGTTGGTGTCTACACATAGGTCTCTCACTTGGTTGGTTTGTCTCCCAACTTGCTAAAGAGTCTAAAATAGAGAGGGAATCATGCACATGGGCTCATATGAGGCAAAAGGACTTTTAACCATATTCTCTCATATTTTTATAAGTACTTAAAAATATGCCCCATGAATTTTGGCACCATTTTCCAAGTGGGATGAGGAGAAATTAAAAATACTTTCAAGGGGGACCCTTGTGGTGCTTGATGACGTCATTAGGTACCTTGGATAAGGGTCCCAAGTGGGGTATGATGTCCCACTTCAAGCCACCTCATTTTAAAGCCATATCACTTGACAAATAACTTGCTACATCACCTCCCATGTCACTTGCCATTTCACATACCATGTCACTTGCCATGTCATCATGAATAGTGACTGTGGGTCTCACAGTAAATATTGATAGTGAATAGTACTTTTGCATAGTATTTTCAAATAGTAATTTTTAAAATAGTGATACAAGAATAGTGACTTTATTAGGTTAAGAAGGCTTGGGTTAGGGGTTAAAAAAGCTTAGGTGGTCTTTGGGGGGATTTGAAGGCATTTATACATCTAGAACTGTATGTGTGTAGTTTTCTAGTGTCTATAATGCCTTTGTTAATCAATGAGTGATTATCCTTAAAATACTCCTAAGATATACATACATACATAAAGGGTTATCCAATTTTATTTTGGGAACTATTGGCTGTACAAATTGATTAAAAAATATCCAAAAGAGTAAAAGAAAACACTCTAACTGTTGGTGATTTGGAGGTCAATTTGGAAAAGGTCTCAATTTAGACCAAAACTCACACCATTGAATAGGTCTCATTGAGACCTTTCCAAAAATATGTGGAATGTATAAAATAAAGCTCATATGCTCCTTATGCAACCAATTCAAGTTTTGGTCAAAATAGGTCTATGGTGGTCAACTAAAAAGTTAATGATCACGGGATGTATCTGAAGTAGTTTCACAACATAAAGCTCATCATGAGATTTTTGGTGCAATTTAAACAAATCAATTTTGAGTTTTTATGTGCAAAATATTGCATGTTGAAGTTTTGGGTCAACATGCAAACTTAAGGTGTCACAGTGTGATAAGTGGCATAATTTGAGCACGACAAGTGGATGAATTATGAGGTAACATATGACAAGAAGCTAGATCAAAATTTTAAGTTTGTTCAACTTTGTATTTGAAAGGCGTATGTAGATGACATAAAAAAATAGGTCAGCTATAGGGACCTTAGCCGATGGAGTCCGCTTTTGTCTCAGAAGGGGACCCTACCATCAATAGAGATATGGAGCATCCATCCAGTTGGACGTTAACAAGTGTATAATTACAAGTGGTCTACATAGTGGGTCCTTAAGCCACCATTTGGATTGTCACCACTTCATTTCTCCATAGTAAAAAAAAATATTTAATGCTCAATGCCAACTCAAGCTCGAGTTGGGAAGCAGAGACCTGAGTTAAGGAGTTGAAACCTAAATTGGGATATAGAGCCTGAGTTGGGGTGATCATAGCCAAGTTGGAGTGACCTAACTTACCTTAAATGAAATGAGCCTGAGAATAGATGGGAGTCTATTTACCCCAGATGCCAAATTAGCCCAACATGGTTTGAGTTTTATATTTAACAATGAATAGGTCACGAGATTAATACAAATCCCAATTCAAGCTTGGGCATGAGCAAACTGACCTGAATGGCATGTCATGCCACACAAAGGAGCAAAAATTTATGCCATGAAAGCTACTGAATGTTCCATGCCAATATTGGGTTGTGACATCACCAAACCTTCCAATGTTGCCACTTGGATGAAGAACAAACTGCCCCTAACAATGCTATCTAAGTCACCTCAATTAAACTAAGATTGGAGATTTGAATTGAGCCCAACATAACTCATAGATTGAGTGAATCCAAATGCCATATCTAATAAAAGGATTACAAAAAATATGAAGGTGGATTTCAAGTCTTTTGAAAGACTTAAATCATTCCAAACTCGTGAATGTGGGACTTTGATTTGGATAAAAGATCAAACCCAATGCCCACAAATTTGAACCATGGCATTTTGGGTAAAAATATAAGCACCCAACCAATCGGGACACAAGTTTAAACACTATATAAAGTGCTCGAGGTGTTATTTGAAGGCATGTTTTTCAAGGTATTTTCGTGGAAACAAGGTAAGCATAAAGACTAACTTATATGTTTTCCTCAGTTTTGAGGTATTTGGAGGCATTTATAGACTTTAGAGCAAACTAGAGATATGTTATAGATTTCAAGCCAATTCTAATGATATATTGAGTGTCTATATATGAGGTCATTTTTTATAATTTTTAATGTCTCAAAGTGAACCTTTCAGCAAACTGTGTAGAGGGTCATAATAGACTAGTTTGCAGAGATCTCAAGTTTTGAGGGACATGAAGAGGTTTTCACTTCTCAATGTAAACTAGGGAAATGTCCTAAAATCTGAGATTAATTTAATGGTATGTTGAATTTATTATGATTATTTTTAAAAATCCATTATGTAAGTCTATTTTTGAGACTTTTGATGGAGAATCCACATGATTGAGAGATTGCATTGACGACAGTAAGATGGAAGGTCTGTTCGTGGGTTCTGAGACTTTCTAAAGGTCTGTTGTCAATTTGTATGTAGTCTTAAAGTATCTATTTGACAATCATGAGGGTTTTCCATGTATCAATTTTCATAAAAATGGATCAGTTCATACTATAAGTGAACTCAGAGATGTAGACATTGCCAAACTTCATTACCAAGTGCTTGCCATGAGTTGATTTTATTTGTGCATTATTTTTTTACATTTTGATTAATTTTATTTATTAATCATTATTGAATGCATACTTAGTCAAATATGACATATTAACTAAAAATTGAGCACTCCAAGGTTTTGAGATAAATATGTATTAAAATGTCAAATTTAGTTTCATTTTCTTGAGTGTTTCAGGAAATTGTGTAATTTGACTAAAAGATCCAAAATAAATAGATTTTGCACTAAATTAGTGTAGAGTTTATAGATTAGGTTTAGTTTTAGAGAAATTAGTATGCTACGTTAGCTTCTGATTATGTGGATTGATATCATTTATTTTTGATCTAGTTTCCAGTGTTATTGCAGACTTTTGACCTTGTTAATATTTTATTTATAGTGTGTAGTTTATGAAATTAGGTTGTTTGAAGGGAACGGGAAGCCATGGGAAAAGCCTTAAAAAAAGAGAGGCCAGATGAGCTTAAAGCAATTAATTGATAGATCTAAGAAGAGAATACTTTCTTGAGATCTCATTTTTGCTCCTTGAAAGAGGAGATTACCCACTTAAAATTAGAGCTGCAAGCCAACGATGAGCTCTTGACATAGATGTAGGATGAAGTGAAACATTATCTTCATCAATTGCCTTCCATTGTAGATGTAAACATTATGACTAATAAACACATTGTAAGTTGTTCATCTGGTAATACCTTCCCTTTAGTTCTAGATTCTTTAGATGTTACTTTTGATAGTTTTGAAAAATAGACTAAAAGCGTTGGATCTAAACTATTATTGAAAATGGGATTTGATGAAAGGGGATTTGGTAAGAATGGTCAAGATATTGCTAACCCAATATAAGTAGATCATAGATCTCAACATGTAGGATTGGGTTACGGTAGTGAAAAAGTGGATGTTGGATAAGTTCCTCCATTACTAAAAGATGACAAGCTTCTGACAACCAAGATCCAAAGCCACTAATAGAGCAGAATTTTTCCTTGTGAAGGATTGATGAATAATGTAAAAAATTAGGTAAAAGAGGTATTGAGATTTCACCTTCTCAAATCTTACACTAGAAAATGCACCAATACAAATGTAAATTCTAAAACTTCTGATCCAATTTCACCATTTAAGAAATTTAGTTTTAATATTCATAAGTTGTTACATGCTTTTCCTTATATAATATATGGATTGAATAACCATTGTGCTGCATATTGTTAGAAAAGACAAACTTTTTTGAAATAAATTATAGGTGCTAAAGACCATTCTCATACTAGAAAAATGAGAAATGGCAAAAAGATAACCTCTCCCACACAGAGGAACTATTGTACTCATTATCACATGAGTGGACATTGGATTAAGAATTATTAAAAACTTCAACCATCCCACCATCCTAGTAATGGTAAGAAGAAGATGGTTTATAAATTTGTTGATAAGATAATTAATGGAGTGTTTTTTCAATCAACTCATGCGGATGTTAGTAAATCCACTAAAAAAATTAAATACCTTAAACATGAGAGTCTGATTAAGAGGGTTAGTAAACAATTTTTGAATTTTATGCTGTCATGATTAGTGGATTGATATATGCATTCATGTTTCAAAGCATTATTGGGATTCCTGTTGTATGTTGACAAATAAAATTTACCTCACTTTGATATATGCATTTTTAGAACTACTATGGTGGAAACACTTCGAGAAAGGTTTATCTTGCAAAGTTTTTAATTCTCACACTTATATTTTAGAAAGATCTATTTTTGAAATCTTTAGTATTAGTTTTATGAGTTTTTTTTTTTGAATTATTAAAGAATTTAACTCATTGATTAGCTTGGGAGATTTGACAGAAGTTGCATAGGTTATTGGGTAGGATTCAACTTTTTTACAGTACTTACATCAGAATAACTATTATTTTTGAAATGCATTTATTTTTGGTATGTGTGTGATTGGATGCATTGATTAGACCCATTGAGAAAATGTATTATGACATAATGATAAACAATATTGTATTTTTTTTACATTGACAAACTTGGCTTGTAGTTGCATTGGTGATTGTTTGGTATTTCATCGCTTATAAGATGTGATAGTATGCAGACAATTTGATATATTGTGACCTTATTGACAGTTTTAAGATTTAGTATAACTCATGCTTTATTTTAGACTTTTTTATATTTTTCATTTATGAATCATATTTTGCCACTATTATCTCTATGATATGATTGAGTTCTGTACTTGATATGTTTCATAAGACTATTTAGCAGCAGTAGAGAAGATCACTAGGCTTATTTGTGTAGAGGTTCTTGTGAAGCCGTGAAGTAGAGAATTTATCACATCATAGTTCTATGTAGAGACTATTGATGGCCGTGTAGTAGTAGAGGAATTATGAAAGATGTGATCAATCGATTGTTTCAAACATTATAGGTACAGTTATAGAACCTGAATAGACTGATAAAGACTCATCAAAATTCTTTAGAATTGACTAATATTTTAGAGGATCAAGTTGGGTACCATAATAGCTTTTGGTGGACCAAAATACCTTCTAGTAAAAAGGATTGATCTAAATGTTAATTCAGAAAATGTCTCGAAGTAGATCGAAACCTACACAATTATGTAGGGCCCATTGAGACTTTTATAACGGTATGTGGAACATAGAAAATGAAGCTTATATGCTCTTTATGTAGCTAGTTTAAATTTCAATCAAAATAGGTCAAAAATCGTCAAAGTTGGTCAATTGAATGACAAAATAAGCAATATGATTACATATGAACACCATAACTAGATGTGAGACCAACAATAAAAACATTCACCATAAAATAATGAGAGCAAAGTTGAACACACCATAACACAGATGTAAGTGGAAAAATCTTCAAAGAGGTAAAAAACCCATAAAGATTATTCATATTATGAAAAAATAAAAAGTACCCAATACAATCTTTCTTCCTCTCACTTCTTTTTTATTACATCTTACAATATAACTCTGTATTATATAGGCAAGATAATCTACCCATTATAAATAAATTTTTCTAACGACCACATTAACGTGTCCAACCTCTCTAAAGATCATTTAATATATTTTATTATTTATTTACACGAAGATAAAATCATGATAAATAATAAAATATATAATTATTTAACCAATATAATTTAATGTAATAAGAGTACATAAATAATACCACTTAACCATTAATTGTTTCAATACTCCCCTCAATGTTAAGTGGGGATACATGATGATTTTTAGGAGGTAAAAACATAACGAACTTACACTCCATGAACCATATATGATGATTTTTAAGAGGTAATAATTGAAAGAAATATCTTTCATCATGCCATAGTCACTTTTAAAAGAATTATGCTATGTAAACATAGTCACCTAAAGGTATTACACTATATGACTATAAACACCCAAAAGTTTTACACTATGTAACCATAATCACATAATTATATTTAAAGGAATTACACTATACAATTATAGATACCTAAAGGTATTACACTATGTAACCTTAATTACATAGTCATCTTTAAAAGAATTACACTATACATCCATAGACACCTAAAAGTTTTGCACTATGTCCCCATAAGCACCTTTAAAAAAATTACAATATGTTATTCTAAACCACTTAAAGTGAGTTTAGACTAGCATGATTATAAGATTACATCCCACAGTAAGAATACATCTCATAATTTCTTATGAATAATCAACCAAATATATTAGAGTCTTTTATAATATAAAGACCTTCATGCTACTATGTGTTGGATATAATGTAGAATTCCATATGAAGTTTACTAAAATCACATAAAGGGATATATTATAATTCTTTAAAATAATAAAAAGTATAGAGAAATAGAAGGAAACACATGACCCACATGGTTGTTAAGAAGTGACATTGTCATGCACACTCCTCAATGAAAACTTTGATAAGTCTATCATTGAATAAATTTTTATAGGCTTTAATTTATTGGTGTTGCATTGAATTTTTTACTAAAGATATTAAATTTTGACTATCATCAAGAAGGTTGGTATAATGAGGAACTTCCACATGATGTTTTTCTATCATCCTTCATAGCCACAAGGCTTCTTTAACAACTTCCACATGAAGTGCTCCAAGTGATAACACCTACACTAAACATAAATATACATTTAGAAGTAGACTCATCATAGTATGGTTAGCATCACAATAACCAAATAAATGAGTATAATCAAAGAAAAAATAATATAAATCAAATTTTATAATTTTTTTATATATCGAAGTATTCATTTTGTTAATTTTCAATGATCTAAGTATAGATCCTACATGAATCTGGAAGTAACACCCACATCTTATGAAATATATATTATAATAATGGTAAGATAAATTAAAATACTAAAAATATACTTGTAAATAGGGGTTAGCTTTTTTGCACATAATTTTTGGATCAAGCTTTAACACAACCTTCAATAGAAATATATGTAAACTTGCAATCAAGCATGTTAAATTTAATAAGTAGGTTATGTGATGCACATACAATAAATTTATTAATAATTTGATAATAAGTTAACCAAACATTACATATATTATTAGGAATAATTTTATATTATAATTTAAATCATAAATATTTTTCTTTCCTTTTAAAGTTGACAGTACAAGTTTGTATTTTATACTAAATCAAAAAAAAAAATTTAGAAAGCAAATTTTTTAATGTGATTTATAATTGATTTTATAATAAATATACACATTCTAGTATGTAAACACCACTAATAACTTTAGTTGATTTCAAAATAATTTAAAAAAATAAATAATTGCAAAAAGGGTGAAAGTTGCAAGTATTTCAAGTGTCATAAATAGTGTTGAAAATTACATTATTTGAATAAACTATTATAAAATTAATAGTAAAAAGTTTACAATCAAATAAAATATCATCCAAATATTTTTGAAAGATATAAAAATCTAAATATTAATTGGTCACATGACCATATTTGACAAAGACTATGACAAATCAAGGGTGTCAAAAGTGTCGAAAACATTGCAAACTTCACACGTGAGATTTTACATGACTAATAACCATTTTTTAAAACTAACTATTTTAAAATTAATTAATTAATTTTGATATATATATATAGGAATTGATATTTAATTTAAAGACCTTGGATCTATAAATATTTTCTAAAAAAGACTAGTAAACTTCTCTTTGTCCAATACAAGACTTCACATACAAGCTACATGATTTAATTAATTTTGATTTTTTTTTAAAATTAAAATATTAAATGTATATAAAATAAATATTTCATGTATAAATTAAAAAATTAAATATTTTTTTAATCTTTTTTAGAAAATACAAGTCAACACACATGGGCCACCATGTGCTTGCATGAAAAATTGGTTAATTACAACTCACCTACTAAGCACTAACCTATGTATTATTTTTAATCCTTGTCTGAGCTAATTTTTATTTTTATTTTTACAAATAAATAAATTATAAGTAAATACTTTCATAATTAATGCAAGCTTTTATTTAAAATTTGGGAAAAAAAGATTTAAAAAAAAATTTAAGTGGGGTTCATTGCTTGGGTGGAATAAAACCAATTAAATAAATATTTTATTTCTAAAATACTTGCATTAAAACTTTAACATACCCATTAATTATTTGCTATAGCATGATTTATACAGAAGCATGACATAGGTGGAGGGCAAGAAAGGATTGCAAGAGCTCTAAACATCTGTTTTTAGTGATCCAAAGCTTAAAAATACTTACAAATTATCATTCAAAGCTATTGATAGACCTAGATCCATAATTTTTTGATTGTAAAATGATATTTTTATGCTCCTAATACTATTATGGTATACTATGACACCCAAGTAGAAGTAAAAATATATTCAAATTTCCTTTTGATGCTCTTCAGGGTCTGAAAATGGCTCCCACAAGCTTAAATAGTGTAGAAAATATGAAATCAATCTTTAAATCTCATAAAATGACTGAGAATACATGTTTTCTATTTTTTTTCTTATTTCATGGTCATACAAGCTAAAGCATGATGCTTGGGAGGAGAGAAAAAAAATAAAAAAATGCTGTAGGAGACCAAATTAGACAAAGTAAATATCAAAATTGCTTGGAAATTATCAAACTAAACAAATGAAAAATATAAAACTGAGATTTACTACCCAAAATCTGATCTTTCATTGATTTTTATCTCACACATGCTAAAAAATGACATTTGAGAGGAGAGAGAAAAATTGAAAATGAGCTACAAGAGTCAAAATCAAGTAAAATAAAGGTCAAAAATGCTTGAAAATGGTCAAATTAGGCCAATGGAATGATCATAACAAAAATTTACTGTACATTTTTTTATTAAAAAAAGATTATAAAAAAATTTCCAAGCACTAATTCACTCACTCAATGACTCTCTTAATGTTTGCAACTCCCTGTAAGTGTTAGATCTACAACTAAAGAGCTTCAACCACCTTCATATAGATTATTAGTCTAAAAAATAAAAATATCTTAAAATTTTTAAATTCTTAAAAAAGTATTTTTAATCCATTTTAAGATTCTCAGTTAGATCTATGACATGAAGATAGGCTTAAAATATGAAAAATTATATAGATATAAGATTTTTAGGCTTTTAAAAGAGAAAAAAGTAGAATAACTTACTTTCTATAGAAAAAGAAGCTCAAAAATTTTCATGATCATATCATGGCTTGAAAAATAGATGAATCTAGGCTTGAACACAAGTTAAAAAACATTGATATATGATCTTTCCACTTGATCACGCATCAACTAGCTCTGATACCATGAAAGAACAAGCAATACGATTGCATATGAACACCAAATCTAGATGTGAGACCAACAAGAAAGTTATTCACCATGAAATAATGAGATCAAAATTGAACACACTATAACACATATATACATAGGAAAACCTTCAAAGAGGTAAAAAATCCATAAAAATTATTCATATTATGAGAAACTAATAAGTACCCAATACAATCTTTCTTCCTCTCACTTCTTTTTTCATTACATCTTACAATATAAACTCTTTATTATATAGGTACAGTAATCTGCTCATTATAAATAACTTTTTTCAACCACCACATTAATGGGTCCAACCTCTCTAAAGGTCATTTAATATATTTTATTATTTATTTACATGAAGATAAACTCATGATAAATAATAAAATATATTATTATTTAACCAATATAATTTAATATATTAAGGGTACATAAATAATACCACTTAACCATTAATTATTTCAATACTAAAAATTTGATGATCATGAGATGTATTTAAAATAATTTCATAATGTAAAGCTCATTCTGAGCTTTTTGACACAATTTAAATGAATCGATTTCGAGTCTGTATGTGTAAAATATTACACGCTAAAGTTTCAAGTCAATAGGAAAAATTAATGTGTCACAAGGCAACAAGTGGCATAATTTGATCATGCCAAATAGATGAATTATCAGGCAACATGTGGTAATAAGTTCAAGCAAAATTTTGGGTTTGTTCAACTTCATCTTTGACAGGTGTATGTAGAAGACATCAAAAAATAAGTCAGCTACAAGGACCATAGTCAATGGAGTCCATTTTTATCTCAGAAGGGAACCTTACCACTGATAGAGATATGGAGAATCCATCTAGTTAGACGTTGATAAGTGTCAAATTATGAGTGGTCCACGTAGTGGGTCCTCAAGCCAACATGTGACTTATCACCACTTCATTTCACCATAGTCAATTTTGTTTTGTTAATGCTTAATGTCAACTTGAGCTCGAGTTCAGGAGCTAAAACTTGAGTTGGGATATATAGCCTAAGTTGGGGTGATCATAGCCAAGTTGGAGTGACCCAACTTAACCTGAATGAAATGAACCCAAACATGGATGGGAGTCTATTTACCCCAGATGCCAAATTAGCCCAACATGGTCTGAGTTTTATATTTAACAATGAATGGGACACGAGATTAATATGAATCCCAATTCAAGCCCGAGCACGAGAAAACTAACCTAAATGGCATGCCATGCCACACAAAGGAGCCAAAATTTCTGCCACAAAATCTATCAAATGTTCCATGCCAAGATTGGGTCGTGACATCACTAAACCTTCTAACATTGCATCTTAGACAGAGAGCAAACTACCCCTGCTAATGCTTTCTGAGTCACCTCAGTTAAATTGAAATTGGCAATTCAAATCAAGCCCAAAATAGCTCTTAGATTGAGCCAATCCAAATGCCTTAGCCAATAAAAATCTTATGGTAACTATGAAGGTAGAGTCCAAGTCTTATGAAATACTTAAATGATTCCAAACTCGTGAATGTGGGACTTTGATTTGGATAAAGACCAAACCCAATGCCCACGGATTCGAACCATGGAATTTTGGGTAAAAAAATAAACACCCAACTAATTGGGATGTGAGTTTAAACACTATATAAAGTGATCGAGGTGTTATTTGAATGCATGTTTTTCAAGGTATTTTCATGGAAACAAGGCATGCATAAGGACTAGCTTGTATGTTTTTCTCAGTTTTGAGGTACTTGGAGGCATTTCTAGACTTTAGAGAGAACTAGAGATATGTTATAGATTCTGAACTGGTGTTAACCATATTTTGAGTGTTTAGAGATGAGGTCATTTTTATAAATTTTAATGTCTCAAAGTAAACCTTTTAGCAGATTGTGTAGAGGGCCATAATAGACCAGTTTGTAGAGATCTCAAGTTTTGAGGGACTTGAAGAGGTTTTCACTTCTCAACGTAAACTAAGGAAATGTCCTAGACTCTGAGATGAATTCAATGATTATTGAATTTTTTATGATATATTTTTTAAAGTAATTATTTAAGTCTATTTTTGATATTTTTGGTGGAGAATCTACAAGATTGCGAGATTACACTGACGACAGTAAGGTGGAAGGTCTGTCCGTGAGCTCTAAATTTTTTTAAGGTCTATTACAAATTTATATTTAGTATTAGAGGATCCATTTGATGATTATGAAGGTTTTCCATGTACTCACTTTTCAAGGAAATATATCAGTTCATACTATAAGTGAACTCAGAGATGTAGGCATTGCTAAACTTCATTATCAAGTGCTTGTCATGAGTTGATTTTATTTGTGTATTCTTTTTCTATATTTTGATTAATTTTATTTATTAATCATTATTAAATGAAAAATTATTCAAATATGACATATTAACTAAAAATTGATCACTTTGAGGTTTTGAGATAAATATGTATTAAAAGGTCAAATTTAGTTTCATTTTTTTGAGTGTTTTGGGAAATTGTGTGATTTGACTAAAGGATCCAAGTTAAACAAATTTTTCACTAAATTAGTGTAGAGTTTATAGATCAATTGGTGTGTTCTAAAATAGACCTGAAAGGTACTATAGGATGCCTCTGGTAAATTTAGACATTACTAGTAACTAACACTACCTTGAAGCCATAGAAAAGTCATAACCCAAGTAACATGGGAAAGATCCCTATGGTAGACTGAGTAAAGATCCAAAAATATTAAGAGAACACTGCAAAGCCAAATAAATTAGATACGAAGACCAAAGACCAAGACAAATGTATAATATGTGCCCTATTTTCCATTGAGAGTCTATATATTGAAAATCATATGAAGAACCATTTTACAAACAAAGCTTATAACAAATTTGGGTATCTACAAATGCCATGCCTTTAATCTAGTATTCAAGTGCAATGACAAATACTAGTTTAAAAGGATAAAGAGAATGCAAACCAATGTTGATGATTTTGGATTTAGAAATTTTATCACCCCAATGCTTCATAGTATCCTTGTGTACTTTTAATAAAAGATGTATGTAATCAGATAGATTACTGTTTCAATAAAATTATAGTATAATCATAATGAAAAATCACAATAATCAAATATTAACTACAATGATGAGTATGTGGTCTTCTACCATTCATGAAAAATGATCATGTGATTTGGAGTGGATATGTTGAGAATATAAATGACCCAATATATATGAAGAAGGTTCAATTAGTCTTGTTCTTTTCTTGGCTAGATAATTGAACAAGGTTTGGAGCATTGTATGTAGATGTTGAACCCCATACCGGGTTCGTATACAAAAAGGATGGAATACCATACTAAAGTTGTATGTAAATTTAAAAACTCTGAGTCACTACTATAGATGGTTTTTAGATTCAAAATGCTACCTTAATCACCTTTTTTACCATCATAGAAAATAAGAAAAGTGTATGTATGAAAAATGTTCATTCCCCAAATTTTATCCATTTATCCATGAATGTGATATAGAATGACATAATTTATATGTCAGTTTATTCAATTTGATAAATAAGATAAACTCATCAATCTGATCCCTATAGTCTGATATATATGTATAGTATAGTCTATGTAATATGTGTCATTATATTATAAAAATATGTCACTTATTTTTCATGATACTATAAAATATCCCACATATGACCTATATAAGTGTGAATCTATAAATGTATCCCAATTCAAACCAAAATTTATCCCAATTTGATCCATGTAACCTACTAATTTTATAATTTGACCCAATCTAATCTATGTAACCTAATGAATCTAATAATATGATCATAAAATTTGTTTGATAATGTCATCAAACACCTTATTGAGATGCCCCACACATATGTGGCATGTGCCATAAATCTATGTAATTTGTATCATTTTCACACTGTAATATGCCTTAGAATACCAATGCTTAATTTTATGTAAATTTAATCTATTTGGAGAGATCTAATGTCTACCCCTATTTCAACATGAGGGAGAAAACTTGATAATCACTTGTGTCAAAATACCTAGTTATACACACCATATGTTATAAAGAATATGTAATCATCTAAAGTACCCATACCCTCATGAAAATATATGTTGTCATAAAAGAGTTCGATCATTTGTAAACAATGTGACATTATGAAATATGTGGTAAAAATTTGAGTCAAAATTTTTATGTGTTGTACCCAAAGTTGAGTGTAGGATAAAAATTATAGACCCCAAGTGAACTCAATCCTAGTTGATCAAAATAAGTAAAGATGGGTCTTAATGTTTCCATGATAATAAGTTTTAAGGTCTTCACCTATTGTCTATTAGAATTGATAGACTACTTTATAATCATCAAATTCTACCATCTGCTTTGTAGCCATCAGTCTTTGTTGAATATGTTATAGTACCCAAAACTTGACACCTACTAAATTATCATCAAAACCCACCTCATACTAAATAATCCATGGAATATTCCATTATTGAGTTGGTTTCTTATATGTGCAAATCTCTTGGCCCTCTAACTACATAATCATTCAATCCCATTTTTCTTGTCAATCCATTTCAAATCTCCCTCTCACTCCACTAATTTCTAAACCCTCAATTTATTTTCACATTTTCTAGGTGTGATTTATCTAAGTTTGTTCATGACTAAGGTAGGTGATTGGTTTTGATAAAAGGTTTAAGTTCTTAGCTTTGAAAAATGACTCATCAAACTTTGTCACCTCGCTTTATAGCTTTCCCTTCTACATAGATCTACTCATAGTTGGTAGGAATCCATATCCCTGATAACAAATCATTAGATCTCAAATACCTATTTACATTATTCAAGTACTTAATGGAATACAAAGTAGTCACTATAATTCATTTACTATCACACAACTCTTGGACCTTCTATCCCTACTTAGTAGCTAGCAAATATCACTAACTACCTAGTAGCTACAAGATCCTGTTGACTACCTAGCATCTCTTAGAACCTAAAAAATATTGAGTAGCTCAAATAACTTAACATATAATGAGAAACTCCAATTTTCTATTAATTTCCTAATATATCATATATTTCATTGGCTGCTTTATAGTCTTTAGTTTTTGCTTTTCACAAATAGCTTGTTACCCACCAAATTTTTCATCTTCAATCACACATGCTAGGAAGTCCAAGAAGAAAAGTGAACTAAAATATAAATTTCATAAGGTTACGCCCCAATCCAATTTATATTCAAATAAAAATAAAATCACCAACACCGATTTGTGACATATACATTTTTCAAACTTTTGGGAAAGGGTTAACATAGTCTCAAAATATGATTAGATTTAAAGTATATATGACTATGGGTTACCTAAAGCTTTAGCCTTCAAAACATCATTGAAGCATCAAAAACTCATGTTGACTTTGGAGAGTCATTATGACAAAGAAAATAAGGAGGTTAGTAAATCAAAAGATGAATATGTTCATATTTGTGCAAAACATACTGATGACATGTTGTAGATACATGATCATGAGTATTTTGTTGACCTCAACCCCCAAAATCACTTAACATTTCTAGGATGCCAAATCAATTTCTTATTCAAAGTCATTGAATAAACACTAACCCATAAATCCAAAGATAGCCTCCACCAAACTTCCTAAGACCATCATGTGTTTTGATTTTAAGATGGAAATCAATAACATCATCACCCTTCTAATAGAGTGGTTGGGAATCCTACTATTAGGGATTTTCAAGAGTGGATATACATATATATTTCAATCATATATGATAACAAGTAATACATCAATTGGTCATAACTAATTAGTGATTCTATTCATAAAAAACTATGTGAGGTTCATCGGCTAATGAAGTTGTACATGACTTCTTATTTGGTCTATGTAGTCACCTACAAGATATTCAACTATGGATTAATACAATTGGGAAAATGTTCGTAACACAAATTTATGAGTTTTATCCTTAATTCACATTGGAGGCTAGATCTAAACATTTTTTTTAGATTCAATGATGTTTTTATGCACGATGTTATCCAAATGTTTTAAATTAATCCTTATCATTTCAATTTGTTTATTGTGGACACCACTAATATCTCTAGATGAGGTGCTTGGTTCACACAATTTTCCACTTTTTTGTATATTAAGGTATGTATATTTAATAGTGCTCCATATATGCTACCAAATTTTGTTGATGACAGGTGGGCCTTGATGGAGTTAATGCATTAGCTACTAGAAACTCATAAGCTCTTATCTAGTAAACATAAGGCATGGGTTCAATTCTTAATCACTATTGGGAGATATACTTGTTCCTCATTCTTTAAGGTGAAGGAAATTGATGTGGAAATGACTCGGGTAACCTTTTGACCTTTTTATAATAGACATTCTTTTGATGTTACAGGATTGATTGAGAATACTCTTAGTTGTGCATATCATCATGTCTCATATTTTGAAGATTAATGGAAGGATTTTGATGATGAGAAAGAAGTAAGGATTAAAGATTACTCTTGCTTCACCCTAGAGTAGGTCATTAACTACAACATTGCATATATTTTATAGGAAGTTGAATATGATGAGGATAATGTGGATTCTATTTATCATGAATAAAATATAGAGTTGAGACCCCTACCTCTAGTTGATTGGAGAAAACCCAAGTTAACATCATTAGAAGATAAGACATAGTTTTTTTTGGATAGAACCATTTTATGGCTTAGAAGAAAAGGGATTAATGTAGAGAATGTTGGATTTACCCTACCATTGAGACTTAAAAATATAGGTCTTGATCAGAAATAATAATTAAATGAGGGAAAATCACTTTTAGGTTCCTCTTCTAGTGTTAGTGTGAGCCAAATGTCAATTGAAGAGGAAAATAAGAAAAAAGCAATGATCTCACAAGTTATTCAACCCTGAATGATGTTTAAGCTAAAAATCAAGAAGTCAAATGGAAGGACTAAAATAAATCTTGGGATCTTTACTATTTTAAGTAACCCATCTTAAAATGTTGTTTATTATCAAGGCTTGATGAAAAACACCACATTACAGTACATGACCATATACCCTCACCTATAATCCCCATGTCTACATCTTCTCTAAAAATCACATCTCACCAACTTTATCTTAAAGTACCCAACTTACCTCCTTAGTCTTCCCTGTTAGGGTGTGGAGCTAAAAGCTTCAACTGTTTGCAGACACAAGAAGAGGATGCTGAAGAACTAGAGGAACCGGCATTGGCAGTATAACCGACGTCGGTCACAGACAGTGGAGAAGGAAACTGGCAACGGTAGGAGGTCGGCCAATGTCGATAGCACCAGGCAAGCAGGGACCGACGTCAGTCTCCTGTGTATTTCTAGAACTGTTGTTGATGAACAATCAGTTAAGTGAAGCGAGTGTTTGCATGTCAAATGACTAATTATAGTCACGAGCTGCGTGTCTAATTATTGTAGTTAGATTTCTATTTTTGTAACCATGAGATTCTATTTAAAGACCCATGAGGCATGTATTGTAATTATCAAGAAGGCAAGTAAAAGCATTGAAGCAAGCAAGGTCAAGGAGATCAACTGAAGCATTCAAGGAGGGATAATAACTCAGGGTATAGAGTTGTTGTGTTGAGCAAGAGAGAGGGAAGAAGGTCTTGAGGTGTGGCAAGCCTTTGAGGTGGAGGAAGAAGTGGCATCTTCCTTATTGTATTTTCTTCTAGTAATATCTAATACAAGAGTGTGTATTGTCTCTCAAATTCTTTGTTGTCTCAAGTTTCTAGTTACTTTATCATTCTGGTATAATTTCATGTTTAATTGCTTATAAGAAAGTAATCAATTGTGCTTCCGTTGGATAAGGGGTCACTTAATAGTTGGTATCAGAGCATATTGATTATTGTAGGTTCTCCTGACAAGTGGTATCAGAGCTACGGTTTGCAGGAAGCAGGTTAATTTTTTGATTACAGGTCATTCACAGGGTTTTTTGATTGAGTGGGAGTTCAGCAATGGCAGAAGAAAGTAAGCTATGAATGGAGAAGTTTAACGGCAAGAATTATCAACATTAGAGGATGCAAATTGAGAATTATCTATATCAGAAGGATCTATACTTACCATTGGGTGGGGTTGCATGCAAGCCCACAGATATGAAGGATGAAGAATGGAGTGTTCTTGATCGAAAGGCTCTCAGTTCCATAAGGTTGAGCCTTGCATCATCTGTGATTTCTAGCTTATCACAGTGCAAGACAATGGAAGAGTTGATAAAGTCCTTGGCAAATTTATATGAAAAGCCCTCGGCTTCTAATAAGGTATATCTTATGAAGCAGCTATTTACTTTGCAAATGTAGGAAGGTGGATCGGTACATACTCATCTTAGTGATTTCCATGGTTTGGTAAACCAACTAGCTTCAGTCAATATTGTTTTTGATGATGAGGTAAAGGCTCTCTTGATTTTATGTTCTTTGCCTGAAAGTTGGGATGGTTTGGTTATGGCAGTAAGTAATTCTGCATCTGCTTCTAAAATCTTAAAAGTTGATGATGTTGTGAGTGTGATCTTGAATGAGGAAATACATAGGAGAAGCACAGGTGAATCATCAAGGAATGCTCTAAGTGCAGAAAGCAGGGGAAGGCAAAGGGAGAAGGTTGAGCAAGGGAAATCAAGGTTGGGAAGGAGATCTGAGTCTAAAGGTGTTACCTGCTAGTTTTGTGGAAAGAAAGGACATACAAATAAGGAGTGTTGGTTGAGAGATAAAGAGAATCAACATGTAGGTACTGAAGAAGCAAAGGATGCAAATATTATGGTACAGGATGCTCTCATACTTTCTTTGGATGGTCAGGTAGGATCATGGATTTTAGATTCTAGTTCATCTTTTCATGCATCCCCAAACAGAGATTTGTTTCATGAGTATGAATAGGGAGACTTTGGAGTGCTCTATTTAGGGGATGGTATGCCTTGTCAGATAGTTGGCAAAGGGAAAGTGCAGCTGAGATTGTAGATTGACAACACATGGGTGTTGAAGGAGGTCATGCATGTTCTAATTCTAAAGCAGAGTTTGATTTTTGTAGGAAGGTTGGGAGATGGGGGATGCATAATAACCCTCACAATGGACTCTTGGAAGGTTACCAAGGGATCACTTGTTCTAGCAAGAGGTAAGAAAGTAGGTACTCTTTATCTACCTACTTGTATTACTGATTCTACTTCTGGTGTAAATTCAAAGATGTGGTCTAATAGGCTTGGTCACGTGAATAAGAAGGGAATGGAATTTCTTGATTCAAAAGGTATGTGTTCAAATTTGGAAAGCATAGATAGAATTCATTATAGAAAGAGGAAATTTGATGCTTTTGACAGGAACAAAGAAGCCTTGGTGTTTATGGAGGAGATGAAGGACAGAGATCAGTCACAGGGGCTAAATAAATATGAGAAGGGCAGTATGGACAGAGGTTTGATCCAAGAAGAGCTCGCAAATGAAAATTTCATCACTTACAGGAACACACAGACGCCGATGTCAGTCACATGGGACCGATGTCGGTCATCCAGATACCGACATCGGTCATGTGCAGACCAATAGGGTCGGTAGGTCAGGCAGGAGAAGTCTGACGTTGGTCATAAGGACCGATGTCAGTAGGAGGGATGCCGGCGTTGGCCAGGGAAATGACATCGACAGTCAGGGTCAGTGTAGGGAATCGACATCGGTCGAGAGCAGACTAGGAGATGGCTGATATTGGTCACTGGAACAGATGTTGGGTGGATCTATAAGTCTCAAACACCCATATGAGGTTAGAAAAGGTAAGTGAACCTCATATTCATTGTTCACCTTCTTTATATTGCTTACTAATAGTCAAGAACTAGGAAGATGGAAGAAGCAATGGAGGTAGAATCCAGAAACAGTGGGAGCTTGACATGGATGAAGAGTGTGAGTCCTTGGAGAAGAACCAAATAGGTATTTGTTGGTAGAGTTGTCAGCTAGAAGAAAGCACTAGATAGAGGGATGGATTCCCATTTTAGAGAAGAGAGTGGATGGACACATGAGACAGAAGGTTATGGTATATGGTCTTGAGTAAGCTGCAAAACAATGGAGGTTTGACCATTGTATTTTATCTTTACCAGGTTGGATAATATTAGCTACATTATCCTGTTACTGTATTGTGTTACTTGTTGTAGGGTTTCATATACAGGGAGTTTTCTGAGCTAAGGGTAGAGTTGGTTCAAAAGTATGTCATGAAGATTTTGGGAGTAGCAAAATTCTTGTGGCATAAGTGACAGGTTCAGCATCACAGGTTTTAGTGGTGGTTGGTCTTCAAGAGTAACTTTGAAGAGGGATACAGAGCCTAAAGAACAAAATAGATGGTATACAGGTATAGGTATAGTAGCAGCTATTTATCTCCAAGTGGGAGATTGTTAGGGTGTGGAGCTAAAAGCTTCAACTATTTGCAAACACAAGAAGAGGATGCTGAAGAACCAGAGGAACTGGCATCGGCAGTATAACCAATGTTGGTCATAGACAGTGTAGAAGGAAATCGACGACGGTAGGAGGTCGGCCGATGTCGGCAGCACCAGGCAAGTAGGGACTGACGTCGGTCTCCTGTGTATTTTTAGAACTGCTGTTGACGAACAGTTAGTTAAGTGAAGTGAGTGTTTGCATGTCAAATGACTAATTATAGTCATGAGCTGTGTGTCTAATTATTGTAGTTAGATTTCTATTTTTGTAACCATGAGATTCTATTTAAAGACCCATGCGACATGTATTGTAATTATCAAGAAGGCAAGTAAAAGCATTGAAGCAAGCAAGGTCAAGGAGATCTACAGGTGTAAGGTCAAGGAGATCAGCTGAAGCATTCAAGGAGGGATAATAACTCAGGGTATAGAGTTGTTGTGTTGAGCAAGAGAGAGAGGGAAGAAGGTCTTGAGGTGTGGCAAGCCTTTGAGGTGGAGGAAGAAGTGGCATCTTCCTTATTGTATTTTCTTCTAGTAATATCTAATACAAGAGTGTGTATTGTATCTCAAATTCTTTGTTGTCTCAAGTTTCTAGTTACTTTATCATTCTGGTATAATTTCATGTTTAATTGCTTATAAGAAAGTAATCAATTGTGCTTCCATTGGATAAGGGGTCACTTAACAGTTGGTATCAGAGCATATTGATTGTTGTAGGTTTTCCTGACATTCCCTTAAGGCTGCCATTCCATCTCCACCTCTTATTATTGAATATAAACATGAATCTCCTAAGAAAGATAAGGGATATGTTGTGTCCATCACCCCAAACCCTAATAATTCCCCTCATCTTGTTGAAGTTCAGACTCAGACAAAAAAAGATATAGATAAGAGGCTCCTATTATAGATATCCCGTACTAGTTGAATGAGTTAGTCAAAAAGAGGAAGAAAATGCTTAAACCATAGGAGATTGACTTCAGTGCACTTACCACCCCTACTCTTCATGCACAAAATTAACCCAAAATAGTTTCTTGCATATTCATGGATTGGCATGGGGAAATATATGCCAAAGGTGTAGTTATTCCTCTAGATAAATCTAAAGAGAAGAGATTGGTGCTGAATATTACTAAGTATAAAAGGTGTACCTTAGAAAATATACTCATGAAGGAGTGAAAGAAGATTTTCAAATAACCATTGGCACATTGTTTGAAAAGTTTGATCAGGATAAAGTATCTAAGGATCAACTCAAAGAAAAGGTTGAATAACTCTCATCATTTGTCTAGAAATTAGTGAACCCAATTCAATCACATCCACATGATTATGCACCTAATACCAAAACATTAAACACAATTGAGAAGATAGGACATATGGGCAAGGTCACCAAAGAATGGTTAGAGAAGTTACTCCTTCAAGGAACTAAATTAATAAATTCAACCATGTTTGTTCATGTGGAAATTGAGATTGAGAACAATTATACTAGGAAATTTGAGGCTACATACAAAACATAAATCAACAAATGGAAACAATTATTGTTAGAGTAGCTTATTATTCATGCTTTCTAGGTCCTAACTAGATTATTTTTCTCTACATAGTTTTTTGTCCTATGTGGGGGTTTATCTCACATTTCCTAGTTTAGCTTGCATCTTTGTTCTCCTTGCCTATTTAAGCAAGGGATCTACATTGTAATATCATTTTTTTGCATTTCTTTTGTATATCCTTTGCATATGCTTTTATGAATAAAAATTGTTTTGTTTACAATTGGTTTTGTTCTTTGAGTGTATGCTAAAGCGTTCATGGCTTTGGTAATGATCTCTTGGAGAGATCTTGGCTGAAGAGTGTTGATAAATCTTCTATGGTATTAGAGCTAGATGTGTTCTAGCTATCCATTTATGAATTTGTTACTACAAGGAATTATACATTTATAAAAATGTATTCTTAGTGTAGTGGATGTGTTTTGTATCGATCTTTGAGATTTTATTTGGCCATTGACATTTTTTTTGGAGAAATTACAAATTATTTTTGTAGAAAATTAAGACTCTCTTGTAGATCAATTTTCTCTTCACATAGGTGTCTGATTCAAAAATTTATTTCACTATTGGAAAGAGGACTTCGAGAGGTTTCCATAAAGTGGTCATAACAATAATTATGAGTAGTATCAAAGGATATATGGGGCTCTAAAGTTAAACTTGAAAATATGACTTTCTATAATTTTTTATGTGCGATCAAGAAAAAAAATCAGATATTGTATTTAAAGTGAAAAATCAACATGAAAGATTAATTTATGTGGAAGATTTTTATTTTCCTTCGATGCAAATTTTCTTTAAATTATTTTTTTACAGTTATGGTAGAAATAATTTAGTTTTTATCCAATCATTTAATTTTTGTGTAATGTTTATTTATTTAACCCATTTTAATGATGGGAAACTTGTAAAAACTATAAATTTTAAACTGACTTAAAATTGATATATTTTTTTTCAAATGTGTATTTTTTTTTAATCTACATCTAGTGGGTTAATTTATCTTGTAAAATGCACTAAATTATAAAGTGCCAAATTTGGAGGGCCTTACAATTTTTTGTGGTGTTCATTATTTTTATTAGGAGATGTTACATTGTCACAGGGGAATTTGTCTTTTCGATAAGGTCCTTCTTATTCTTGACTTTATCCTTATTTTTGGAAATGGATTACTTCTTCTTTGATCCCATCAACACCTCCAACTATATTATTTAGAAGATTAAAATGAATATTCACTTATAGCTAAAAGGCATGTGGATAATGGTGCATGGTGACATTCCCCACTTTATAGATGAGGAATATATTGCTTGGATTGCATCCATGTTAGATGAGGATTTTCATTTAATTCACTTCCATGTTGTAGATAGTTTGCAATATTATGTCACATATGCCACATCACCAAAGGAAGCTTGGTATGTTATTGTAGTTTTATTTGAGAGGGATATCGAGTCTTCTAGGTCTTTTACATCCTCTTTTACTCCACCTCCTTCAGTTCCACTTCCTTATCCCTTTGTTAGTGAGGATTTATATTTTTATGATGACATTGATGTTGTTAAAGGTTTGAGTCTTGACAGTGACATGGGTGAGGCACTATTGGCACTTCCTTCTTCTCCTCTTAGTGAGGATTCACTCTTTATTAGTGACATGAATCAGGATTCCTCTTCATTTTAGGAGGACATACTTATTTATGGTGATCTAGATGAAACATTCTTACATCCTATACCTCTCACTATTCAACCTTATTTAGTTGTTAGTGATGACTTATCTTTTGATGATGGTTTTTTTGAGGTACTTATTATTCTTCATATAGTTTATACTCTTACTCATTTCATTGATCGAGAGGACATGATTCTTGAGGATGTGGCACCTTCACGATCACTTTTGGAGATCATGGATGAGACACCATAAAGACTTAATAAGGATGAATTTTATTGTGCCAAAGTTGTTGCTTCATCACCTACTCCTCTTTTTTGTGAGGATATGTGTTTTGATGGTTATTTTTAAGAGGAACCTATTATTGTTTCACCTATGATTTGGAACTTGTTGATAATCCTACTAATACATTTTTTTATTATCCCACTTTAGATCCACCTAATTATGTGCTTGATTCCTTTGAGAAACATACTCTTGGATTTAGATCTTTCATACTTCACTTTATGGGATACACTCATGGAGGTCTTGGTAAACTCTTACAAGGTGTTGTATCTCTTATTGACATTGATATTTTTATAGGTGATGTGTCTTTGGGACATATTATTCATATAACATAGGAGGAAGACACATTAATGGGAATAACATTTTGTTTTTGGGACTATCTCACCACCTATGTAGATGGTTCCTTACATCCTTTCCATCCACACAAGATATATAGTACTAATCTTCATGTGGGATGAAATAAGTTATCTTTGGAGGGATTCCATATGAATTTCTTCCTTCCTTCCTTTCCTTATTTTCTCTCTTTTGGGGGGAGTTTTTCCTATGGATTTTCTCTTTTTTTCTCAATTTTATGATAGTTATAAGTATAGGTTGCACTTTTTTAGTATTTTATGGATTCTTCCTTTGTACATGGGCATCTTATTCAAGCACTTTGTTTGATGGAACCCATGTGAGGATTTATTACTTGAATCCATGGCCTTATTGATGATTTTTATAGTGACACCAATGTGGTATCCCCACCAGTGACACTAGTGTGGTAGCCCCACCAATATTTGTGCTCACTTCTCACCATCATGTTGGATGGTGTTCAAGCAATGCTTCCTTGGATTCATAATTATACTTAGTACTTTAGAGTTTAATGTTTGTGTTTAGTATCCTCATATTTAACACCATTATTACTTCAACTTGGAAGTTATAGAGACTTGACATCCATATACTCTAGCAAGATGGATTGGCATCCATAAGGACACATAAATTTAAATTGCATCCTCTATTATTATCTCCTAGGTTCAATTGAGGGAGGGGGGTGTTAGAGTATCTTATTACTCATGCTTTCTAGGCTATAGATAGGTTATTTGTCTTTACCTATTTTTTGTCCTATATGGGTATTTATCCCATATTTCCTAGTTTAGCTTGCATCTTGGTTATCCTTGCCTATTTAAGCAAGGGATCTACATTATAATATCAATATTTTTGAATATATTTTGCATATCCTTTGCATATGATTTTGTGAATAATAATTTTTTTGTTTACAATTGGTTTTGTTATTTGAGTGTATGCTAAAACATCTATGGCTATGCTAATGATCTCTTAGAGAGATCTTAGATGAAGAGTGTTGATAACTATTTTAATTTTTTCCAAAGATATAATCCTTATATAGAAAATATATAGACACTCTCATCATATAAAATATTCTAAGTTAATACTTTTAGGGTGATCACTCTCAATTCTTAGGCACTACCAAGTTCCAGATTCATATGCTTAAAGATTTCTTTGAAAACTTAAAAGAGTCTTGGTTGATGTAATTTGATGCTAAAAATGATATACAATAAGAATTTGAAAAAATTCCTTGTATATTTCTTGACAATAATAGAGTAGTACTTCCATCTCAAAGCATCAAGGATGAGTTCGAGTGGTTTATGGAGGAGGATAAAATCCTAGCTCTGCCTTCAATTTTGAGTTTATTCAAAGGTTCATAAGACATCAGAACACTGTTGATAAACTTGAAAATATTTGAAGAAATTTTGACGTGTTCCACATCAAATGATAAATCTTTAATTTGAAGGATAAATCATCTACCTTCATTCAGATGGTCCAAATGAAGATAAAGTTAAAGAGATGATGAAGTTGTTTGATGATTACCAAAATAAGTTACATGAAATCAAGCAAAAGAAGGTTCATGTTATTTTTTTGGAAGGTAGTGGTTAACAAGAAGTGGAAGATATTATCTAATTTGTAGTTTCTGAAAATTGCATTTTAATAGAACCACTTTTACAGTTTTTAAGTTATGTATTTTTTAACTTTGTAAATGTCACTTATGAATAAGAAATAAAATTATTCTATTTTTTGAAAAAGTGATTTTTTTAATGGTTTACCAAGTCAAAGGGTAGAATTATTTGCAACCACCACCTTCTAGGCTATAAATAGAGGCTTGCATGCAATTTCACAAGACCTTTAACTTTGAAAAAATACAAGATGTTGGAGAGAAGAAAGGGAAAAGGAAGAAACTTTGTGTTGTTCTAAAAAATCAATAAAATGTTATTATTACAGGACTTTGTGCAACTAGTTTATTTATGAATGAATGTTATTATGATCATTAATTCATGTTATTAGTTTTTGCACTTTATTTCATGAAAAATATTCATGGTTAAATAGTTAACTTTTATTTTCATCTTAAGAACATGAAATATAATTAAAATATGTTTTACTCAATTATTAATGTTCTTTCCTTTTATATTATTTTGAATCTAAGATTCATTTTTATTATTCGCCTATCTTTTTTTTTTATTAAAATTCATTTATATATAGATGCAAACCCTCATAACTATAATGTATATTTTTAAATATTTTTATTTTTCTACTTTATTTTACTTTCAATAAAGGTGGCCTCACTTGATAATAAAGGGAATCTATCCTATAACACTATTATCTATGATACTTGAATTTTTGTCCCCTCATAAAAACTCCAACTGATAGTTTTTTAGAACCCACTTGGGGCATATTATGTAATTTTTTGTTCAACCCAAAAATATGCATAAGTCCTCGCATGAATTTTCCAAGTGTTGATAAGAGTGATTCTTAGAGTCTTTCATCCACCTCACATTCCTAGTCAATAGGATTTTTTCATTCTGGTAGAAATAAGGTTCACTAGAGAAAGTAAGGCTAAAGGTGTTTCTAATCCTTGCTTGATTAGAAATAATGTCTCAATTTAAGGTTAAATCTTGAGAAATAAGAAATAATGAATAAGAAAAAAAAATCCTACTTACATGTCTTAAGGCCAAGAAGTAAAAATAAGGGGGTACTTTGATAAGCCAAGTCTCTATTATTTTTATGACTATTATACCCCAAAAAGTGGTTTTTCAAAGTATGATATTAATTTGGGGTAATGTGATTGGACTATTAGCCCTAAGGTAATTACATGAAGTAACTAGAGGTTCATGAAAAAACTTCCCAAAATTTTTAGGTGATGAGAAATAACATTGATGAACACATTACTATCTTTTCCACCACTTATGGGATCCTAGAAGTTGAGCATGAGGATGTTGTTGTAATATCATTTTTATAAAATATCACAGATGGGGTTATAACCTAGTTTTATCATCTCATCCTAGGTTCCATTACTAATCTAAATACTATGAGAACTAAGTTTGAAGGTCGGTTCAAACCAACTGAGGATACACATTTAATTATCACACAATTAACTTAGATGAATAAGTAAGATCACGAACCCATGCAATAATTTGTTTCTAAGCTAAACAAACTTTTGAATATAATTCCTCAAGTAGCCAAACCCACAAAATTAAAATCAGATGTGTTACTTTATAAACACACAATTGACATAAGTGGCATTTCTGTTAAGGAGGAATATATTATTAGATTTAGAAAAAAACTAAACATTCACCATTGATGTTGAATATGACATGATTATGGATAGGAAATTAAGAAGAGAATCTTTGAAGTCTAAATGATAAATTTTGAACCAAAATTCCATGAAACATTTGATTAAAAAATTGGCCATTGAAATTGTTGTTCTATAGAAGCAGTTACCTCAAAAACATTTGGATGATCCATATCAAGATATCCACATAATGAAATATATTCCTCACAACAAAAACCATCCTCATTTATAATCTCCACAACCAAAACTATCTATTGAAGCCCCTCTATTAAATGAAATATTGGAAATAAAATAAGTATATGTGCACAATAATGAAGAGCTTGAAATAAAAGATCTAGGTTTTCATGAATATGAGATTGAGGAACCTAGTAGTGACTCCAACAATGCATTTATGGAATATGAGTCCAATGAAGATGGTCATGAGGATGTATTTAGAGACATTAATGGTCAATCTTATGTGGTATTCATAAAATCACAAGGTTTGAAAGAAGAAACCAAAAAGATGTAGGAGGTTGATAAAGTGAACCAAAGTGATAAGGTTAAAGCTAAGGAAGATCCTAAGGAATATTATACAAATTTATTCTTTCCTTGAGGATCATACTTACCTCATAAATCAAATATAAAATAGTCACAAGTCAAGGTAAGTACTTCTCCTCAAACTCATGCTCTAGAAAATCAAAAGATTAGTGTTATTTCTAAAAATAATGTGGATATATATTCATCACCTATAAATTAAGACAACACATTTTTTACAATATCCCTTCATTTTATATATAAGATAATGTCAATAAATGTAATATTCAAGAGTCCCAAGCTGAGTACTTGAGATCTAATCCTAATCAACTTAATAGTCTTTTATGGTTTATCAAAAGAAACATCACCAAAATAACCAAACCTAGTTTTAAAGGAATCTTTACCATACCTTCTAACCTAAAACCATTAATAAATAACATGGCTAAATCTAGTTATAATAATAAAAAATATCATTTTATATATCTATTTTCTTGAAACATTACAAACTAAGAAATTGCATAATTG
This sequence comes from Torreya grandis, assembly GCA_037957365.1. Taxonomy (NCBI): domain Eukaryota; kingdom Viridiplantae; phylum Streptophyta; class Pinopsida; order Cupressales; family Taxaceae; genus Torreya; species Torreya grandis. The sequence goes on from JARHVA010002864.1 coordinate 1,181,962, forward strand.
ATACTGCAGCCTCTAATAATGTCATGTTGGAAAATTTTTCTCACACTCTAGGATTTAATTTCACAAAATTTTTTGGTTGATGCTTTTCAATGGACACTAAACATGTCCCTTTAGTTGGCTAGACCAAGGATGCCTACATGGATATGATTTATTTTCCTTAGAAGAGGATAAAGATGACTATCTTAGTAGCAGGTATTCTTGCCACATATGACATGTTGTTAGGAAGAATATTTTGTAAATAATTATGTGGGGAGTTCTATACGGATTTGTCTCATGTTACCTTCTTAGTAAATGGAGTCAATAAAAAGTAATAACTTGTATCAAAGATCACACTCATAGTGTGCAAATCATAAAACCCATGAATTGACATTCTTTATGAAGATGTTGGCTTAAAGAACTACATGATGATGTCTGAAGGATATCCAAATATGACAAAAGTTTTTAAAAGTGATTCAAATGAGATATGGTCTCTTTAATTTGACATTAACTACTCTTAGGTTGGTGCCAGATCCAAAATTGTTCTTATTTCAAAAAATGAAGATGTTTTTCCTTACTCTTACAAGATATAGTTTGAATGCATGAATAACATTGATGAATATGAAACATTACTTCTAGGATCCTAGATGGATGAAGAAATAGAAATCAAAAACCTAAAATCAATAGGTGAGGTGAGCTCATTGTGAAACAATTAAAGAAATAATATCAAGTAAAAAATGATTGTTTGAGGCATTAAAAGAATCATATGTGGGACTGTATCGAAGCATTTTAAATCCAACTATTCTAATATATGAAAACAATAATGAAAATTGACTTATTGTTTCCTCTTTACTAATGATTCCTCCTCATAGTGTAGGTAGAGAAAATATACCATTGAAATAGTTTCTAGGCCTAGTGTGCCTGACAACTTAGAACATTGGCATATTTTCAACAATTATGAACAAATAATAACCTTTCTAAAAAAGGTAGAGAATTTCAAAAAATATGTAATTTTATGGTATCACTTCTACATACATGGAATCACATGTCTAAGGTTATGAAAATGATGTTGGATATTTTCTCTCAATCGAAGCCACAAAAGGATCAAAAACTTAGATTGAAAGTGAGCATGAATGGGTGATTTAGTTGAAAGGGAATAAGCTTCCAAAAGTTTTGATTTTTCTAGAAGACCTGTTAGACCCAAAATTTTGGATTTATATATTCTAAGGGTTTTAGAGCCATAGCATAAAAGAGCAAGGGTGTAAGAATAATACAAAGGTCTTGGAGTAGAAGGTAAAGGTGTGGAAGAGAAAGGTACAGAGGACCTTGGCATGGAAGAGAGAGTTAAGGGAGACAAAGATACATAGAACGAGAATAAATAAAAGATGTAGGACTCATATAAAAGCAAAAGACTTGGATAAGGGCATAATAAGTATAAATAGTTATGAAGTAGCTCATGAAAGCATTAGAGGAGACTAGTCAAGCATGAATCTAGCAATGATTCATGAGAGAATAGGAGAACGAACACACACACACACACACACACACACACACACACACACACACACACACACACACACACACACACACACACACACACACACACATATATAGCATAGAGAGTATATAGGAGCAATTAGGCACAAGTCAAAAGGATTCTATTGTTAAACATCTTACCATAAATTTTTATGAAATAGTTGTTGGCTAGTCATCACTATTATATTAATGACGTAACCTAAGGAGAGGGGTTGGATTACGTATAAATACCCCTTAGTTTTGTTTAGAAAAGAGACAAAGAGAGAATACTAGAGAGGAAATTTTGATGAAATAAATTTTTAGTCTTCCATTGTTCATTAGTAAGCTATGGTGTATGAGTGACTGTAATATTCAAATAAAATCAATGGAATCACTAATTTTATCTTCACATTATAAAATGTGTTAATATGTTATTATGGTGCTAATTAAAAGTATGTGGAATGTATGGAGGGAATAACATGGTTAACCATAATATGATGTTTGTAGCAATGAAAAATAAATGTAACTAACCCAAGCACTAAAGTGTAGATAGAGAGTTAAGTTTATCCACCACCATATGGTAAAATTGATGTGAATGGGTCTTGGCTATGTGCTTTAGGTGAGCACGTGATGTCACTACTCATGTGATGTGCCAACATGCTAGCTCATTTGATTCCTCATTTCCTTTATGTGCATGACTAGTATTTAGTCAGGCAAAACTAAGGATAAATTCCCAACATTTGGTTATGTTTCCATGACTTGAACCCATGTCTCTTGGGTGAGATCCAAGTATCCTAACCAACTAGATGTGAACTACAAGGAGAAATTGAGTTATTGAAAGATAAGGATGCTATAATGTGTATTAGGATGTAAAAAAATATGGTACCCATGGAATTAAGGCATGAAAAATTTTGTGAGATGTGCAATCTATTCCTTAGTGAAGACATCATCCCTCTCTAGAAGAATTGGTTGTGACAATAAATGATAAAGTCTTCATAGGATCAAAATTTGAACTATGCATGTAGACAAGAGAGTCATATCCAACCAAATGTAGAATGTGAAAAATAAGTCCTTTTAAATGCATCCATTAATGGCTGGATGATCCATAATAAATTGGCGGGCACTGGCACAAAGATTAATGTTATAATAAATGATGCCTAGAAAAAATGGGGAGCCCAAATTTAAAACTGTATGCACTTAAATCTACTTGCTTTAATTATTATAATTAATCCCTCTAGTTTATGCATTTTATCTTAATCTTAGTCATTTATATATATTTATTCATTCACTAAAATTATTATTACCCCACCAATCTATTAATTCTCCTAAATCCTCATTATCCCTCCTAATCCCACTTATCCATTATTTAAGAATTTTAAATTCCCATGACCCACGTACCCACCTACACTAGCCTATTCCTAGGCTCTCCTACACCCCTAGTACCTAATCATCTACCTAATACATATCTAATTCCCTACCTAACCCTTATTAATCCATAAGAGGATTTTAGAATCCTCTCTAACTTAGCCTTCTCTTTATAGAAGCCTCTATTCTAGAGGCTTTCAAGGAATTTTTAATTCCTTAGAAATTCCTCAACCATTGATCCCAATGGTCCAAGATTGAATATGATCAATTGATTTTTCCTCCTTGGCTTATATAAACAAAAACATTCCTCCATAGAAACTAAATAGAAACCATTAGAGCTATACAATCTCTATGTCCAATCTATGAATCCATAATCATTTATCAAGCAATCATGATGTCAAAATTTTGAGTCCATGACAATCTACAATGAACAATCTATTTGAATATCTTTGAGGGTGGATGGATGAAGTAAGGGGTTAGTACATATCATCATATTATATATCCTTGACTCATCACATCTTTATCATCATTATCTTGTACTTATTATCTTTATACATCCTTTTAATTATCTCATCTTATCTCCCATAACTCTCTTACCTTCATCCCATCCTAGTCATATCCACCCATCATTAGTCATAACCCCCTCACTTGCATATCATAATCAAGTATTGTCATCCCTTTATCACATTTTATCATAGTCCAACCTCATATTCTTCATTTATCCTTAACATTAATCATTCCTAAAATCATCTTTATCACTTAGTCCACCTTGACAAATCTTGATCACCTCCTAGTCTAGTCTTGTCCATCCACATTACCTACATATCCTAATCACATATTGTCCTCCACATTTTATCCTAAATCCACTTTTGTCTATAACCAATCATTTATATTGATCTTGTTTTTCCTATTCACCTTGTCAACTAAGTCCTAATCCTAGTCCAACCCAACTCACTCCCTTGTCTATACCAATCCTCCCATCAAGTCTGTAGTCATACTTTAGTCTTCATCTCCATTGGCCAGCATTATAATCATATCAGGGTCCTCATAATTTAGCTTGATTTTAATAAAGTTTAAATCATAATCAAAATCATACCCATATATAAAATCAAAACATATCATCCTATTTGAGTCAATCATCTTAGTCTTGAGCTAGCCTTCATCTTATCAAACCTAGTCAAAATCAATCTTTCAGATCAGTCTATCCCTTAATCTAATCTTAGAGCTTGTCATATCCTACTTAATCAGATCCAATCTCAATAATCAAGGTATATCTCATGTCTTAATTTGGCATACTTGATCAAATATCACATCACATCACACATCAAGTCAAAATTGAGATTGGACTAAAGTAATCCTTTATCCAAATTTGCTCCACACATCTCATATTCACCACTTAATATTTACATTTAATCCCCCACACCTACTGATTGGGGCTAGATAATCCACATCATCCATACTTTCTTTCATCCTTAACAATGGCATCCAAAACAAATTTGGTCAATGCTCTAATTGAATAATGCCTCACGGCCAATAGGGATATGATCCTTTCTCACCTCCTTGAGATGAACATTCCATGTCCTACAAATTTTTACCCCATCTACCCATTATTACCTCAAGTCTAAACCCATGTTAGATGGTAAAACTAATCTTATTTTAATTCCCAGTTCTCGATAGGGGGTGTACAAGGGCAATGCCCCCCCCATTAGGGTCACCATGGGGGTCCATTATAATATGTTATAATTTCATAGTTAATCTAGACCGTTTACTATTAGGTTTTAGATACAAAGATAGAAATTAAGTTAGTGAATTTTTGCCCTAATTTATAACCCTCCTTTGATATGAGGGCATTGTAATTAGGCACAAATGTGAGAGAGTGAAGAGGATATTGTAGTGGATGTATTATAGGTTTTTCCCTTCATTTTTTAGACTAAATAATAAGAAAGATTGGTAGTTTCTATGTGGATGTAGCCCATATTGGGTGAACCACGTTAAATCTATGTCTCTATTATATTGTGTTTTATAAATTTTAATTCTATATTTATTTCATTATTAATTTTTTACATTATATATTTCTAACAACTAATATCATAGCCAAAGGTTTATTTGGTAGATAAACTCATAGGAAAAGTGTTTTCTTGGTTCAAGTGGGAGCAATGGTAGAAGAAGGCAAGTTTAAGGTTGAAAATTTTAATGACCAAAACTAATAGCTATGGAATATGCAAATGGAGGACTATCTATATTATAAATATATTTTCCTACCATTGGGAAAAATATCAAAGAAGTTAGTGACTATGAAGGATGAAGACTGGGAGGTTCTTGATATAAAAACACTAAGAATAATATGGCTATATTTGGCAGCATCAATGGACTTCAATATTTCAAAAGAAAATACAATAGCGGATGTGATAAAGTCATTAGATAGAATGTATGAAAAACCCTTAATCTTCAACAAGGTATTTATTATGAAGCATTTATTTAATCTAAAAATGTCAGAAGGTGGGTTTATTGCTGACCATTTAAATGAATTTAAAATGGTCACAAATTAGTTAAGCTCTGTTGGAGTAAATTTTGATGATGAGTTTAGGGCTCTTTTGATTTTGTACTCATTTCCAAAAAGATAGAATGGATTGGTCATGGTTGTGATAAATTTTATCTTTGACTCAAACACTTTAAAGTTTGATGATGTTATTGGTGTTATCCTTAGTGAGGAGATGTGATAGAAAATCATAGGTGAGACATTAGGTAATGATTTGAATATGGATAATAGAGGAAGACAAAATGATAGAGGAAAGGGCCTAGGGAATCATGGGAAGTCTAATAAGGGCATATATAAATCCATAGGAACATTGGTGTGTTAGATTTGTGGGAATAAAGGACACTTGAAGAAAGATTGTTGCTTTTGAAAAAGAAAACAAGGAGATGGACAAGATAAAAACTAGGAAGCAAATGTAGCAAGTGATGTGTTACAAGATGTTGTAATCATTTATTTAGATAATATTAATGATTCTTGGGGGTTAGATTTAGGGGCTTCATTTCATGCTATACCCTATAAGAAATATTTTCAAGATTATGTTCAAGGTGATTTTGGGCAGGTTTATTTAGATGATAGTGAACCCTATAGAATTATAGGAAAGGGTAAGATACATATAAAATTAGAAAATGGAAACAAATGGTTAATAAAAGAGGTGAGGCATGTTCCTAAGTTGAGAAGAAATCTAATTTTAGTAGGGTAGCTAGGAAGTGAGGGTTGCATAGTTACATTCATAAAAAATTCATGGAAGGTCACTAAAGGATCACTAGTAATATCAAAAGGAGAGAAGGTAGGTACATTGTGTTTATCTAATGGTGATGTTTACTCTTCTATTTATCTAGCTTATATAGAAGTGGATATAAAATTATGGTACCACAGACTTGGGCACATGAGTGAGAAGGGGATGCAAGTTCTCCACTCAAATAATTTGTTGCCAAATTTGAAGAAGGTGGATTTGGATTTTTGTGAGTACTGTGTGTATGGAAAATAAAAGAGAGTCAAATTTCTTAGAGTTAGGAGGATAAAGAAGGATGAAAAGTTAGAACTTATGCATAAAAATGTATGGGGACTAGCTTAGGTATCATCCCTTGGTGGCTTTTCTTCTTATGTTACTTTTATCGATGATGTAACTAGAAAAACTTGGGTTTATTGCATACAAAATAAATCTAATGTTTTGGATACTTTTAAGAAATAGAAAGGTTTAGTTGAGAATGAGACATGAAATAAGTTAAAGTGTATCAAATTAGATAATGGAGGTGAATATTACATCAAGGAGTTTGATAATTACTATTCATCCCATGGGATTCATAGAGAGAAGATGGTTCCAAGAACACCACAACAAAATAGTGTGTCAAAAAGGATCAAAAAGATAGTCATGAAACATGCAAGAAGCATGAGATTACATGCAAGATTGACCTTACAATTTTGGGTAGATGCTATGGATATTGCTATTTACTTAATAAATAGAGGGCCTTCAAGTCCTTTGGATGGTCGCATTCCACATGAATCATGGACAAGTATAAAGGAAGATTATTATTTTTTAAAGACTTTTGGTTGTGAAGCATTTGTCCATATTGATAAAGAAAATAGAACTAAGCTTGAGGCAAAATCCAAGAAATGTACTTATATATATATGGAGTTAATGATTTTGGTTACTATTTATGGGATACTGAAAATCGTAAAATCATTAGGAGTAGAGATGTGATCTTTAATGAAAAGGTCATGTATAGAGATCATTTACAAGAAAATAAATAGGAAAAGTTAAATAAAAAATATGTAGTACTTGATAAAATTATGGAAATGAAATTCCAAAAGTGCCAAAAAATTAGAATGTGCAACAACTACAAGTACCTCAAACTCTTGGAAGTGTAGTTAGAAGATCTACTAGAGTAAGTAGACTCCCTAAACATTACTCTCCTTCACTTTATTATTTATTATTGATTGACGGTGGTGAGCTAGAAAGCTATGAAGAAACAATGTAGGTAGAAACCATAAAGAAGTGGGAGCAAGGCATGAAAAAAGAGATGGAATCCTTTTTACACAACTGAACTTGGGATTTGGTTTAGTTCTTGGTAGGTAAAATAACATTTCAAAATAAATGGGTTTATAAGTTGACAGAAAAAGATGAAGGAAAAAAGAGGTACAAGGCTAGACTTATTGTAAAGGGGTTTTCACAAACACAAAATAAAGGTATTGACTTTGATGAAATATTTTCTCTAGTAGTTAAAATGACTTCTATAAGAATTGTTTTAAGTTTGGTAGCAGTAGAAGATTTGCACTTTTAATAGTTAGATGTGAAGACTGCATTCCTTCATGGTGATTTAGAGGTAGAAATATATATGGAGCAACCATAAGGATATGAAGTCAGAGGTAAGGAGAAAATGGTGTGCAGGTTGAAGAAGAGTTTGTGTGGCTTAAAACAAGATCCAAAACAATGGTATTTGAAATTTGACATGTTTATTATAAAATAAAGTTGTAGTAGATGTAATTTTGACCACTGTGTTTAATTTAAAAGATTATAAAATGGAATATATATTATCTTGTTATTGTAGGTAGATGACATGCTTGTTTCAGGGTCTAACATTCATGATATAAATGAGTTGAAAAGAAAACTAGCAGATTCATTTACAATGAAAGATTTGGGTGCTACAAAATAAATCCTCGGTATGAGAATAACAAGAGACAAGAAAAATAGGAAATTGACATTGTCTCAAGAATAATACATCAATAAGGTGTTAGTCAGGTTCAATATGCAAGATGCAAAACCTATAAGTACACCTTTGGGAGGGCTCTTCAAATTAAGCAAGGAACACTGTCCTAAAACATAATAAGAAATAAATTTCATGACCAAAGTACCATATGCTTCAGTAGTTGAAATTTTAATGTATGCTATGGTGTGCATTAGAATAGATATTGCTCATGTAGTAGGAGTTGTCAATAGGTTTATGAACAATTTAGGAAAAGAGCATTGTGATGTAGTCAAGTGGATTCTTAGGTACTTGAGAGGGACCATTGATAGACATTTTGATATGAAGGGTTAGATGTTACCTTAAAAAGATATGTTGATGAAAACATGGCTAGAGATTTAGATGGAAGGAGGAGCACCACAGGTTATGTATTCAATATTAGTGACACAATAGTTATTTGGATTTCAAAATTGTAAAAGATAGTTGCTTTGTCAACTATAGAGGTAGAATATATTTTAACTATAAAATCTAGCAAAGAGATGATATGGATGAAATGGTTCATGGAAGAGTTGAGGCATAAGAAATAACATTGTAGGTTGTACAATGATATCAAGAGTGTAATTCATTTAGCAAAGAACTGGCATTCCATTCAAGAACCAAACATATATAACTCAGGTATCACTTTATTCAATTTTGGAGGATGGTTAACTGAAGTTGGAAAAGATCCATATGAGTTAGAATCCTATAGATATGCTAAAAAAGGTAGTCACGAAAGATAAGCTAGAGAGTTGTTCAGCTTCAATAGGTCTTAAAGGATAAAAAAGAAGATGGGAAACATGCCAGGGTTAAAGTTCCAAGAAAAGTTTTTGTAAGAGTTGTAGCGGTGAAGTTACAATAATCAGTCTCCAAGTGGGAGATTATTGGATGGTGGAACCTGATCTTATTTTAATGCCTAGTTCTCAATAGGGGGTGTGGGGGGAGTAATGCCCCCCACTAGGGTTGCCATGGGGGTCAATTATAAAATATTGTAATTTTCTAGTTAATCTGGACCATTTACTATTAGGTTTTAGATCTAATGGTAGCAATCAAGTTAGTGCATTTTTACCCTAATTTGTAATCCTCCTTTGATATGAGGGCATTATAATCAGGTGGAAAATGTGAGAGAGTGAAGAGGATATTGTAGTGGATGTATTATAGGTTTTTCCCTTCATTTGTTGGACTGGATAATAAGAAAGACTGACAATTTCTATGTGGATATAGCCCATATTCGGTGAATCACATTAAATCTATCTCTATTCTTTTGTGTTTTTTGAATTTTAATTCTATCTTTATTTTATTATTATTTCTCTACTTTTTATATTCCTAACAACCCATTCATATTTAAAAAGCCAATAATAATCAATAAAATTTAAATCATTGGCCTAATCAAAAAGCATATTTCCCTAATGAATCCTAAACTCAAGTACTAGGGGAATGTCAAAGTCAACATAATCATTTATCAAGTGAAGAATCAATCTCCTTTGGTGAAGCCCAAAGTTAGGCACTATGAGGTAGTCAAGATATAATCAACTCTAAAAATCAAAATGATGTCAAAATCACTATCTATATAACTGATAATCCTTTAAATAATTGAATCAAAGATAAATCACAAAGTTAGTGTCTTGGATCTCCTACAATCCTTTGTCAATTAGCACCAATCAAATGCAAAATGTCCACAATATCCAATGATGTGTATGACTACTAGTCCTAATCTTCCATCACCCATCACACCATCTTATCATGATCCTATCATCCATTCAAGTCTAATACACCCCCATCAACATCAACATCTAATCCAATCCATACCTCCCATCACTTTCCTGGGTAACATTATCTCTTATAGGGGTGATGAATACACCTGGTCTAGATATTTGAAGAAGTCATAATTGAGAATAATCAAAGGTCACACATACATTAATACATCCAATGGAGATACCATGATCCTAGAATCACACATCTATAGAATAGGTGTTGGATAAAGATCATAAAAATGTTTGAATCTTGCATCTCGTACCCATATCCAATAAATTAGGATGCCATCCAAAAAAATAAAAAATAAACAAGTCAAAAAATAAAAAAATTTAAAAAAGTCAAAAATAAAAATAAAATAAAATAAAATACAAAATCATTCATCTAATGATGAAAACTAGTCCTCTGGTGCCTTGGGTAAGTTACATGATGAAAACCAATTTCTAAAATCATGGTGAAATAATCTATTGTTCATATTTTACCTCAAAACTTAGGAGGAAAATCCATCCATTTCATATACCTTTTCAATCTCCTATGTCATCCATGTCTATCTTATCCATTTTTCTATTATTTATACCCATCATATGCTATCATGTCATACATCCTATCTCTCATTCCTTCCCATCTTGACCTTCATAAGGAAGTGGAGTATGTTTGAGAAATGCTCTAAAATCATCTTGGCATATCTCCAATAAACACTCAGGTCAATTTATATCTGGTCCTTGCATGATTATGTTCTCTTCCCATTTTCTTGCATCACCATCACCCTTTTATTGACCCAACCATTATTTCATCCATCCATGTCTATCTTATCCATTTTTCCATTGTTTATACAAATCACTTGCCATCATATCATGAATCCTATCTCTCATTCCTTACCATCTTAAGCTTCGTAAGGAAGTGGAAGATGTCTTGAGAAATGTTCTAAAATCATCTTGGTATATCCTCTAATGAATGCTCAAGTCAATAGATATCTAGTCCTTACACAATGATGTCCTCCTCCCCTTTTCCTACATCACCATCACCCTTTTGTTGTCCCATCCATTATTTCATCCATTCATCCTTATTTTGGATGCTAGGCTTGGTATTAACTTTGATAGTAACCTCATTTGTATAGTGTACATACATATTCAAAAAAGCTCTAAAAAGTAAAATATTCCAAAAAACCCTAAAAATCATAAAACTTGAAAAATATAAAAATAGTCTATGGTGTCTTGTCTTATGCATTTTCCCATAGTCTCATCCATATCAATGCCTTTCATCTTTCACAATCACATCATCCATCCTCCTATTTTAAACCAAGGGCAAATCTAGTTTATATCGAGCTAGCATTGACCTAATCTCACTTTCACCTAACTAGTCTTATGTCTCTCATCTAAATCTCTAAATCCTTATCCTAATCCTAATATATGTCCCCATATCCAAATCCTCATCCAATTTCCTCACCTGTTTCAAAATACATATTCACATCCATGTCCTTACTTAAGTCCTAATCCTAATCATCATTGTTGGTCTATTCCAAATCCAAGTCTGTCCTAAGTGCATAATCACATCATGATCATCCTAGTCCATCCCATCACCTACTCACTCATCCCATCATTAGACAAGACATTGTGACATTACATGTAGATACTTTTGTGTATTACTTGTCTGTTCTATTTGGCTTGCTTGCATGTCTTTTATCATGTAAATATTTGATTATCTTTGTATTTTGAGTCTATGTTACATTGTGACTATTTTTTTCTATTGGGTATTGAATGAGGATGTTATGAGGTCACTAAAGCTATAATAATGCTTAAACATTCCCTCAATGATGTAGAGTCTACTATTTTCCCATACACTTTGGCATAACTTCCCCTTGGTCATACTTACTTTTTGCTTAAACTATGCTGAGCCTTATGATAGTTGTGATGCCTTGATCATATACATCCTCATCATTTATCCATTTATATAATGATACTTATTCTAATCACTAACCTAATCCTCTCAATCCATCCTCCTAACATCCAATCTCTAATCATTAGCAATATAGCCTCTCATCATTTATCCTAGTCCATCCTCTATTAAATCACTAATATCCCTCATCATCATTACCTTCTAATCAATCATTGTCATTTATCATTTAGTCATAACTATGTTGGCGTAAGGTCTTTATTAGAATATGTAGGTATCACTTGGCCACTTTTCAATGCCCAAGGATAGCTCCACCACTCTTACTTTCTCATCTTATCCCATCATTCATCTATCAAATCCTTGAGCTAAAATATCAATCATTAATTGATCAGTTTATTGATCAAACACCATATCCACAATCATCTCCCTAATTATTTTCATCAATCACCCACACATATTGATTGGGCCCAATAAATAATAACACATATTTTCCTCCATCACTCATCCATCATCACTGATTGGTCAATTTATCATTTATCACTCCCTTTCATGTATCCTTACTAGGGGCATCATCACTATTAGTCACATTTTGGCTCAGTGAGTTGATGTTATGTAGTTTTTTGATCACTTGATCCCATTATTTTTTTCATCTCTTTCATCATACCATTTGACTATGGTCTTTATCTATAATCATCAATCTTATCAAATCGTTGTCTTATCCTAGCCAACATCTCTCGCTTTCATGCATCCTTTATTGGGATACATTGAGAGCATATGGCCCTTTGTCCTATCATCATCATGTTATGGTTGATTCTCCCTTGGGATGTGTTGACAACCATAACATAGTCAATTATCACTCCTTGTGCATATGTATTTGCCAGGGGCATCCTCATTCTATATTTCACTACTCAATTTGAATTCATCTTCTTCATCATCTATCTCACATCTTGCATCCCATCCCATTGTCTATTTGTTTCATCCCACCCCTCCTTTCCTCTTTTGAGTGGCCATCCATCTCATTCTTCCTCGCATATCCCCTCAAGGGGGAATCATATTCACTAACATAATTTACTAACATTCATCTATAACATAGTTTTTATTTGAAAGATCATTACTCCTTCCACTTCATCCAATTGTAATGCCCTTTCAAAGAGGTGCAAAATGTATGCACCTAAATCTGCTCATCTTATTTATTCTCTTTATTCCCTATAATTTATCCCCTTTATCCTATTCCTAGTCATTTATATATATTTGTTCATTCACTAACATTATTATTACCCCACTAATATATTAGTTCTCCTAAATCCTCATTATACCATCTTAATACCACTTATCCATTATTTGGGAATTTTAAATTCCCATGACCCACCTACCCACCTACACTAGCCTATTTCTAGGTTCTCCTACTCCCCTACTCCTTAATCATATACCTAATCCTCTACCTAATCCTAATTAATCCTTAAGAGGATTCTATAATCCTCTAATTCTATAATCCTCTCTAACTTAGCCTTCCCTCTCTATAAGCCTTTATTCTAGAGGCTTCTATTTTTTTTTTAATTCCTTGGAAATTCCTTAACCATTGATCCCAATGGCCTAAGATTGAATATGAGCCATTTATTTTCATTACCTTGGCTTATATAAATAAACCCACTTTTTCATGGAAATTAACTAGAAACCATTAGAGCCATACAATCTCCATGTCCAATCCATGAATCCATAATCATTGGTCAAACAATCATAATGGAATTTTTTTGAGTCCATGGCAATCTAAAATCAATAATCCATTTGAAGCTATTAGAGGGAGGCCATTTGAAGTAAGGGATTGGTAAGATTCATCTTATTATTCTAATTCACTTCCATAATCTCTCTTACTAGGTAGTTTGATGTTTTGGGTTTAAATTACATATTTAGGTAGTTGAATCCATTAAGATCATTTTTTTGCCTACATAAACCTTCACCACATGTTTTATTTATGGTATAAAATACTTATGAATTACCTATAGATGTTATTAAATATGCCATAATTAACATCTTGGGTGCCATGTTTAACTGTGACTTTGAAGTGATTGATCTTATTGAAGTTGATGACTTTCCTTCTCTTTTGGGTAAACCTTGGTGCTATGCTAATAATGATTAATTACATTTCATGAAGCCTTATATCATCTTTGAGAATTAAACTTAGCATGTGGTCATCCCTCTAAATAAAAATTAAGGGCATCCTTTTATGGAAAATGTCTATGTTGATGAGGATCTCAACACTATATATAACATCACTGCCTAAGGGAATGAACCTGTAGATCCTAATTTTGATGGCATGTTACAATGAGAAGACATGTAGTCCATTTTAGACACTACAAGCATTGCTTGTGACCAATGGGATCATGGATCATATGATATTACAAAGAATGTTTGTTGTGTCATTGATATCTACCTAAGTTTATCCCTAAAGTTAGCTCAGTGCCATAAAAATGTTCACATCATTGGTCCACCACCCTTGAAGTTGGAAGATACAGCTCAGTTCCATGGTCAAATTGAGGTTAGGGAGTATTTAAAACATTTATAATACTATTATGTTAATGAAGGTGAACATTTATGCATGCACAAATTTATATTTTAAGGAACAACTGCTTGATAGTGGTCTACTAATCGATACTAATTATAAACATGGGAATAAGTACATGCTGCTATGTACTATCACTTCCACCATGATAGCTATGTTTTCACCACCCTGAGTTATGATGGTGTTGCTTATCTATAAGAACATATAACAAACTATGAAATCCTATAGAGCATCATTTAAAAAAAAAATATAATCCTTATGGATTCATGAATTTTATGGTACTCTACGTGCATAGGCTAGGTTGTGGTACATCCATTAAGAAAAAAACATTGGAAAAAATACCTGATGGCATATCGCACATGGTTTTATTTCAATGTTTTCATTTTTACTCCATGGGATTATTTATATTTGTCTTTGCAAGTAATCTATCAGGTAGTAGTAGGAGATCATGTACTAGTTGAAGGCTGCATACGTCATATACATGGCATACTTGAGGATAACTTGGACATATTTCAAGAACTTGATACTCCTTTCTTGGCTCTATTGAACTTTGAATCTCAATATAAATATGCATATTAGGAATAAATACAAAAGGGAAAGCAAAAGGTCATGTATTAGGTTAATGAGGGTACTGGTTCTAATATTCCAAAACCAAAATACAACCACTTACATCTACATACCGATTATGTGCTATGTGATATTAGAGATACTATGTAGTTTGAGAATAAATTGTATTCTATGCCACTCCAAATGGTTCAAGATAATATTATAATAAAGGACACACCTAAAATAGCCACTATGGGCAATTACTAGTTTGATATTGAGTTAACCAAATTTTTTGAGATCTTTCTTGAATATCAAAACATTTTTCTATGAAACTACACAAAAATGGAGTGCATCCATCATTGAAAAAATTATATATCAAGTTTATTGAAGGCACTTGACTGATGAAGAAATGATTTTATTAGATGAACCCTTATCTACATGCTAGATTCAAAGAAGAAATTGATAGTATGTTTCATGTTAGAGTTGTTACTCCCATAGATGAATTTGAGTGGGTTAATCTTACGGTGATTAACATCAAGAAATATTGTCAAATTCATATTTTTGTGGATTATAGGTAACTTAATTCTATGTGTCACTGACCCTTTCCCAATGCCATTCATCAAGGAAATTTTGGAGGGTGTTATGAGATGTGAGATTTACACTTTCACTAAGGGATTTTTTGATTATCACTAAGTACAAATTGCGAAGGAAGATAAGGCAAAAATATCCTTTACAACTAAATGGGGTTATTTTGTGTATAATATTATGCCATTTGGATTAAATAATACACCAATAGTGTTTTTGAGCATTATGGTGGAAGCCTTCAAGGATTTCATCCATTATTTCCTTTAAGTGTACCTTGATGAATATATAATGTATTATTTAATGCATGATCAATGTGATAATTTATGCCTCATGCTTGAGCGCTACCATCACATTTAGATTTCCTTAAATATTAAAAAGTGTATCTTTTCCATGCTGTTTGGAATCCTATTAGGACACATCATTTTTTGGGATGGATTATTGATGGATTTAGCCAAGATTATGATTAATATTTAATTTCTAACTCCAACCACTCAACATGAAGTCTACACCTTCTTGGGTCACATTGGATACTATAAAAATTTCATTTAGGGTTATGTTAACATAATAGATTTGATGGAAGAATTACTCAAACAAAGTGGCCTATTCTTATGAACTGATACATACCAACAAACATTTGAGGCTTTGAAGTAAAAAATTATGATTGTGGCCATTTTCTAGTTCCCAAACTGGATGCAATCATTTCATGTTCATGGCAATGATTCAGGCATGGTAGTGGGTGTCATCCTTATGAAACCCAATGAAGGAAACCTTGATCATCTTATTTACGTTTCTATCCAAAATATCACACCAATTGAATGAAACTAATCTACTATAGACTATGAGGTTTTACCCATGGTTTATGTACTTTAGAAGTTTTTCTAATACTTGTTGGCCACTCCATTTATCTTCTATATGGATTATGAAGCACTCAAGTATTTGGTTTATAATCCATTGTTACATAGACACATTTGTTGATGGATTGCCTTATTTTAGGAGTTCTAGTTCTTCATGGTCATGAAACTAGGCAAAATTAATTTTGGCCCAAACCACCTCTCACATATTCAATCTAGTGAACTGACATGTAAAATAGAAGATGATTTACCTGATATTTAATTATTTTAAGTTATGTGTGTGCCCAAAGAATTGGAAGATTTTTTTTCTTTTCTCACAATAGGCTCATTGTTAGACCACCTTAGCACATGAGAGAAGAAGCAACTGGCTGTTCACGTTGCCCCCTTTTAAATTATTGAAGGAGACATGTATAAGCTAAGACATGATGAGGTATTACAAAGGTGTGTAATGTATCACAAGCACATTGAAGTAATTTAAGAAGTCCATGAGGGTGTTGTAGAAGGACATTATGATAAGAAAAGTTATAACATCTAGGTTGTGGTAGCCCACATTATTCAAGGATGATAGAGCCTATACAATAAATGTGATATATGCTAGTATGTAGGTAAAAAAAAAACCACTAGATGTCATTCCCCTTCATCTAGTGTTTGTTCATGAACCATTTGAAAAATGGGCTATTGATTTTATTGGCCTCATTCAACCTATTACAAGATATATTGGTGCGCGATATATCATGACTACCTTGAATTATCTCAGATGATGGGCTAAAGCAGCACCCACATGGGATTGTAATACTAATACCACTAATATATTTCTATGGGAACATATCATCACCTGATATGGATGCCCATTGAGTATAACCAATGATTGTATCACTCATTTTATCAATGAAATAATGTGCATCCTCTTAGATAAATTCATGATTGTACACCGTAAGACCACACCATATCACCCTCAAGCCAATGTTATAGCTGAAGCCTTAAAAAAGGTCCTTGGTAATATAATGAATAAGATTTACAATATTGGTTACACTTATTGGTATAACCATGTTTTAAAAATATTATTGGATTACTAAAATACATATAAAATGCTAAACAAAAGTACTCCCTTCAACCTTGTGTTTGGCACTGAAGGAGTTTTACTAGTGGAATTAATTGTACCTTGCATTGGAATTATCACACACTAGATTCAAGGGGTTGAGAAGTAAAATAAAATCTTAGAATGATTGACATATTAAAATAAAATATCTTCATCTTGTTATGCATTTATTGATATATGATTCGAAGTTTATGCACCATCTAGGTAAACTATGGATCCAATGAAATAGTCTATTTATTATTCATGATATCCACCCAATAGACACTTATAAGTTACAAAATTTAGATGGATAATTCATTATAAACCATTTTAATGGTAGTCAGATCCATCCCTACCATTGTATGTAACATTTTAAAGCTTTATAAATAAGACGTATGCTAATAGTTTAGCTTAAGACTTAGTTTTGTTTTCAAATAATCATGGCATTGGTTGCATACCTTTTGTTAGGTTAACTTTAGTAAATTTGGTGCTCTCTTATCTTAGAAACTCTACCATTTATCACTACTACCTTCTTGAAAAATAAATCTCATTAGGTTATGTTATAGAGGACCACACACATCTTTTAGTATGGGGTAAGTTGGAAGATGGATAAACTAATCAAGCTAAAACACATAAATAAAAGGTTTAGCGGAATCAAATGTTATCAAATAATTACTATAAGATAAAGAGACATGAAAGAGGTGTTACATTCCCTAGGAATGTGGAATGAAGATGAAAAAGTAAATTCATTACAAAATGGTTAAAATGGAAAAGACAGTTTTTACGAATAAAAATGAAAACTTGAATTTTTATATTACAAATGACATGCATTATGGGAAAGGTGCAAAAAATTTTAAAGGAAGGATAGGACATATTAATTTATTGATGATGTAGTGGAATAAATGGAAAGCATGTCAAATGTACATCATGGCATGCCATTTTACGTATTTATTATTAAAGTGATGGACTGTGGCATGGAGGGGTAGTTATTTTGAATGTTTTACTATATATGAAATGCATAGAGGGTCCTCATTCTTTTTTTTTATACTGTTGAAAACTTAAAAATATTGTAGAGATCAAACAAGTGTTTACAAGTAGTAGGGAAGGTGTATTCACAAAATTTTAGTGGAAAAAATGAAGTAGAGGTTGAGGTGAAGGTCATTCAAAGAAAGAGGAGTGAAAACATGACCATGGGAGTATGTATGAGTGAATTTAAAGTTTCAGACACTATGTCTTCCATTAAAGGAGGTTGAATTAGGAAGTCCAAAGTGTTTAAGTTTAAAAAAGGAAAAAAATGTATTTATCTTGGAAAATTGGTTGGTCATGTGGGCACCTTAATTGGTGATGCAACCAAATAAGAAGCTGAGTAGGAGAAGATAACCCTTACCAATAATCCATGAAGTAGAAGAATGAGAGGGTACAAATGAAGGTATTCCTATTTTCATACAAGAAGAGGGTTTTAATGTACACAATACATAATCTAAGAACTTGGAAAAGCTGGTGAAAGAGACATCTATCAAGTAGGCACCAAAGATGGTACACTTAGGGAAGAAGGCAGCCATGGCACCACCTCCATCTCTAGTTTTGATAAAATAAATGTAGTAACCTAAGATGGTTTTGTAAATGGATAATTGGGAATCCAAGGTTTCTAACTATCAAGTACTTGAATATAAACATCACTGATTGGTGAATGAGGGTGACTTATAATGAGACTATTGGATCAAGCACCAAAACACAAGGAATGAGGTCACTTATGATATCACTATTCAAAATTTACTAGAGGATGCGAGCGTACTTAAAATGTTCCAACTACCATATTTTGGGAAACCTCAAGAGGTAGTATGATTTCTAATTTCATATATCCATAAAGACTAAATTTACTTTGTAGGGTGCAGAATGAGGATTATCCACCAAATGATTAGTAATGTAACATTGTTATTATATTCATGAGCTGATATCCATATAGATATTAATGATCAAGATGATTTTGATAAAATGATGATGGTATTAAAGTATAAAAAGGAAGGCCATGACATAAATACTATAATTTTTCTAGACCCTGCTATTTGGGTAACTGTGTGCTTGGCAAGGACAAAGTTAGGGGGTGTGGATAGATAAAAGGAGATGGATAAAACCTATCTCTATGTCATAAGTCAAATGGAAAAGGGGACTAAATATAATTCTTCCTAATATTTTTATGAGATATTTGAAGACACAAATAAGGTCCATAAATTACTTGACCATAAGTTTCCCTGGGGCATGATTTTAATTTTACTTATATTTGATGCAACTGGTGTCTTAGAGTATTATAGAAAATAACTTAAGTGGGTGTACCCACCATAAAATAATTCCCTTGCTGAGAGGTTCAAATAGTTTACATGTCTAGGCACTATCACACCCTCTTAAAAAATGAAGATGATGGGTTGGTTCGATGGGATGAATGAATATTTTGGTAATGAGTCATGTGTACCTAAAGGTTTACCAATACATATGGGGAGCTAGACTGAGAATACTATTAAACAACATTATTCATTCATACAAATATAGATGGAGAGTACTAATAACTTGTCAGGCTAGTTCAAGTTGCCTTATGAATTCACTATGAAATATTTCATGGATTTTATTAATTACATTACAGATTCATTATTGGTAAGCATTAATGTTGAAAATATTAACATCAAGGTTTGCATGCTTTGTAATTTATATGCCTATCCAAGAAAGTAGACATACATAAAGTGGTACAAATTAGAGAAAATTGATATCTCCTTTTAGGATAATCATAGAAGGAAAAATATTTTTGGTCTACTAAATGCTCAATCCCAAGAATAAAAATTTGGGAAGATAGGAAACATAAAGAACCCCTCCCTTCTCAACCAAAAAAACTAGTAAAAGGAAGGGCAAGGAAAAAGGAAAAGATGCCAAGACCTGAAGCCACTAGTTCTAGTAGGGCACAAGAGGAAAAACCTAGAACTGAGCCCAAATGAAAAAGGCAAGCTCATCAACAATGAAAAATAAGGGGTTACTTATAGAATAAATGAAGGATGGAATCACTACTACATAATAATCATCTATACATTTTGGGCCAAAGCTTTAAGTACTTAAAATTATGATCTCCAAACAAGGTGAAGTGTAAATTAAAATAGAACCCACTCATGAAGTCTAAATAAAAAAATGATTTTAAGGATCCAAAAATGGACATTGAGATTCCAAAACCTTTTGAGGAAGAGGAAATAAGAGGCAAAAATTCTAGGGTAAAGGAGAAGGATGCTGACCCAAGTGACCAATGACAAATAGGTCCTAAACTTGTAGATCTAGAGTGTAACCCTCATAAGGGCAAGAGGCTTATTGAAGAAGTGAAAGAGCTACAAAAATAAAATGAGGGAAATGATGACCTTCCAACTCACACCATATTATAGTAAGGAATCCCAAATGAGCAACTTTATATGTGATATTTTTTCCCTGAAAATGAATCCACCATTTAGACTCAGTGAAAACTATCTTTTGTTATGGACATGTACAATAATGAAGTCATTTTTGAGTTTACTAAAGCCAACACAAATTTAAGAATAAATGAGGCATATATTCTAAAAGTGTTTTGGGTGGATCCACTTAAATTTTTTATAGCTTAAACATTAACAACACTAATAAAATTATCCCTAGAGGTGAATAGGAAAAAATATTTTCCATAGTAATGATGTTGTCCAGCTTCACCACAAATATCATGTGGTCATTTGGATGTACCATGAGGAACATGAGAAGAGGTGACAACTTGATTAATAACTAGAGGCTCTCAGGTGTCAACATGAAGCAGCTAAGGCATCTTGACTAAGGGCACTATCCCTTTGTCAGATGATATTGAAGAGATAACTAATGCTTATTGATGGGATTCCTCTCACTAACAAAGCCATTGATAAATTGGAAACACTAATGGACCTCCTATTTCAGAAATTTAAGAACCAAGTGAACCCCTATTAGGAACAAATATGGGTAGTAAAATAATTCATAGAGGCTATAGATGTCTATAAAATATTTTTGACCAAATTAGGCACCATTATTCCCATTGCTAATGGGGTTTTTGTAAACATGGTACGACCAATTTTATTTTTGAAACATGACTTTAGCTCGAGGAGTAGAAATTCCAATAGTTATATGAGGACATGATAAATATCAGAGATAGATCCCAATACACCAAAGTGTTCTAGGACATGGAAGAACTAGAAAAAAAAATAAGCACCCATTACTAAAAACTTAATGCTAGTTTTTTAGCACTTTGAGGGAAAGTTTTGGCAGAAGTCATGTCACTCAAACATCCACATAAGGATACATATTATAGGATTTAAATTTTTATGACTCAAGAAAATGATTTATTGGAGTAGTTTGAGGAAATGAAATGAATACGTGGCAAGGTGGAAATGATTACTTCCAATCTTCAAACTGCACTCAACTAATGGGAGGAGATCAAATGCCAAGTATAGTAAATGAGACCTAATTTTTTGTTATTTGAGGAATCTTAAACATAATCTAAGATAAAATATAGATTTAGTGGGGGGTGATGTTGGAGATTAAATTTTGGATTTATATATTTTAAGGGTTTTGTAGCCATAGTGAAAAAGATCAAGGGCACTAAAATGATGCAAAAAACCTTAACATGGAAGAGAAAGGTGCAGAGGACCTTGGTGTGGGAGAATGAGTTTTAGGAGATAAGGATATAGAGAATAAGGAGAAATAAAAGATGTAAGACTTAGACAAAAACATAAGACTTGGAAAAGGGCATAGGAAGTAGATATGGTTATAGTCAAGCACAAATATAGCAATGATTCGTGAGAGAATAACAACATGAACACAAATATCTAGTGTAGAGAGAATATATAGGGACCATTATGCTTGAGTCAAAAGGATTTTATTGTAATGGATTTCCATGTCTTCTTTTTTTGAAACAATCATTGGTTAGTCATCACTATTGTATAAATGATGTCACCTAAGGAGATGGGTTGGATTATATATAAATACCCCTTAGTTTTGTTTATAAAAGAGAAGAAGAGAGAAGACTAGAGATGAAATGTTGCTGAAATATATGTGTAATCTTCCAGTGTTTGTTATTAAGTTATAGTATATGAGAGACTATAATTTTCAAATGAAATAAATGGAATCACTACTTTTATCTATTTTTTTAAAAATATCTTAATTTATTGTTATGGTGCTAATTAGAAGTATGTCAAATATATGGAGTGAATACAATGGTTAACCATAATATGATGATTTTAGTGGTGAGAACTAAATGTAACTAACCCAAGCACCTAAGTGTAGAAAAAGAGTTAAGTTTATCCACCATTGCATGATAGAATCAACAATAACCAATATTGGCTATGTGCTTTAGGTAAATACATGAGGTCACTACTAACATGATATACTAATAGAAAAATGTGGTCACATGAAGGCATAAGGTGCATGGTAAATATCATGAAAACATCTAGGTAATAATTAGGAAAAATTTAAAAAGAAAATGAGCACATGTAAGAACACTAAAAATCAATTCAAAAGGTAATGGTACAAGGAGACCACAAACAATAGGCATGTTCAAATTCTGCATAATCAAAGGGACATGACTTAGTCAAATATCCACAAAATCAATAATGACATATTCAAATGTCCATACCAAAAATAGTGACATATTTAAATATGAAATAAAACACACATAGGAATGAGGGCTGTAAGCAAAGCAACATATTCAAATGCTCACACAAGCAAGATAATAGCAAGGCAAGACACTTAATGAAGTGCATAAAGGCAAGCATAAACAACTAGCATAAACATGTCATAGTAGCCCAAGGATCAAATGTGCTAGGAAAAAATGTCAAATGTATAACATATCAAACACCTTGTGTAAGATATAATCATGGATAAAGGCATGTGTAAGTACATATGTAAGCTCAAAAATGATAATGAAATGTGATCATCAAACCATATAACCTATGAGTATCAAAATCAAATAAGTGGATGCCCCGAATGTCTACCTAACATGAGTATAAGGAAGGCCAAACATATGAAAATAGGAATAGATCATGTATCTATGTATGTTAGTATGACACTCAAGTAGAAACATGACACACATGTGGATGTAGAAGTAACTAAATACGCCATCCATCAACATGAAACTAATACACATGTGTTAAGGAGCCAATAGAACATGTAGGTGCCATAAATATTTTTGGATTTTTTAATATTTTTGATTATTTTGTTATATTGAGGGATGTTTCTCTTCTAAAAGATTAGAATTATTTTTTATTTTCCTTACATCATACACAATGCATATGCATCCTTCATTCTTATATTTATGAATTAGGTTGTTCAATAAATCTTATTGATTAGTATTATGGCCAATGATCTAATGATAATTATAATATGGTATTCCTTGTGTAGGTAGAAGTTTATTACTTGATTTGTTTTTGGTAGAAGGTAAAGAAATCATTATATGTCTAAGTAACAAAGATATTTTGGTATCTTGTTGTGTCATGATTTGTAAAGTCTATTATGAAGCCTTTTGAGAAGACTACACCTTATTCACATGATGTACTTGTATTTATCCCTTATATGATTGACTCAATGTTTTTAACCAAGAAGGATCTATGGAATAATAATCATTTACATGATTGTCTACAATTTTTTATTTTCCCTTATATGGATTTAGTTCTATATTTTTTGCAAGTAGATTTATTTTATATGTGCTAGGACCTATTGGTTCAAATAGGTTATGCGATAGGTGATCTAGGAGATCAAATTTTAAATTTCATATTTTTTCATCTATCATAGGATAATATGTATTTCATCACTATCATAGTAATCTGAGACATGGCCATATTTTTGTTTAGTATTGACCAATAAATTAAGTTCAAATGTTGGGGGCTCTTTTATTTTTGTTGGATCTTTTAGTAATGGTTTTTTCTCTTTATGTGCATCTATGTATACCTTAGAATTTAGTGCCTTATTTGCATTTAGAGGTAGGGGAGCCATTGTAATTAACTCACATATTTAATACTTGTATATATGTTCAAGAGATATGAATTGTTTAGGTGGTACCTATTGTATTTTAGATTTACACCCTTTGAGGAGATGTCTCACATCTCTTTATCCAAGTGACACAATTGAAACACCTCTAGGCTTGTGGGTAGCTTAAGGATGAGGTGAATATCTAGATAGGGATAGCTCCCTTGATGTACCACTTTGGATCACAAATACACCTAAAATTTGGGGGGGAAAGGGAGAGAGAAAATTGAAAGAAAACTATCCTAAGGGAGGCGATACACAAAATAAGTTTATTACTCTCAACCAGTTGCACGTTACACATGAAACCAAGAGACTAACCAAACATACACTTCTCCAATCTATATCTTCTCACATCAATATTACATTATGAGGTTATAGATGAATGTTTAGGATAGGAGGATTAGACAAGAGGCCTTAAATGGAAATAGTGAATAAAATAACTCACTCAACTTTGACACTTCCTAGAACACTTCATATGCCCTATAGGAAGAAGCTTTCCAACTGTAAATAGGTGAGAGAATGAAACAACATGCTAAAGAAACAAGAGTTATCACTTAATAAAAATCAATCATCCAAGTGAAACATGATATGAAAAGTCATGTAAGAGGTAATAATTAGTAGTCTTATTGATCAAATCATATGCAAATTATTAGGGCTTCACCATACTCAGGTGAAGCATACATTATGATATCCAAAATGGCTAGTTCTTATAGAACTTGAGAGAGAGAGAGGATAAGAGAGAATTCCAAAGGTTTCAAGGACACTTGTCAAGCTGAGAAAATGAGTTACTTGTGAATGAGAAGAGGATTTGGGATGAACCATTCAAGGTTATAAGGAACAAGTGGTTCTCCAAGTTATGAAACTCTTGCAAAGCGCCTTGAAAGTTCTCATTCTGGCTCTAGGATTGCATTCATGATTTGGCTTATTTGAACATCAAAAAACTAATTAGGGATAAGTATGAATATTAGAATGAAGGGGAAGTATTTTATACATGCCTCTCCATGCATTTGTTATATTCTTGGTCATATATAACCTTCCCAAAATGAGCTATCACCATTCGTAGTCAAAATAACTCTTCTTTCATGCACCCTGCACACATGGATTTAAAATTGAATTTAGTTTCTCATGAAAATACATGGGAGGGGATGGATGATAAGTTTTAGGACCCTCAATGGTATTATAATTATTAGGCACACCTAAAAAACACTTCCACTTGGAGTTTTCTCACTTCTCACTAGCTTGATCACTATGTTAGTTTTGACTAGCTAAGATGTATATATTTGTTTGAATACTAAAGAGTTTTTATAAATAATTAAATGGAAATTAGGGGTTATCCAAATTACTAATAATTATCCCAAATTTGGTTTCTTCTTTAGACTCCTCCTAGAACTTGTAAAACACATAAAATAGTCAAAATTACCCTATTTTGTACCCTATCCGTATAATTTTGTATATCTCATCCTCATGGGGAGTAGATTGAATAAGTACTATACCAATTAAAATAATTTTTATGGGAAAACTATTCCATTTTGATTCATTATCTCCTTTATTTTCCATATCGAGTCTAGACCAAGGATTTATGAGGGTTTTAAGTGCATTCTATTTTAAGGTTTGTTCATGAAGATATAATGTTGAGTCTGAAAAAAAATTACAATGATGTGATGTTGAGGACTCCCAATAACCTCCATAACTCCTTTTTTCTCCATGAAAACTCTCCAAGAA
Source organism: Torreya grandis (assembly GCA_037957365.1). Lineage (NCBI taxonomy): Eukaryota > Viridiplantae > Streptophyta > Pinopsida > Cupressales > Taxaceae > Torreya > Torreya grandis. The sequence continues at coordinate 1,208,105 of JARHVA010002864.1, forward strand.
GATGTGAGCATTTCAACCTAGCCTATCGAGCTTGTCTTCTTTATTCCTTGCAAACTTGAAGTTATCTTGAGCCAAAAGTGGCCTTGCTTGTGTTTCCTATGAAAATTTGAAACTTTTACACATCTTAATTTTATTTATACACATTTTACAATAATTTTTAATTCCCATCTCATGCTAGAATTTAAATTGACCTTTCAATTGGACTATAGGCATAACCATGCTTAGTAAACTTGATTACAACTCCTAAGGGTTTATACCTACTTGTAAGGATTCTCCCCTCTATGAGATATATTTCATGTTTCCTTGTATGTAATTAAAATATCTAAACATTCATAAATTATTCACTCAACTCTTGACTCACCTTATCACTTCCTTTCTTAAAAACCTATTAGTTTGCACATAAGGGGAGTGCCCTCTATTTGAGACAAAACAAAGGGCACTCCCCTATTTTATTACATAATGGTGTATATATTAAGATATTTTTCAAGTAATATATACCATATACACAAAAATTTATCCCATTTTTATGTCATTTTACCCTCCAAAAGCTAAAAGTTCTAAGACAAACTTCTAGGCAAAAGGATTGTGTGCAGGGTTTCATGTTATGGGCTGTGAACTATATGTTTAGAGTTATTTCTTTGATTTGTATCTACATTGGGATTTATATGATAATATTATGTTCATGACTAATGCATATTTATCTTTCCCATCACTTCAAATCTTCATATACTCCTTTCCATACCTGACTTCTCAAGATTGTAAATACAAACCCTGACTATGTCTTGCTCTTTTGACACCACTCCTGTAGATGTCCTGTATGATTTAACCTTGGAGACAATTTATAAAATCCATTTATTCTCTCTTAAGATCATTTGATACTTTTTTTAATTCAATTTTTCACCTTTCCTAGTCCTCCATCACTTTGAACCCCAAACTTTCTTATTATTTGTCAAAGATAGACATAGTCAACTATAGGTCAACTAGGATCTTGTAGGTGAGTACAAAGCCTAAAACATAGTATATCTTCCTATATTGTGACATATATACTTTTTTATATTCCTTTCACTCAAATAAGGTTCAAACATATCTTAAAGTCTACCAATTCTCTCTTTGGCACCTAGATCTGAGTGTATCTCTTGAGGACTAGCTGTAGGTGCTTATCTAGACCTGTGTATAAACTATTTAGACTTGAAACCATACCTAACAAGCTTATACTTTGATGTTAATGTGATATATTTATGTTACATTTCCCATAAGGTTCAATACATGCTTTAAAAATTATCCTTATTGAGTTATTACTCTAAAGTACCTTTCATCTTCATACAGCTGTAGGTGAGTGTTTTCAAGAGGTCACCACTTGTAGGTGAATGATGGGACTTACCACCTTACTTCCCAATATTTGTTGACAAATCCTTGAGGAAAAAAATATTATTCAACCTAACATGATCACATATTATGTATACATGTCTCAACTTGGCAATTTTAGATATAAGGATCTTCTTTATAGCCCAAAACATATAGGTGATTAATCCCTGAACTCAATGCATAAAATGCAACTTTGGACTTCTCAAAAACCAAACTCCACTAGTTATTCTGAATCTACCTTTTGCATAGGTGTTGTCATATGATAGGGATATAATATTATTTCACTATAAGTGATAAAAAATCAAGATGACATTATTATAAAATCTCTCCAAAATGGCTAGGTACTCTATTTTGGCAATTTTGGGAAAAGGTCCCTGAGTTTACAATCATCTCTTTGGAAGTGAATTTCAACTTTGAATAGTAATTTAACCTTAAAAATAGGTTTTAGAGGATACATTAAACACACCAAGACTTTAATAATAGTTTCATCACTTCACAAGGGGTCCTCAACTCTCTGTTAAGTTCTCCTATAGGTGAACATTTCACAACACAAGTAGTAGATGATGATTACACTAAGTAGATAAGGTTTACATGCTTATGATCAAATTTAGGTATACTCAAAGAGTATAAACACATTATAAACATTTTAAAGGTTTTTAAACAACTTTCAACCTTTTTTTTCACACATGAAACCTCTATGAAGGTCCCTACAGGTGATGTTCAATGGCAAACTAAGTTTAGGTAGTGGTCATGGGGTGGACAATGTGCATGTTTTGACCTCATGTGTAGACTTGGACTCTAACCAATCCTCCAAATAGGTGTTTATCTTCATAAATATCTTGACAATAGTTTTCAAAACATATTTTCAATGTGGTATTCCCCTTTCAAACACCTATAGATGCTTTTTGAGCTGTGTGTATGATTGAAGTATAAGCATTGTCCTTTCTTATGCCATATGGAGGATTTTATTTGATGATCTTGATTTGAAAATATGTTCAATATCATGATATATTTTATAAAATTCCATGAATCATGTTAAATGGGTCCTCCACACATTATTTCCTATGACTGCAAGTGAGAATGAGGAAGGAGTTGACTGTGAGGTGTTCATGACTATATATTTGATCAAAACATGGTGTTATGAGACTAAGCATGAAGATAGGTGAACATATGGATTTGAGACCTATGGGAAACCATATTCCATCTATATGAGACCTATATAGGGTAAAAACATTCTACAAATAAGGAGAACTTGGATTGAGATCTCACATGGTGACACCTTCCTACAACATGAGATAACTTGCCCATAAAAACACCATGAAACATGAAAACAAGAATGAAGAGAATATGAGAAGAGAGCCAAAATAATTTGGAGTTAACATCACCAAATAGTTTATATGGACTTTCCCAAAATGGATTAAAACCTATAGGGTGCATGAAACAATAAGAAAAAAAACATAATCAAATTCATGAGGATGGTTCATAAAACACATACCACCATTCTTCAAAATATTGTTATGGAAATGAATCTCTCTAAGTGTACTTTCACCTCCCAAAGGATTTTGACCTGTAAGTTCTCCAACTAATTTTATCAAGCATGAAATTATTGATCACTTTTACATGTCTATAAGGGAAAAAAAGGAGCAAAAGAGACATTCTATCACCTTCTCCCATGTGTCACCTTCCCCCATTGGCCTTACAAGTGCCAAATTATTATCTTTTCTAAATAAAACTTCCCTTTCTTCTAAACGCCTACCACTTTTTAGTTATGATAGTTGATTAAGACCTCTTAGGACACATGGGACATGAAATCAACTTTTAAAACATTCACATGTCCCAAGGAGGCCGTACAACCAATTAAATGCTCTATTTATGACCCCCAAAATGACTTAAATGAAAAATAAACTTATTAGACCTTTACTAAGGATAAAAAGGCATTAAATAACATCAAATGGATTATAACATACCCTATGATGAAGTATTATACCCCTAAAATATCTAAAAAACCAAGTTCTTTACATATAGGGGTCTAAATTTGATCTTGAAGCCAAATTTGGTAAACAAAATGGTGACTCATAGGGGTAGTATGCCTTCTATACTAACTAGAATAATAGCCTTATCAGTGCATTGGGATTAGGGAGTCATTTGAAGTCTGAGACACAAAAATATGACTTTGACAACAAGCTTTGATCAAAATAATACTAATAACTACCTCAACCACATAAATCAAAATACACACACAAAGTAAAAGCAACACATATGTGCTTCATGAGAACTTATGGAACACACACATTAAACTAAACAAACTAACTCAAACAATAACTAGCCTAAGATGAAAACTCCCTCCTAGATCAAAGGGGAAGTTTTAAACCTTCCTTGCTTCATGACATGAAGGATTTAGTGAGACATGTAGCCTTTTGACCTTTAACATTGATGCCTCCATCTTTTTTAGGGTATTTTGTAACTTCATTAGCATGGTATTCAATGAGAAGTAAGTAGCTCCAAACCAAATAGATATGGAATTGAATTAGTCTTGCATCTATATAAATTCAACCTTCTCATATGGATCCTCAATTAAAACCTCTGATGGTGGTTCAACAAGGCATACCTTCTTGATTTCCATAGTGCTTTGAATAAGATTGGGTTTCTTCTCAGTTATAAGTTATTCTATCTCATCAAGGGTCTTTGCATATTCTACCCAATCTTGGTCATTGTCCTCCATGGAAAACTCTTTCTTTAACTTGTCATGTACTTGATCCTTGATGCAGGAGCATCTACATTCATTTTCTTGGCAAGACGTGGTTACGTTGGGATGATTAAATTCAAATTCCAATTATTATATTTTGCCTCCAAAATGTTATCTAAGGAGGAGTAATTATAATTGTCAAAAGTAAAAAAGTGAAAAGATTAAAAAAATAATTATTTGGGCTGTTGAGGAAATAAGGGAGGAGTGGTTAAATATTTCAACCTTAGTATATTGTTAAAAATTAAAAACTATTTCTTGTTTAATCTTGAGCCCAAATTGGGCATAGAGGTTAGAGAAGAGGAGAAAAAAGAAAAATTCATTCAAGAGGAATGTAGAGGAACGTAGAGAAAAGCAAGGAGAGAGGAAGAATGATCAGCAGGCATGTAAGAATGCAAGCATATGAGAAAGAGAAAATTGAAGATTGGATGTGAGAAAAAAAGGTGTGAAGATGTCTAATAAGGCCATTGATCATGGTCTTGGATGTATCAATTCTTTTTTTGTGTAAGTGCTCTTATTTGATCAAGAAAAATGATGTTGATTTTTATGTCATCTGTAGAACTCTATTTCAGCTATAAGAAGGCCTGTGTGTGTGTATCTAATTTCCTATAAGAGCTTAAAGAATAAGGCATGACATTATGGTCAGCTTTGTTGCTAAAGAAATCTCATCAAATTGTTACAAAGTCTCACATGTTGCGTAAGCAGATGTTTGAGAATGCTATATCATCCAATTTAAATCTGATGGAGGTCTGTTGTGTGCTTTCTCTAATATTAAGCAAGCGATTGGAAAACAGTTTCTTACTGCTTGTTGAACTATTTACTCTCATTCCACTATCTGTTTTAGTTTATTAAAGCATGAGTTCAATTGAAGACCGATAATTGTTTAACTCATGTTTATTAATTCAGTTCACTGTGTGTTTCTTTGAAGAAGGCCATTCAGCCTATATTATGTAAAAATTATTATGGTTCTCCTAATCTGGAATGCTCCTTCAGGAATTCTTGGGGGAACCTAATCTGGTAGGCTATAGTGTTATGATGGTTGATGAGGCCCATGAGAGAACCCTTTCCACAGATGTTCTGTTTGGATTAGTCAAGGATATTGCTCGATTTCATCCAGACATAAAAATTCTGATATCAAATGTATCTTTAGATGCAAAAAAGTTCAACGATTATTTTGGTGTAGCATCAATTTTCAAAATACCAGGGAGAAGATTTACTATTGAAATCCATTACACAAAATCACCTGAAGCAGACTATTTGGAAGCTACAATTGTGACTATGCTACAGATACATGTAACGCAACAGGCAGGGGATACTCTTGTATTTTTTTACAGGGCAAGAAGAGATTGAAGCAGTAGAAGAGATTCTAAAACACAGGATGAGGGGTCTAGTTACAAAAATATCTAAAATGATTATATGCCTTATATACGCTACTCTACCATCTGATATACAAGCCAAAGTTTTTGAACCAACACTAGAAGGAGCACACAAGGTCATAACTGGAAACAAATATAGCATAAACCTCATTGACTATTGATGGAATAAAATATGTTATTGATCCAAGATTTTGTAAGCAGAAATCATATAATCCTCATTCAGACATGGAGTCCTTGATTGTGACTCCAATTTCGAAGGCATTTGCTTTGCAGAGATCAGGTAGAGTAGGAAGAATAGGGCTGGGTAAATGCTTTCCTTTGTACACTGCTTGGTCATATCAAAATGAAATGGAAGACAATACAATTCTAGAAATTCAATAGACAAATCTATCCAATGTTGTGCTTGTAAAAGCCTAAGAGACTATATAAGCTGTACAGAAAGATAGACTATAAGCTGAAGCTATGAAATGTGGCATATACATTTGTGTGTCTAGCTGAGCCAGAAGTGAGTGTGAAAGCTAGACAGAGAGTAATGATATGCTAAGATGAACCAGATAGATAGAACATGGAATTAAAATCATTGTAGAGCATTTTAAAGTTGATTTTAGATGAAGATTAAATATTTTGTCTACATTCAGATTAGCCCTATTTGTGGAATGGTGACAGCGCATCAATTTGGTATCAGAGCTTGAAGCTCTTGGGGATTGGTAATTTGTTGATGGTTATGTTGAATCAAGATTCCTAATAAGTTATTATAGGATTTGGCAAAGGGATCAATAGGAGACGTTACTAGAAGACCTTGTTGAGGAAAGGTATGAGTAACTATGATATTTTATTTGAGTTTATTGTGTTTGAGAAGCAATCAAGTGAAGAAGTTGTAGGTTCAACACAGTCAAGCCATTGAGGCTTAAGAGAGAAGAGAAGCTTGGAAAGCTTAGTGAAGAAGCCAAGGAAGGCTCAAAAGTAAGGGAGCAAGTGAATGCTCAAGAGGAAGATCCATAGCAAGGTAAGCTTGGATTTGTGATTTATGTTTGTTGAAGTGTTATATAAAGAGTTGCTGCAGGATTGAGAAAAGGATCAAAAGACGAGGATGCAAAAGGCCTAAGTGAGATCAAGGAGATTGTCAAAAGACCAGTCAAGGAGAAAGGCTTGGGTGGGACAAGTGGACCTACAGGGATCAAGAGACCAAGGTGGAAAAGACTTGGGTGAAGATCTCAGAAATGGAGATATTGTTGAGAAAAGAGCAGAGCAGCAAGATACATGAGAGTAACAAGAGGAAAGCAAGCATCAAAGGTATGACCAGTATTAAAATTGATAAATAAATTGTTAGTTTGAAGAGAGAATTAGGTAAGATTAAAGATGAATATGACTCTTGGATGTAGATGGACAAGAAAGCATGGGTATGGCCAATGAGGAAGAAGTTGAAGTGGCCAATTGATCTCCTAGTGAAGAGGAGAAGAAGGCAAAATGAGATTGCCAAGAAGAGAGAATCCCATAGAGGCAAGAGGATGATTAGGTTGCCAAGTGAGCAACAAGAGGAAGAGGTGGAGAAGAAGGTTATCATTGTGGAGAATAAGAGAAGAGAAGAAAGAAAAGATGAAGTGCCAGGAAGAGCACTTGAGAAGATAAGAGTGTTGGTGAAGAGAACACTCATGGAGACATTATGGTCTCTTGTTTTTATATCTAATGCTTTTTTTGCATGGGTAATTGAAGGTATGAGCAGCCTTATGAAGGTCAAGAGAAGGGCCTTGGAGAGTGAAGAGATTGGTGCAAGAGAAGACACCAAATACATAAGTGAGTGTGTAGAAGAAAAGAAAAAGTTTGTTGTTGTTGATAAAGAAGAAGAGATGCATTGTTTAATGCATGCGAAAGGTGTTAAGGAACCCCTAAAAGCAAGAGAAGAGATGGAAGATGAAGATGACTTCAATGATGCCATTGAATGCCAAGAAGAGACAAGAGAACAGCCAAGCACAAAGGGAGAGAAAGATTGCTCCATGGAACAAGCTATCAAAAAGGTAAATGAAGTGTTAAGACCTGATTTTGATTATTATTGTGAGCATGAAAATGTTGATACACAGATTAGAAGAGGCAAGAGGAAGATAAAGTCCTCACACAAAGCAGTCAACCATGGATATGTGATGCCTAAATGGTGGAAGAAGCAAACTCCCAAGCAATAGGAAGTGCTGGTATAAGAGCATGGATGCAGGATGCCTACATGGTTTGAGAAGAGAAATGATAAGAAGGAGAAACAAGTATGGGTGCCTAATAAGGCAAAGAGAGAATATGTGAGTGTTGAGGCAACAACACCAAGAATTCAATGGAAGAGGATTGAAGGTGATTCAAGCATCCAAGAGAATGAAGATGAGAAAGAAAACTTCTCAAGGAATAATGAGGTAGAGCATGAAGATATAAAGATGAAAGGTAAGTCAATTACTTGTAATGAATGGGATAATGATGTTTTTGAATCATTTAATGATATTTTTATGGAAAATGAGGTATGGAAAGTGGCTATGTGGACTAGTATGCAGCAAGGAGAGAATTCCAAATGGATGGATGATGAGGAAAGAGGAGAGTATGCAACAAAGCAATGCCAAACAAGATGGCTTCAAGCAGAGATTGAAGAGGGTAAGGAGACACAAGGTAATGGTGTTTCAATTGATTTTGATAAGATTACTAATGAAGAAGATGGTTTAAGTGAAGACAAGCTAAGGAAGGATGAGATGAAGAGTAAGGTTAGTGAAGGACAAGTAATACTTGTGAGTGATAAGCCCAAGTTTGATGAAGATAGTGATATAGATGAGATCTTACTAAAGAAAGAATTGAGAATGTTGGAGGAGTTGTTTGGTCATTCAAAAAAGATGAATGAAGGTACAAGCCATGGTGAAGATACCATTGGAAAGAGTGGAACAAGACAAGAGCAAAGCAAAGAGGCAAAGACAGTTTTGACCAAGGAACAAGAGCATGAAGACAGCCAAGAGGCTTCATGGCCTAAAGATTTTGATTCTAAGGTGGCTTTGAATGTTTTGTATGTAGGTATGAAGGTTGCTGAAGTGAATGACATACATGAGCCATTGGAGAAGCTCATGAAACAAGAAGAACAATAAGAAGATCTAGAAGACATGTATGAGGATGATGAAACATGGAGATGTGACATGGCAGCTAAGAAATAAATGAGAAGAAGAACATACCAGAAAAGGAAGAAAAGCAAAATGAAGGACAAAGACTATCAAAGACAAACAACAGCATTGGTATTGGCAACAAGACCTTGGGATCCAGGCATATAGTGAAGACTAGTGCATGGAGGCAGTAGTTCATTTGAACTAATGTTCAATCCTTTCTAGAGGGAGAGTATGATGCAGGAGCATCTACATTCATTTTCTTGGCAAGATGTGGTTATGTTGGGATGATTAAATTCAAATTCCAATTTTTATATTTTGCCTCCAAAATGTTATCTAAGGAGGAGTAATTATAATTGTCAACAGTAAAAAGTGAAAAGATAAAAAAATAATTGTTTGGGCTATTGAGGAAATAAGGGAGGAGTGGTTGAAAATATTTCAACCTTAGTATATTGTTAAAAATTAAAAACTATTTCTTGTTTAATCCTGAGCCCAAATTGGGCGTAGAGGTTAGAGAAGAGGAGAAAAAAGAAAAATTCATTCAAGAGGAATGCAGAGGAACGTAGATAAAAGCAAGGAGAGAGGAAGAATGATCAGTAGGCATGTGAGAATGCAGGCATATGAGAAAGAGAAAATTGAAGATTGGATGTGAGAATAAAAGAAGGTGTGAAGATGTCTAATAAGGCCATTGATCATGGTCCTGGATGTATTGATTCTTTTCTGTGTAAGTGTTCTTAATTGTTTAAGAAAAATGATGTTGATTTTTATGTCATCTATAAAACTCTATTTTAGTTATAAGTAGGCATGTGTGTGTGTATCTAATTTCCTATAAGAGCTTAAAGAATAAGGCATGACATTATGGTCAGCTTTGTTGCCAAATAAATCTCATCAAATTGCTACAAAGTCTCACAGGTTGCGTAAGCAGATGTCTGAGAATGCTATATCGTCCAATTTAAATCTGATGGAGGTCTGTTGTGTGCTTTCTATAATATTAAGCAAGCGATTAGAAAAAAATGTCTTACTACTTGTTGAACTGTTTACTCTCATTCCACTATCTATTTTGGTTTATTGAAGCATGAGTTCAAGTGAAGACCAATAATTGTTTAACTTGTGTTTATTAATTCAGTTCACTACGTGTTTCTTTGAAGAAGGCCATTCGGCCTGTATTATTTAAATAAAATTATTATGGTTCTCCTAATTTGGAATGCTCCTTCAGGAATTCTTAGGGGAACCTGATCTGGCAGGCTATAGTGTTATGATGGTTGATGAGGCCCATGAGAGAACCCTTTCCACAAATGTTCTGTTTGGATTAGTCAAGGATATTGGTCGATTTCATCCAGACATAAAACTTCTTATATCAAATGTATCTTTAGATGCAAAAAAGTTCAGCAATTATTTTGGTGTAGCACCAATTTTCAAAATACCAGGGAGAAGATTTACTATTGAAATCCATTACACAAAATCACCTGAAGCAGACTATTTGGAAGCTGCAATTGTGACTGTGCTACAAATACATGTAATGCAATAGGCAGGGGATACTCTTGTATTTTTTTTACAGGGCAAGAAGAGATTGAAGTAACAGAAGAGATTCTAAAACACAAGACAAGGGGTCTAGGTACAAAAATATCTAAAATGATTATATGCCTTATATACGCTAATCTACCATCCGATATACAATCCAAAGTTTTTGAACCAACACTAGGAGCACACAAGGTCATAAATGGAAACAAATATAGCAGAAACCTCTTTGACTATTGATGCAATAAAATATGTTATTGATCTAGGATTTTGTAAGAAAAAATCATATAATCCTCATTTAGACATGGAGTCCTTGATTGTGACTCCAATTTCAAAGGCATCTGCTCTGCAGAGATCAGGTAGAGCAGGAAGAATAGGGCCAGGTAAAGGCTTTCATTTGTACACTGCTTGGTCATATCAAAATGAAATGGAAGACAATACAATTCCAAAAATTCAGCAGACAAATCTATCTAATGTTGTGCTTGTAAAAGCCTAAGAGACTATATAAGCTTTACATAAAAATAAACTATAAGCTGAAGCTGTGAAATGTGGCATATACATTTGTGTGTCTGGCTGAGCCAGAAGTGAGTGTGAAAGCTAGGCAGAGAGTGCTGAGATGCTAGGATGAACCAGATAGATAGAACATGGAATGAAAATCATTGTAGAGCATTTTAAAGTTGATTTTAGATGAAGATTAAATATTTTGTCTAGATTCAGATTAGCCCTATTTGCGGAATGGTGATAGCGCATCAATCCTCAACTTGGCAAAAATCTTCTAACTCTTGAAAGAGCTTCATTTTTAGCTATGAATCATCTTTATCCTCTTTATCATCTAGAACCACTGCCTCTTCAATCTTCTCTTCTTGATGTATGAGATCATCAAGATGGTGTTCTTCAAGATCCAATGCATTTGATGGTGATTTGAGACTAGGCTGAGGTATTGTGTCATATTTAAGAATAAGATCTTGCACCTTGGTCTCAAGAGAGTTTTCAAGGACTACAACCTCTTTGGAGATGACTTGAAATTATTCTCCATCATTAATAACACATTCATCTTCAAAATTTAGGACCTATTTAGGGATATCAAGTTGTATCTCTACTATCATAACCTTATTTTGATTCTCAAGGGCTGTAAGATATTTTGTCTCCATTTCCTTCTTGGTGATGCCAAGACTATACATCCTAAAATCATGTGACCTATCCCAATGAGGCTGCTAAGGAGGTATGTTTTATTCAAGCAAGAGTTATGAAATTTTATCAACCAAATTATCTTCTTTAGGATCCCATACCATAGGTCCATTAAGGCAAAGGGTGATGGGGTGAGGACAAGCTGAACTAGTTGGTGGAGGAGGCACATAGAACTCAAAATCAAATTGAGAGTGAAGTGTATGTGATTCTTTTAGAAGCTCTTGTGGAAGGGGAGGCAGAATTTGGGATAAAATGGTTTGGTTTTCTTCCTTTAATTTGATAATCAATTCATTTACATTTGATTTATATTGATCACTCTCTTGAGGGAGGTTATATGGGGTGTGTTTAGGCATAGAATCTTCTTTTGGGTCTAAACCTTCCATCACACCTTAACTCAATAATTTCATCCTTGAATCTAGCTCATTAATTTTCTTGGCTAGGTTCTCTTGAAAAAGTCTTTCTTGAAGTTCATAGTCATCTTCATGAGTATGAGGAGTATAAGAGGGTTGACATGGAACATAAGAAGTTATTGAGGAAGGGTGGGAGGGACTTGCATAGGCTCAAGCTCTTTCTCAACTTCACACTCCTTATCAATGCTTCTATCATCTTTCTTTCCCTATGACTCCACTATATTATTATAGCTTAGGATGTTAGGATTAAGAGTCTCTTCTTGAGGTATTGATGCACTTTGAGGAGTGGATGAGGTATTCAAGAAATTTGGAATCTCTATAGGCTTGGATTCTCCACCTTGTCTCCAACTTGGAATCTCGTATCTAGAGGTATTTTCTTGAGGTGTGGATGTAATTGGAGAGGGAAATGAGGGATTAGATTCCAATTCTTTTGCTAATGATAGGAACTGATACATATGTATATTATCCAACTCAATCTGCCTATCAAGATTTTCTTCAAAAACAAGGTTTCTTTTTTCAACTCTCTCTTCTAGCTGATTGGCTTTGATAAGCTTGATTGGGTTCATGAGTAGGAATCATGTAGGACTGATAGAAATTTTGGTGAAGTGGATATGAAGGTTAATAGGATTGGTGAGGTTATTTCTCATGAATTTTTAGCCTATCTTCCAAGGATGAAATTAGGCCACTCACATATAACATCTCGCTTGTGAAACTTTGCCAATTAGCTCTCTCAATAGGTGCCCATTCTCTTTTGACCAGATCTAAAACATCTCTCACCTTATGAATATGATGACTAGGAACATCTAGACCATATCCCCTTTGTGTGTCAAGATCTAACATATACTTCTCATATCCCAAAATTGTTTGCTTAAAAGTGGAAATGGATTGACTTTAGAAGTGACTAGGTTGACTAAGATGAGCAAGATATTGAGGAGGCTAGCTATAAGACTGATACACTTCATGATAAGGTTGAAAATGGTCATATTGGAGCTAAAAATAAACATAAAAAGGCTGATAAGGAGTGACATAGGCTTAGTAAACCTCAAAAACTTGTGTAAAACAAAACTCAACATCAACATCAGCCATGGAAATTCATTAGGAAGCAAGAGCACAAAGAATAGTTATCAATAATCTTCAAAAGGAATACCTAGGTTGCTTGACTAGCTGATGTAACTGTTGACTAAGTTTGACTTTTTGGTCAAACTTGGACTGCTATAGGTAATTTTTTTTATTTTTTAGATGTTTTAGGGGTATAAATATTTGTCATAGGCTATACTATGGTTTAATTGATGTTATCTAATGTATTTATAGCCTTAGTCTTAGTTTCATTAGCTTATTTGTAATTTTAGGTCATTTAACGTGCTTTTAAGATTCATAAATGAAAGTGACATGGTTTCAAAGGTGCCTAGGTTTCCTATTTTCCTTGAAAACATCTAAGAGGTTAGTCTAACTATCAAGGATATTATTTAAATTAAAATATTATAGGTTCCTTAACTAAAATTCAAGAAACAACTAAAAAAGAGAGAACATGGAAATTATACAGCCCATGGGGAAGTGTGCCATATGGGAAAAGATAATGGAATCCCTCTTTACCTTCCTAACACTCTTTTATACATTTGGTTTGTTTTGGAAGTGTCATTTTAAAGCCAAAACTATTCTATTCCTTTCTTGGTTTTCTAGACATATAAAAGTGACCTTAAAACTCTCTGATCAGTATGAAAAACTAAAGAGGTTTCATGACAAATGATTTTGGATGTTTTAGTACAATTAAATACCTTAATTTAAATATAAAGAGTTTGAATAATGGTGTCTTGTGCTTCATAATCATGAAGTTGACTATGCTTTTCTGGTAGCTATTTCATGCACCCTATAGGTTTTACTTAATTATAGTCAAATCCATATGAACCAATTGGTGATGTTGAATCCAAGGGATTTTGGCTACCTTATCAAATGGTATCCATTCTTAGTTTCATGTTTCATAATGTTTTGATGAGAAAATTAGTCCATGATGTAGGAAGGTGCCACCATGTGCAGTCTCAGTCATAGTTCTTCTGGTTTCTAGAATGTGGTCTTCTTCAGAGGTTTAATATGAGTTGAATATGGTGTTCCACTAGTCTCAAGGTCATATGAATACCTCCTTACATGTTTTGGTTTCATCATATCATCTTTTGGGTAGCTTGCAACCTTGCCATATCTCATAGTCAACTCTATTCCTAGCTTCACTTTCAGTCACATATATGAGCTTGTCCATCTTGTTCATGGAGTTGTAATTATGGTGTATGAATTGTCTAAGAAATTAGGAGTGGAAAAGAGTTCATTGAGATGTTTGGAAATCCTATAAGTGTATTCACAAGCTCATTCACCATGCTAAATCAGTCATGAGATGCCTCTGCCTGCTTTATTCTAAATATGTGCAAGTGGTTTCACATTGGAAATGACATGTTGGAACTTATTTAAAGTTTCTTGGTAGAAATCATGAATTTGAAGAGTTTGAAATTTTTTTTGAGCTATCCATGAGTTTTATTCCTTCACGATATTGTTTTATTTCACACTTACTATCCATATTCACATCATTTTCACATATAGGCATCTCATGATGATGTCATCAAAGAATTGGTATTGTTATCAATCCTTTTGAAATATGAAAAGTTCATTTTAAGGTATGAAAGTAGCCCTTATACCATTGGAATAAAATTAAAATGTATACTGATCATTCCATGACAACTAGATAAGCTTTACTACCTATGTTTAAGATGTTCATCTACAAGTGTATGAGCAGTACCTTAATGATTCTTGTGTGGATGTTTGAAACATGAAAGAAGCCATAATTTTGGATTATAACATGTGACTTAACCCTTGTAGACTTATTGGAGGTGTTAAAAGGAAAAAGGAAGGAACAAGATAGAGTGTTGAGATGAAGATTGTATTCTAGGAAAGTTGCCCCAAAATGTCAAAATAAAAGTCAAGGGGCTTTTTGTGATTACCCTAAAACATGGAGGTAAAGGGTCTAAAAGCATATATCTATGTCAATCTTGTATTCCCTAGTAGGGATAGGTTATATTAAAAGTATGAGGATCAAAATATGAGGGTAAGATGGAAATGAAGGACCTCAAACATGCCCTTCAAAACACTGAGATACTTCATTAGTGTTTGTAGGTCTAAGGTTGCAAATGAATTTTGACACCCTAAGGAACAACATTAGACAAACCGTCATGACTATTATGTTTAAAATAATGGAATTTTACACTAATGTCTTGAAGGTTATAAATCAAATATTCAAACACTCCCATGAAACCTCTATGGTCACCTATAGGTGTGCTTCTAATAGGGAATAAACACTTACAACAACTGAAAGAAAAGTTTTTCAGTCATGGCAAAATGAACTCAGTTAAGGAGTCTAAAGCACATATATCATGAGAAAAAGTATAAAACACTATAAAATGGATCTTATGGCTCTAAAGGAGTTCTATAATCATCATGACTAAGTCTTTATAAGCTGAAACACACCTACAATAGGGCCTTAAGGGTAGGGGTGTCTTAGTCTAAGCAAGGAAACACATTTTTTGAATCACATGACCAATAAAGTAAATTAAATATGTAAGAGGGTATAATATGGTTATCATTATCCAAGGTAAATCCATAAACATCTTGATCAACCTTAGTTGAATCAAATGACACCTACAGATAGGGTTTAGAGGTACCACATTTTAATCTAACCAGTGACCTAGAAATAGATGTTAAAGTGGTCTTTGAAGGATTCCAAAGAAGATACTAGTTAAAAAACATGTTGTGTGACATAAATGTGGATTCAAGTATACATTTTCACATTATAACCCAAGTCTAAAGAGTTTACACACACCTACAATAGTCAGACTTAGGGTTTCTCTGTCATCTTAAGAAAATTCAGTCTAGTGTAGCCAAAAATGTAGGTAAGGCAAAATGGGAATTTAGACCCGATGAAAAAATGTGTGATCACCTCAATTTATATTTTTTTGATTTCATAAGCTACAATCAGGGGAAAAGAATCCTACATAGGTTTCTTATAACCTCGTATAGACCTACAACAGGTATAGTCTTAGAGGTAGGGTAAGGGATAGACTTGTCTAGAGAAGAAAGGAAGGTTAAAAGAAATGAAAAGTGATTAACGATAAGACAAAAGGTGTTTTAATAATAACAATACTTTTCCAATGTAATCATATACCTTCCTTACTTGGCCAAAGGATAATAGTCCATACTATGGGCTAGGAAACCTCTTTGCTCAATAGTCAAGTATAAGTAATCTAAGGAAAAAGAGTGTTTTTGGATGAATACAAAGATTAATAAGAATAAATTTATAATTATAAACATTTTTAAATAAAATATTATCATTGGTTTATCTTGGAGAGGTCACTGTTAGGAGGATTTGAATAAAAAGCAAGAAAATAGGCTTTTTAGAGGCCTTTTTGGGCATTTTGAGCTGGTTAAGCACCTAAATCAAGGAGTACAGATAAATCATTTGGTAAAATTAATAAAAAAACCTATTAAAATTATAAAAATACTCACTTTACTTGGGTATGATGGATATACCTTGATTTTTTGTCTCAAAGGTTAGCTAGTCTAGGAAAATCAAACTTTAGCAAAGTAAGCTAATGAGTACAAAATGGAAAAAGGGCTTGATATGTAGCTTTGAGAACATAAATAAAAATATAATTAGGTTTATTTAAGGAAATTATGTGATATATAATCAATAATTAAGGCTTATACATCCCAAGATGACTAAAATACCCCCTGCACACAGTCCAACTAGGCAAGCTTTCACTAGGCCTAGTTAGTGAATGAGAGAAAATGAAGAAGAGGAGTGATTAGGAGGTTATGTGGTGATATTAAAAGCTTAAATGAAGTGTTAATATCATTTCATACTATCCTAACCATAATATATCATTTCAAGTAGATCAAAATTGCAAGGTGCATGCCAAACCCAATAGGCCTTCAAGGAACCTAGAGTTAATTTGGGGTCCATATTCACTTATAACTCTTGGAGGGATATATATTTAATTTATACATGGTTGAGGAGGTGGAAATAAATATTTTTTAACTTATATTATGTATAATAACCTATAGGAAAGCTAATTTTAGCTTAAAAAGAGTCTAAAAATTCAAGAAAGGTAAAAACAAGCTTGAATGGGTGTTTTCAAGTTTTCATATATCCTCTATGGCTTTGCATGGGAAATAAAGGAATTTTGAGGGGTTTTTAGGGTCCATTATCATAAATTTTGTGGAATTTAGTGGTAGGTCTAATGTCGAAACTTTATGAACAAAGCTTCAGACGAAAAATTGCCTAAAACCCTACTAAACCCTCAGTTAGGACCCAATGGAGAAAATAAGCTTGGAGAGATATTAAGATGACATATTTTGAACATGGAATATATTATAACTTGTAAATTAATCACTCAATATTCCTACCACACTTTTGAGCTGTATGGAATTATATGAACATGATGAAAAATAGGATATTTTTTACCATTTTATTTGTTTTATAGGCTATAAGAGGATTCTAAAGATGAAACCAAGTTTGGAGGGAAGATAAGGAATTTTAATAACTATATATTTTTACTTATTTCCAATAAAAAACACATATGTGTCTAAACTAGAGCTCTCATCTCAGCTAATCAAAACTGGCATAGTGGAGACAAGGGTGAGAAGGGTGAAAAATCCGTGTGTGAGCCTTTTTAAGGTGTACCTATGTAGTCTAAGGAAATGGATGGTATTTATAAGTATAATTCACTCCATCCCATATATTTTCATGGAAAATTTATGCTATTTTTTGGGACAAGTGTGAGGGTTGATAGAAAGGAGGAGTTTTTTAGACTACAGGTAGTGATGGCTTCCTCTTAGATGATTCTAGATGATTAGGACCAGAACCAATGCATGGAGAGGCATGTCTAAAATCATTCCCTATCATTATAATAATAATAAATATCCCTTTTTATTTTTATCATGTTTAAATAGGTTCAAATTATGAAGGTAGTTTTTTGAGCCAACACTCAGAGTTTTATGCCATTTTTCATAAGTTTCATGACTTGTATGGACATTTGGACCTCCTAACATTGCATGATTCATTTCACATATCTTTATCATGAAAATTTAACCTCTTTTATTATATTTAAAAGTGTCTAAGTGACCTTTGGACTTCCCTTATCTTGCTCTTCTCTTAAAGGCTATAAATATTAACTCTTTTGGTTTTTTTTGGTAGCTTCCATTGGTTGATGGTGAAACCCTAGTCAATTTTATACTTGAATGTCTATTAAAGAAATAAAAAAAGTGAATTTTCCTACTTAAATGATATAAAATTGAGTTTTATTGTAATGTTGTTGGTGTTGTTTAGTAGAAGATCATCTTTTCTAATATGTTATCCTTGATTGTTCACCAAATGTGTAGAATAGTAATTGTTTTAGGTCTTTTTTAGTGTTCTCTTTTAAGTGTTTTATGTTTTATAAGTGGTTCATTAATATATTGTACAAAGGAACATCAAAATACCTCTTGAACCTATCATATGAAACATTAATGTGACAATCCATCTTGAGTTGTGAGTTTTGTGTGAAAGAATCTTTGTTTAGATCTAAGTAGTATAAGTTTAGTCAATTGGAGAAAATTCAATATTGGTACATCACCTTTAGTTTTATTAGTTTTTATTCTTAACCCTTTTCATGTAAAGTTGATAGGTAAGAGCGTGTTTCAAAGAGTGCATCAAGGGAACTAGCCCTTCTAGAGATTCACTTCAATAAATTGTTACTCACAGAAAGAGAGATGTTTCCATTGTGCCACTTGGATGAGGAGAGCTAGGCATCTCCTCAAGGGGTAAAAATCCAAGTGACAACAATTTTTGGCATGCTTGATGGGACTAAGTCCTTGAATATTGTCCAAGATTAGTACTAGTCTTGGCATAGTTGTAGCTATAAGAACACTACATTCAGTAATTGGTGACTCCACTAAAGTTTTCAACTCTTTAGTTTTTGATCAATCCCTAATTTCCATGTCAAAGGTGATCATTAGGTCCTCTACTAAGGGTATACCCTTTGAGTTTATGCAATTACCTTTGTATTCTATCAAAAGGTTTAGGTTTGTGAATACTCATCCTTGTTCTAGAGAGTTGGTGTTTAAGAAGTCCAATTTCCTACTAATTTCAACCTCTAATATCCATAATCTACATTTTAATATGGCTAGAAACCAACCTTTTATACCTTTCATTGGATCATTTCCTTTGAATCTTTCCCAATATGACCAAATTCTTATTGGCATTGTCTTTCAAAGGGACAACTTTAGATTGGTATGGGAATCTACCTAAAAATTAGATTAGTTCATGGGATGAATTAGGAGATATATTAACTAAGATTTTTGGAGATAAGAGTGATCATCTATCACTAGATGAGAAATTGATGACTATCAAGAGGGCACCAAAAGATTTTATGTAAGATTTTAACATTAGATTTCAAAAAACATGAGATAGGATCCCAACCCTTGTGAGACCTACTCCAAATTATGCCTTCTTGTACTATATAAAAGAATTGAATAGTGATGTATCCATGATGATTCAATCCATGGGTGGGAATACACTACTTGCTACTTATGAGATAACCATCAATGATGAGAATTGTCTTATTCAAATAGGGAAGATTTCTCTTAGGACATCAATGCCATTTTCCCCTAATTTTTAGCCTCCTAGTCAAGTTGCATTACCTACCTTGGCTCTTTTTCCTATTCAAGAAAAATTTACCATTGCCCCCACCAATGAGATAAATGAAGTCAAGAGTTTTCTCCAAATTTTTACTAATGGATTATTTTCCCTCAAAAGGTAACGAGCTCAAAGTTACAGGCCATACCAGTCCTACAATCATTTTGGGCAAATAAATAGGCCTCCTTTTGAAGGTAATAATCAAAGATAAGGTCAAATCACTCAAGATAGACCTTAAAAAACTTATAATCCTAATGCCCCATCATCTTAAAAAGTTCTTGTTCCCACTCAAAATAACTATTTACAAGAACAACAATCCTATCCCTCCTATGACCAAAATCAAGGCCAAATTACATATGCCAATGAAATGCCTAGTCAAGACATGACAATGCAAGGTAATCAAGCATCTCAAGTTTCAAATTTTGAGGTGACAATGCAAAGTGAAATGAAAATTAGAATGGAGAATGGAAAAACACAATATTATTTTGTTCTCATAAATCATTTGGGGAATTTAAGTAATGTCAATGTTAGTGTGTCCTCTAACACTAGGTCGAATAAGAGGGATATTAAAGAGAGAAAAGGGGATAATCAATGACCTATTTTGACTCCTACATCATCTCCAATAATTTTTGGGTCTAACTCAACCCTGAAGGTGCAAGAAAATTTGAAGTTTTAGAATGTAAGGCTTGATCTTACACATCCACCTTAAAAAATTACACCATAAGGTACTAGTGCTTCCAAAGAACCTTTCAAGGTGAGCAATCCTTCTATAAATGTTGTGGATCAAATGAATAAGTTACATATGAATATTTCCTTGTGGGATTCATTGACAATACTAGGATAAAAAGATATTCTTCAAAAAGAATTGCAAGGACTAGGTAAGCAAGTTGGATTAGTAAGGAATGAGAATGTTGTTTTGGTGAATGAAACTCAGTCCATTGATGGAAAAGTGAAGAAAAATAATAAGACTAATCAATTTTATCTATCCTTGATAATTGGTGATTTCATAGTTCATAATTGCATTATAGATAGTGGGGTTAGTACTTTAGTTATGCACAAATCAACAACGGATAAACTAGGCCTCAAGTATGAGCCAATGGCTAAGGGAATCCTATAATTGGATGGATCAAAAGAAAATACCTTGGGAGTAGTCAAGGATTTAAATATTATTTTACATGCTTGTCCTACTTTTTCTATCCCTCATGATGTGGTTGTGGTATATTTACTTACATACTTTACTCTTTACTTGTCAAGAGAGTTTATAGCTAAGATAGGTGGATACTTGGTAGCTAATTAGTCCTATATGGTTTTTAGGACAAAGTATGGTACTAAAGTGAAGATTGAATAAGAGCCTATACATCATAATCGCTTAGATCCTTACATGACTAAAGTGGAAAATGTTAATTATGCCATTATTGATGAGGAATAATTTCACATAGAGCAATCTCTAACATCTTCTCTTGAATGAGTTTTTGATTTATAGTTAGATAAATGGGGAAATGAACATTATGAGGATGATCCTTAAAAATTCATAGAGGAAGCTGATCTTGGAGTGTATTGAATTCATGAGGAGGAGTCTTTCATGTCAAAATTGATGAAGCCAAGTGAAGACATGGATGGTTTATGGTAGCTATTCTTTGATGGATCTAAAAGTAAAGTTAGGGAAGGGGGTGGAGAAATATTGTTTTCCCCATCCAAGAAAAGGTACTATTCCACTTTCAAATTTCATTTCTCTTGTACTTTTAATGTGGTAGAATATGAGGCCCTCATTCATGGCCTTGAGAGGGCTAAACAAAGAGGTGTGAAATAATTACAAGTGTATGGTGATAGTGAGTTTATTGTGAATCAAGTAAGAGGCCAAAATGTGACTTAGAAGTCTTTGATTAAGTCTTATAAGCAAGAGTGTGGGATCTTGTGGAAAATTTCCAAGTCTTCAACATCAAATATATCAGGAGAGAAGACAACAAACATGTTGATAGTTTGGAAGTAATTGGAGCTCAATTTGATATTCAAAAGGGGGTAAGAGAAGATAAGAAGCAACCACATCAAGGTGATTTTAAGGCCCTCCATACCTGAGAATGTCATTAATTGGGAAGTTTTTGATAGTGATAAAAAAAGTAACACTTTTTCTATAAGAGGATGCTGAGTTTTCTTCCAAGAATCAGTCTAAGATATAACAACAATATGGAGGGTAGATTGTAAAGTTGAAGTCAAATAAGTTCCCTAAATGCTTAGTCACACTTGAGAGTATATTCAATGATGATGATCAGTTGAAGAAAAAAAAGGTAAGCATGTCTACTAAGAAAGAAAACTATGCAAGAGTACAAATATTCAAAGAGAAGTTGCTTGCTCTTGGGAAGGTATGTACTAGTCAAGATAAACATGCTTTCATTAAGTTATGAAAGGATTTTTTTGATGTCTTTGCTTGGGAATATAATTATTTTAAGGGTTTTGATCCAAACTTATCTAAAAATAATAGAGTTAGATGAGAATTCTAAGCCTATCAAGCAAAGACAAAGGCTAATCAATCCTAAGATTGAGCCTCTCATGAGGAAAGAACTTATTAAGTTGATTGAGTCTAAGATCATTTTTCCTATTAAGCATTCATCTTGGTTGGTAAACTTAGTCCTGATAAGGAAGAAAAATAGGGAAATTAGGTTATGTGTTGATTTTAGGGATTTTAATAGAGTTTCCTTGAAGGACCATTATCCTCTTCCTTCCATGGAGCAAATTTTGCAAGTTGTGGCAGGTAGTGAAAGGTTCTCACTTCTTGATGGTTACTCAGGGTATAATCAGATTTTGGTAAAGGAAAGTGACCAATATAAGATAGTATTTACTACTAAATTTGGTACATATGATTATAGTAAAATTCCTTTGTTTTTCTAATGTTGGAGATACATTGCAATGTGCAATGGATATGGATTTTCAAGGACTAACAAATGACATTGTATTGGTGTATCTTGATGATATCATAGTTTTTTTAAGGATGCAAAGGATAACGTTAATCACCTTAGGCATATTTTTGAGAGATGTAGAGATTTTGGAATATATATTAACCTAAATAAGTGTGTGTTTTCTATCCATGAAGGCAAACATTTAGGACACATTATTTCAAAGAAGGGTCTATCCATAGATCCTAAAAGGGTGAGTGCAATCTTGGCATTACATATGTGAAAACACAAGAAAGGTTTTCAAAGTTTCTTTGGGAAAATTAATTTAATAATGAGGTTCATTCTTGATTTTGATAACTTAGTCAAGCCTCTAACCTCTATGCTAAGGAAAGATGAAGTGTTCACTTGGAAAAGAAGAAAGAAAGAGAGTTTTTGAGAGATTAAACAAGCCACTACCCAAGCTCCAACTCTTGAAAGTCCTCATTTCTCAAAGGATTTAAACTTGTATACCTTTGGAAATGAGGAGGTAATCTCTGCCATACTTACTCAATAAAATGAAGAGAACTTGGAGCAGTCTATTGCCTTCTTTAGTCAAGGTTTGGAAGGATATGAGGTAAGCTATACCTATGTTTAGAAGCAAGTACTTTCAATTATTAGAAGTCTAAAGAAGTTTAGGAATATGTTATCTAAAAAAAAGATTCACATATTGGTGCCTAATCCTAGTGTCAAAGACTTCATTTTGAGCCAAGTTTTGAATGAAAAAAGGGTTGTTTAGATCATAAAAGCGATGGAGTATGATTTAGAAATAAAGACAACCAAACTAGTGAAAGGGAAGGAGTTTTTTGAGCACCTTGCTTTAGATTTGAAGGAACAAAAAGAGGTTATTTTATCACTTCATGATGACCCTATGATAACTACATCTTCATCCATGAGAATTTGGACATAAGATATGGTCCATTTTCTTCAAACTGGTGAGTGTCCATAAGGCCTAGATAGAGATAAAAGAAGGTACTTTAGACTATAACATATTACTTATGTACTTGTTAATGGAGTTTTATTTAGGAAGGAATTCTCAGGTGTGTTTAATTAGATCATGTTGAGAAAATACTATTTTAGTTTCATGATGGACTAGCTGGTGGTCACTTTGTTCCAAGAACCACATTTGTGAAGATTATGAGAGATGGATAATTTTGACCTAGTTTGTTCAAAGAAACCCATGCTTAGGTAAGGAATTGTCAAAAATTTTCTCTCTTTGATTTTAAACAAAATATTTCTACCTTACCTCTTCATGCAATTCAAGTTGACCAACCCTTTATGCAATAGGGCCTAAATTTCATAGTCCTAATCAACCCACCTTTTAGTGTTGGCCACAAGTGGGTGTTGACTGCTAAAAATTACTTTAAAATATGGGTATAGGATATTTATCTCAAGGAAGCAAATGAAATTTTAGTTCTATACTTCTATGAAGACATAATGACAAAGTTTGGGGCTCCTTCAACAATAATTTCATTCAATGCATTCGCTTTTCTTGGATTGATGACTATTGAGTGGGCTTTGAAATATGAAATCTATATTAGTGCTTCTTCTAACTATTATTTATAAGGGAATAGACTAGCTGAGTCCACTAATAAGAATCTAATCAAGATTGTCAAGAAGACAATGGAGGAGAACCAAAGAACTTGGCATTCCAAGTTCAAGACAACTCTTTAGGTTGATAAGATCACCCCCAAAAGAGCAATTAGAAACTCACCATATACACTTATTTATGGGAGAGAATCTAGAATACCTATATCACTTGAGTTATTAGCCTTGGATCCCACTTATCAGCTGAAGTTGATGGAAAATGAAGGCATGAAAGTTAGGTTGATGGAGCTTGAAGAGACAAGATATCAAGATATGCAAACTATGAGAGCTAATCAAGATTAAAAAAAGAGACAGTTTGACAATAAATCCATGTCAAGAAGCTTTAAATAGGGATAAATTAATCTAAAGTGGGATGAAGATAGGGCTAAACCTAGAAAACACATAAATTTTGATGCTTTATGGAGTGGTCCTTATGTTATCACCCAATGTAAGTAACACAATGATTTCTAACTCTCAAAGTTAGATGGAGAGGAGCTTCATATCCTAGTCAATAGGATATATCTCAAACATTGCTACTAAGGTTATCCTCTCTCTTTGTACATGGTTTATTGTTTTCCTTGTTTTCCCTAAGTGCTTATGCACATGTGTGAGTCTTGTTTGTGCCTTGATTTGTCTTCTATTTGCTTGGTGTATTATGGTTATTTTGTATGTGTTATAGGTATTTACTTGATAGTTATATTTAAGATCTCATTGAATCCCTTGACACATGATAGGATAAGACTACTAGTCTTTAGTATAACAGGCATACTACCCTTATGAGTCACCATTTTGTTGACCAAGTTTGAGTTTTAGGTCAAACTTAGACCCTTATAGGTAAAAAAATTTGTTTTTTATATGTTATATGGGTCTAAATATTTTTCATAATCTATATTATGGTTCAATTGATGTTATATAATGTATTTCTAGTCTTAGTAATGGTTTCATTAGCTTATTTTTCATTTTGGGTCATTTAATGTGCTTTTAAGAGTCATAAATGCAAGTGGCATGATTCCCAAAGTGACCAAGTGTAATATTTTCATTTAAAACATATAATAGGTCAGTATCACTATCAAGGATATTATTTACATCAGAATATTTCAAATTATTTAACTAAAATTCAAGAAATAAGTAAAAAAGAGAAAAAATGGCACTTATACGGCCCGTGGGGAAGTTTTCCACATGGGAAAATATCATGGGAGGCCTATTAAACTTTATAAAACTCATTTTTATGTTTGGTTTGATTTTTAAGTGTCATTTTAAAGAGAAAAGCATTCTTCTCCTTTCTTGGTTTTTTAGACATATAGAAGTGACATTTAGGTTTTTGCTCAGTACAGACATCTAAAGAGGTTTCAAGACAAATAATTTCAGGAGGTTGTAATAAAATTAAATAAATTAATTTAAATATAAATATTTTTAATAATGGTGGGTTTTTCTTCATGAACCATCCTCATGAAGTTTATTGTGCATTTTTGGTAGCTGTTTCATGCACCCTACAAGTTTTGCTCAATTAATGTCAAATTTATATGAACCAATTAGTGATGTTTACTCCAAGGGATGTTTGATACCTTATAAAATGGTATCCACTCTTAATTTCATGTTTCATAATGTTTTGATGAGCAAATTAGTCCATGATATAGGAAGGTGCCACCATGTGCATTCTCAGTGATAGTTCTTCTAGTTTACAAAATGTGGTCTTATTTAGATGTTTTTTATGAGTTTAATATGGTGTTACATAGGTATAAATGTCATATTAATACCTCCTTTCATGTTTTGGTTTCACCATATCATCTTTTGGGTAGCTTATAGCCTTATCATATCTCATAGTCAACTCCATGCCTAGCTTCACTTTTAGTCACATATATGAGCTTTTCCATATTATTCATGGAGTTGTAATTATTATTGTATTATTTGTACAAGCCATTAAGATTAGAAAAGAGTTTATTGAGATGTTTTGAAAATATGCAAGTGTGTTCATAATCTCATTCACCATGCTAAATCAGTCATGAGATACCTCTCCCTGCTTTATTCTAAATGTGTGCAAGTGGTTTCACATTGGAAATGATGTGTTGGAACTCATTTCATGTTTTATGGGTATAAATAATGAATTTGAAGAGGTTGGAAATTATTTTGAGCTATCCATAAGTTTTATTCCTTCATGACATTGTTCTATTTCACACTTACTATCCACATTCAACTCATTTTCACATACAAGCATCTCCTGATGATGTCATTAGAGAATTGGTATTGGTTTCAATCCTTTCGAGATATGAAAAGTTAATTTGAGGGTATGGAAGGAGGAATTGGACCATTGGAATCAAATTAAAATGTATATTTCTTATTCCATGAAAACTAGAGAAGCTTTACTACCTATGTTTGAGATGTTCATCTACAGGTGTATGAGCATAACCTTAATGATTCTTGTGTGGATGTTTGAAACATGAAATAATCCCTAATTTTGGATTCTAACATGTGACTTGACCCTTGTAGACTTATTAGAGGTGTTAAAAGGAAAAAGGAAGGAGTAAGATAGATTATTGAGATGAAGATTATATTTTGGGAAAGTTACCCCAAAATGTGAAAATAAAGGTCAAGGGACTTTTTGTGATTACCCTAAAACATGGAGGTAAAGGGTCTCAAAACATATAGCTAGGTCAATCTTGTAGTCCCTAGTAGGTAAAGGTTTTATACCAAGTATGAGGATCAGAATATGAGGAGAAGATGGAAATGAAGGACCTCAAATATGCCTTTAAAAACACTAAGATACTTCATTAGTGTCTATAGGTTTGAGGTTGCAAATGAATTTTGACACCCTAAGGAGAAACATTGGACAAACCCTCATGACTATTAGGTTTAAAATAATGGAATGTTACACTAATGGTTTGAAATTTATCAATAAAATATTTAAATACTCCCATGCAACCTCTATGGTCACCTACATGTGCCCTTCTAATAGGGAATAAACACCTCCAACAACCAAAAGCAAAGTTTCTCAGTCATGGCAAAAAGAACTTAGTTAAGGAGTCTAAAGCACATATATAATGAGGAAAAGTATAAGAAGGTATCAAATGGTTCTTATGGATCTAAAGTGGGTCTATAAGCATCATGAATATGTCCTTATATGTTTAAGCACACCTACAATAGGGTTTTAAGGGTAGGGGTGTCTTGGTCTAAGTAAGGAAACACAGTTTATGAGTCACAGGATCAGTCAAGTAAATTCAATATGTGAGAAGGTATAATAGGGTTATAATGTTCCAAGGGAAGTACAAAAACATCTTGATCAATGTTAGTTGAAGAAAATGACACCTACAGATAGGGTTTAGAGGTAGAGCATCTCAGTCTAACCAATGACCTAGAAATTGATGCTAAAGTGGTGTTTGAAGGCTTCCAAAGAAGATGATAGTTCAAAAAAATGTTTTGTGAACTAAAGGTGGATTAAAGGAGTCATTTTCACATCATAACCTTAGTATAAAAAGTTCACACACCTATAATAGTCAAACTTAGGGTTTCTCAATCATCTTGGAAAACTCAGTCTAGTGTAGCCAAAAGTATAGGTAAGGCCAAGTGGGAATTTAGACCTAATGAAAAAATATGTGACCACCTAAATTAATATGTTGGTGATTTTATAAGCTAAAATCAAGAGAAAAAGAAGCCTACATAGGTCTATTACATCCCTGTATAGACCTATAACAAGGTATAGTGTTGGAGGTAGGGTAAGGGATAGACTTATCTAGGGAAGAAAGGAAGGTTAAAAGAAATGAAAAGTGATTCATGATATAAAAAAAGTTTTTTAGCACACCCAATTATTTTATAAGGTGATCATATACCTTCCTTACTTGGCCAAAGGGCAACAGTCCATACTGGGGGCTAGGAAACCTCTTCTCTCAATAGTCAAGTATGAGGAATCTAAGGAATATGAGTGTTTTTAGATGAATCCAAAGCTTCATAATAATTAATTGAGAATTAATAATAGTATGAAACAACATAGAAGCATTGGATTAGCTTGGATAGGTCACTCTTAGGAGGATTTTAAGAAAAAGCAAGAAAATAAGCTTTTTGGAGGCATTTTTTGGGCATTTTGAGCTAGTTAAGAACCTAAATCAAGGAGTCTAGATAAACCATTTGGTAAAAATAATCATCAAGAGCTATAAAAAATCCAAAAATAATCAATTTTCCTTGGGGATGAGGGATATAACTCACTATTTTATCTTAGAGGTCAGTCAGTCTAGGAAAATCAAGTTTTAGCAAAGCAAGATAGTGAGTACAAAATGGGTGAAGGGATTGATATGGAGATTTTAGAACCTAAAAAACATATAATTAGGTGTATATAAGGAAATTATATGATATATAAGAAATAAATCAGGCTCATACATACCAAGATGACCCAAATACCCCCTGCACACAGTCTAACTAGGTAAGCTTTCACTAGGCCTAGTTAGTGAATAAGAGAAACGTAAGAAGATGAGTGATTGGGAGGCTATGTGGTGATATTAAAAGCTTTAATGAAGAATTAATAGGCATTTTATACCATAAAAATCATAATATATCATTTTAAATAACTCAAACTTGCATGGTATATGCGAAACCCAATAGGCCTTCAAGGATCCTAGAGTCAATTTGGGGTCCATATTCACTTCTAACTCTTGAAGGGATATCTAGTTGATTGAGACATGTTTATGAGGTATAAATAGACATGTTTAAACTTTTATTATGTAGAATAATATACAATAAATATACTTTTATCTTAAAAAGAGTCCAAACATGCAAGAAAGGCTAAAAAAGCTCGAATGGGTTTTTTCAAGTATTCATATCTCCTCTAAGGATTTGAATGGGAACCAAAGGAATTTTGAGGGGTTATAAAGGAACCTTAGAATAAATTTTGTGGAATTTAGTGGCAGGTCCAATGTCAAAGCTTTATGAATAAAGCTTAAGACCAATAACTACCTTAAGCCCTACTAAACCCTTAGCCAGGACCTAATAGAGAAAACAAGATTTGAGAGCTATCTAGATGAAATAGTTTGACCATGTAATATATTAAAATTTTTATAGGACTCACTTAGGCTTCCTTAAATACCTTTGAGCTATAACAAATTATATAGATAGGATGAAAAATAAGGTATTTTGACAATTTTATGTGTTTTGTAGGCTACAAGAGGAGTCTAAAGATGAAACCAAGTTTGGAGGGAAGATTATAAATTTTAATAACTCCTTATGGTATTTTATTTCTAATAAAAATCTCTTAAGTTTCCAAACTAGAGCTCTCATCTTAGTCAGTCAAAATTGACATAGTGGACATAAGGGTGAGAAGGGTGAAAACTCCATGTGTGAGCCTTTTTGAGGTTTACCTAAGAATTATAAGGCTAAGGATGGTATTTAATAGTGTCATTAACTCCATAAAATATATTTGCATGGAAAACTAATGCTATTTTTGAGGCCAATTGTAAGGGGTGACATAAAGGAGGAGTTTTTTAGACTACAGCTAGTGGTGGCTTCCTATCAAATGATTTTAGATGATTAAGACTAGAACAAATACATGGAGAGGAATGTTTGAAATCCTTATCTCTCATCCTAATAGTTATACCTATCCTTAGTTAGTTGTGGGATTTTCAAATTATGAAGGCAATTTTTTGAGCCAAGACTAGGAGTTTTATGCCACTTTTCATAAATTTCATAACTTGTATGAACATTTGGACTTGATAACATTACATGGTTTGTTTAAAATATCTTTATCATGAAAATTTAACCTATTTTATCATCTTGAAAAGTGTCCAAGTGACCTTTGGACTTCCCTTATCTTGTTCTTCTTTTAAAGGCTATAAATAATGACTCTTTTGGTTCTTTTTGGCATCCTCCATTGGTTGATGGTGACACCCTAGCCAATTTTGTACTTGAATGTCTCTTGAAGTAGTAAAAAAAGTGAATCTACCTAATTACATGCTGTATAATTGAGTTTTATTATGATCTTATATGTCTCGTCTTGTAGAAGATTATCTTTTCTAGCATGTTATCCTTGACTGTTCACCAAATGTGCAGAAGAGTAATTATTGTAGGTCTTTATTAATGTTCTATTTTAAGTGTATGTATGTTCTATAAGTGGTTCATGACTTTATTACACAAAGGAATCATCCATTACCCTACTAAGCATCAAAATACATCTTAAACCTAGCATATGAAATGTTGATGTGACAATCCATCTTGAGTTGTTAGTTTTGTGTGAGAGAAGCTTTATTTATCTCTAAGTTGTATAAGCTCAGTCAATAGGAGGAAATTCAAGATTGGTGCATCAAATTTAGTTTTATTAGTTTGTATTTTTAACCCTTTTCATGCAAAGTTGATAGGTAAGAGAGTGTTTCAAAGAGTGCATCAAGGGAACTAGTCCTTCTATAGATTCATATCAAAACATTGTTGCCCACAATAAGAGAGATGTTTCCATTATGCCACTTGGATGAGGAGAGATATGAATATAATTAAGGGTTAAAAATACAAGTGATGATAATAACTTTGGATTCATCATTGATGCTTAGATAGATGCCTCTAAAAGCTGATTATTGAAAGATAACACCAAAAATATTTCAACCTCTTGGACTAAGAGTCCCATTGAGCATGCCAAAAATTATTGTCACTTATATTTTCACCTTTTTAAGAGATGTATTGGCTCTCATCATCCAAGTGGCATAATTTAAACACCTATAAGCTTGTGGGTAGTCTAAGGATGAGATAAATCTCTAGATAGGGATAACTCCCTTGATGTTTCACTTTGGATCACAACTACACCTAAAATTTACGGGGGAAAAGGGAGAGATAACATTTAAAGAAAAATATCCTAAGGGAGGTGATACACCAAATAAGTTGATGACTCTTAACTATATGTATGTTACACATGAAACCAAGAGACTAACCAAATATACACTTCTAAAATATACATCTTCTCACATCAATATTACATTATGAGGTTATGGATGAATGTTTAGGCTAGGAGGAATAAACAAGAGGCATTAAATTGAACTAGTGAATAGACTTACTCATTAAACCTTGACACTTCATATAAAACTTCAAATTCCCTTCAAGAATAAGCTTTCCAACTACAAATAGGTGGGAGAATGAAACAACATGCTAAGAAAACAAGAGTTATCACTTAAGAAAAATCAATCATCCAAGTGAAAAATGTTATGAATAGTCATGGAAGAGGTAAAATAAGTATTATAATTGATCAAATGATATTAAAATGAGAAGGGCTTTGCCATACTGAGGTGGAACATAAGTTACAATAGCTAAAAAGGCTAGTTCTTATAAAACTTGAGAGAGAGAGAGGAGAAGAGAGAAGTCCAAAGGTCACAAGGACAATTTTAAAGCTAAGAAAATGATTTAATTAATTTATTAGAAGATGATGTGGGATGAAACATGCAAGTTTATAATGAAAAAGTGGCTCTCCAAGTCATGAAACTTTTACAAAGTGGCATGAAAGTTCTCATTCTGGCCCAGAAAATTGCCTTCATGATTTTGACCTATTTGGACATAAAAAAATTTATTAGGGATAGGTTTGATGATTATAATGAAGGGTAATAATTTAATACATTCTTCTCTATGCATTGGTTGTAGTCCTGGTCTTATGGAACCTTCCCAAAATGAGCTATCATTATTTACATTCAAAATAACTTTTCTTTCATGTACCCTGCACACTTGGATTTAAAATTAGATTTAGTTTCTCATGAAAATACATGGGAGGGGGTGTATTAAAAATTTAAAGACCCTCCATGGCATTATAAGTATCAGTCACTCCTTAAAAACACTTCCACTTGGAGTTTTCACACTTCTCACTAGCTTGGTCACTATGCCAATTTTGACTGGTTGAGATGAAGCTATATATTTTAACACTTATGAGTTGTTATTAATAATTAAATGGACATAAGGGGTTATATAAAGTCATAATACTTCTTCCAAAGTTGGTTTCATATTTAGAATCCTCATAAAACATGAAAAGTACACAAAATCTTCAAAATTACCCTATTTTGGACCTTGTCTATATAGTTCCATACAACTCATCCTAATGGGGAGTAGCATAAATAGTATTATACCACATATAATCCTTTTTATAATAAAAATATGCCATTTTTATGCATTATCTCATTCATTTTACACATCGAGTCTAGACCAAGGGTTTAAGAGGGTTTTAAGTGCATTTTGTTTATAAGGTTTGTTCATGAAGATATGATATTGAAGTGAAAAAAAATTCCGCTAGTGTGATGTTGAGGACCCATAATAACCTCCCAAAACTCCTTTTGTCTCCATGAAAACCCTCCAATAAGATGTGAGCATTTCAACCTAGCCTATCGAACTTGTCTTCTCTATTCCCTATAGGCTTGAAGTTGTCTTGAGCCAAAATTGGCCTTGATTATGTTTCTTATGAAAATTTGAGACTTTTACATACCTTAAATGTCATTATACACATGATATAATATGTTAGAATTCCCATCTCATGATATAATTGAAATTGACCTTTCAATTGGACTATAGGCATGACCATGCTTAGTAAACTTGACTATAACTCTTAAGGATTTATACCTCCCTATAAGGATTCTATCATTTATGAGATATATTTAATGTTTCCATGTATGTATTTAAAATATCTAAACCTTCCTAAGTGTTTAATCAACTTCTGACTCACCTTATCACTTCCTTTCTTAAAAACCTGTTAGTTTGCACATAAGGGGAGTGCCCTTTATCTAAGAGAAAATAGAGGGCACTCCCTTATTTCCTCAGATAATGGTGAATATATTAGGATATTTTTCAAGTATTAGATACATTATATAAAAAAATTGAACTATTTTTAGGTCATTTTACCCTCCAAAATATTCAAGTTCCAAGATAAATTTCTAGGCAAAAGGATTATGTGCAGGGTTTCATGTTATGGGCTGTGAACTATATGTTTAGATTTATTTCTTTGCATTATATCTAACTTGAGATTTAAATGATACTATTATTTTCATGATTAAGGTGTCTTAATATTTCCCATAACTTTAACTCTTCATATACTCCTTTCCATACCTGACTTCTCAAGACTGTAAATACAAACCCTGATTATGTCTTGCTCTTTTAACACCACTCTTGTAGATGTCCATCATGATTTGAACTTGGATACAATGTATGCACTCAATTTATACTCTCTTAGGATTATTTGATACTTTTTTTATTCACTTTTTCACCTTTCTTAGTCCTTGTCCATCACTTTGAACCCCAAACTTGCTCACTATTTGTCAAAGATAGACACAATCAACTGTAGGTCAACTAGGATCCTGTAGGTGAGTAAAGATCCTAAAACACAATATATCTTCCCATATTGGTGACATATATAATTTTTGATATTAATTTCACTCAAATAAGGTTCAAACATATCTTAAAGTTTATCACTTCTCTCTTTGGCACCTAGAGCTGAGTGTAACTCTTGAGGATTGGTTGTAGGTGCTTGATCAGGCCTATGCAAAAAATATTTAGACTTGAAACCATGCCTAAAAAACTTTTATTTTGATGTTCATGTGATATATTAAAGTCATCCTACCCATAAGGTTCAATACATTATTTCAAAATTAGCCTTATTGAGTTATTACTCGAAAGTACCTTTCATCTTCATACAATTGTAGGTGAGTGTTTTCAAGAGGTAGGCACCTATAGGTGAATGATGGGACTTACCATCTTACTCCTAAATATTTGCTAAAAGATCTTTGAGGTAAAAATTATTATTCAACATAACATGATCATCCATTATGTATACATGTCTCAACTTGGTAGTTTTAGATATAAATATCTTATTTATAGCTCAAAACCTGTAGGTGATTAATGCCTACAATCAATGCATAAAATGCAACTTTGGACTTCTCAAAAACCAAACTCCAATAGTTATCCTAAATCCATCTCTTTAAATGATCTCTTCCTATGATAGGGATAAAATATTAGTGCACTATAAGTGATCAAAATTCAATATGACATTATTATAAAATCTCTCCAAAAGGGCTAGATGTTTTGTTTTCAAAGTTTTGGGAAAAATGTCACCAAGTTTATAGTCATCTCCTTGGAAGTGACTTTCAACTTTGCATATAAATTTAACCTTCCAAACAGATCTATAGGATCCCTTCAACACACTAGGACTTTAGGAATAGTTCCATCACTTATTTCAACACTTCACAAGGGGTCTTCAGCTCTCTATTAAGGTCTCCTATAGGTGAACATTTGACAGTGTAGGTAGCAGATGAGGATTTCAAGTAGTAGATAAGGTTTACATGCTTATGATCAACTTTAGGTCTCCTCAAATCTTCTAAATTCATTCTCAACATTTTAAAGTGTTTGAAACAACTATCAACCTTTCTTTTTACACATGAAACCTCTATGAAGGTACCTATAAGTGGTGTTCAATGACAAACTAAGCTTAGGCAATGGTCATGAGGTGGAAAATGTGCATGTTTTGACCTCATGAGTATACCTAGACTCTAATAAATCCTCCAAATAGGTGTTTATCATCATAAAGATCTTGAAACTAGTTTTCAAAACCTTTGTTCAATGTGGTAATCCCTTTTCAAACACATGTAGATGCATTTCTAGCTGTGTATGACTAAAGTACAAGCACAATCCCTTTTTATGTTGAGTAGAGGTTTTTATTTGATGCTCTTGACATGAGAATATGTTAAATATAATGAGATATTTTATACACTTTCATGAATCATGTTAAACAAGTCCTCCACATGTGATTTCCTATGACTGCAAGTGAGAATGAGCAAGGAGTTGACTATGAGGTGTTCATGACTGCATATTTGATCAAAACATGGTGTGATGAGACTAAACATAAATAAAAATAATCATATGGATTTTATAACTATGGGACACCGTATTACATCTACATGAGACCTCTATAGGGGACCAACATTCTACAAACAAAGATAGCTTGGATTAAGACCTCACATGGTGATATCTTCTTGCAACATGAGATAACTTACCCATAAAAATACCATGAAACATGAAACCAAACATGAATAGAATCTAAGAAGAGATCCAACTTCCTTTTGAGTTAACATCACCAATTGGTTTGTACAGACTTGCCCAAAATGGAGTAAAACCTATAGGGTGCATGAAACATCAAGTAGATAAACACAATTAACTTCATGAGGATGGTTCATAAAGCATAGGTCACCATTATTCAATTTTTTTTTTAGAATTATATATATATATGAGTGTAATTTCAACACCCAAAGGTGTTTGAATTCAAAGTTCTCCAACTAACTGTACCAAGGATGAACTTGTTGATATGTTTAAAAGGACAAAAAAATAGAAGAATGGTTTTGGGCCCTTTTTAGAACTTCTAAAGCATGTAAAACACTTATATGAGTGTGAGAAATATTAAGAGATATTCCATCATATTCTCCCACATGTCACCTTCATCCATGGGTCGTACGAGTGCCAAATTCTTCTCTTTTTTCAAGAAAACTACCCTTTCTTCTAAAGAACCTACCACTTTTTAGTTATGATAATTGGCTAAGACCTCTTAGAACATATGGGACATGAAATCACCTTTTGGAACCTTCACATTTCCCAAAGAGGCTATATAACCTATTAAATTCTCTATTTATGACCTCTAAAATGACTCAAAATGACAAATAAACTTATTAGACCATGACTAAAGTTAAAAAGGTATTAAATAACATCAAATGGATTATAACATACCATATGAAAAAGTATTAGACCCATAAAACATCTAAAAAGCCAAGTATTTTACCTATATGGGTCTAAATTTGATTTTGAAGTCAAATTTGGTCAACAATACCACTATAAAGATTCCTTCAATTTTAGAATGTATCATTTTGCAAAGTTTGAAAGGTTCATCATCAATAGGAATGGATAATAAGGTACCATCATGTATGAATTTTACACATCGATGAAGTGTAAATGGGACAAGTTCCATTAAATGTATCCAAGGTCTACCCAAAAGTAAATTATAATGTAATGATTGAGACATAACCTGAAAAGTGGTTGAAATGATTTTTGGCCCTAATGTCACATCCAATGTGATTTGACCAAATGGAGGGCTATGTGAATTTTAAAACGCCTTTATGTATATAACTATGTTTTAAATAAGATTGGTGTTAATACCCTTGGTGGTTGGGAATTGTATGATATAAATGTTTAGGCCTAATTCATTATCAATGAGCACCCTTTTAATAACTTTATTTTACATGGTCACCTATATGAACAAAAGTAAAATTTGGTCAATAATATATTTGGATGGTATATCTATTGGATCCAAATTGATGATCTTGTTATTATTCTTGAGATATTTCATGATATCCAAAAAATAAGTAGGATTTATATCACTTGAAACTTGTGTCTCATGTAATGCCTTATATAGGATATCCTTATAAACATTAGATTGATTTAGGATCTCAAGGATTGAGAATTTAACATGTGTATTTCTTAATTGGTCAATATTTTCATATCATTTATATTTTATTACAATCTTAGGTTTAGGAGTGACCTATTATATATTAATAGGTGGGGGAATATGTTGAGTAATCCTGCCTCTTCGAGTAGTAACAACATCAACTGAATAATCTAATATAGGTTGTGGGAAAATAATGAGTATGGGATGGTAGCCATTATTCGAAAAAGAATTAGGTAGAATAAATGTTTGAGAGCACACACATTGGCATTTAGAGACTGGATATATAACATCACAAAAGGAATTTTGAAGAGAGATCAAGTTTTGTTCCCATTTTAAAACCCTCTCTTTATTGGCATATATTTTCTTAATATATTTAATAATAAAATTAATGTAGTAAACCATATAAAATATGACATATTGGAACCCAAAATGGGTGAAGATGTATCCATATTGCACATATTATATAGAAATCAAGGATTAATAATAGAAAAATTAGAAAACCCTAATTATCTAAGGGTTTGATGTTCAAAGATCAAGTTCACCAAATGTTTAACCTTAAAATAGGATCTAAGTGCTTGGAGTTAACCTAGATTTCATTTAAAGGGGTATATATAAATGAAAATTCAAAAAGGTGAATATTATATCTACAATAGGACAATTGGGTGCTAAACTTAGATATAATATATGCTAAATTTATAAAACTAAAAATAAGATAAATACAAAAAGTATAACTAAGTTATGTATGAAAATGAAAAATAAGTAATGTACTTTGTTATGATGCTAACACAATTCTAGATCTAGAACATGTAAGAAGTATACTAGAAGATGATTCTATAATAGTCACCAAATTATATATTAAGTGCATTTGGAGCATTAGAAACTTACATTAGCCTATGATGATTGTGTCAATACTACCATATAGTTTTGATATAGGTGTCCTATATGGAATACATTATAGAAAAGGATGTGAATACCTATATGCTTCTATATTTGTCTTTCCATTCACTTTGGTGCATTTAGATTTGTCTCATGGATTGTTGCTCCTCATAAACTTGTAAAACCCTAGTTCTTCATCTTCATGGTGAGATTCGGGGAAAATGGGTTAGTGGGTACACAATATTAAGTTGATGTTGAATATTATTTTGTTAATGAGAACTACCTACATAGCCAATACTCTAAAGAGGGCCTCAAACTAGTGTAGTTCTCCCCTACGTGTTGGCTTGTGTGTGAATCATGCAATATGTGAAAAGTAAATAAAATAGTGACCTCGATTATAACTTGGAAAATTGAGCTCTTGGGCTGTTCTTTCAATTCTTGAGACATGTAGATGTGTTGTCCCTATGAATGATATGGAAATAGGATACAATAGAGAAGCATTGCTTAATTGAATTCTTTTTGGTATGAATATTGGGTGTTTCCCAATATTGCTAGGTGAGGAATGAATGAGGGTTGATATTATAACTATATCAATCCCTTTGGAGTAATAAATCACATTAAATCACTTAGGTTGACCATTCAGATACATTTCATTTGAAAATTAGATGACTTTAAGGTAGTAAACATTAGTGTAGAGGAAGGAAACTAGCATCGATGCAAGTGTCTGTCTTAGACATTAGTGTCTATCGAGCATAAAATTAGGTACACACTTAGATCTTGTAGGGGTAGAAGATAAGTATATTTAAAGCATTATAGGAAAGATATAAGGCCTATATCATCAACATAAGATTAGCTAGACTAAGAGATAGGCCAAGGACACAAGATAAAGTAGATATGAGACTTGCATAAGTAGGAAAGGTCCAAAATTAAGAAAAAAAACCAAGGTATGAGTTTGTCAAGTGTATAATACTAAGGTGTTACATAATCCATAAATATCATCTACACATTATTTTTGTCCCTTGTTATTATATTTGCCTATTTTTGACATTTGAGTATTTCATTGCTTGTTATATGGATATTTGAGTGTCTTTTTTGCTTTTGTGGAAATTTGACTAAGTCATATCCATTCAATTGTGTGGCATTTGAACATGCCCCTTGTTTGTGGTATCCTTAGACCATTATATTTTGACTTGTTTTTTTATTGCTCTTATGTGTGTGTTTAATTACTTGTTGAGCTTGTATTGTTACTATCTAGATGTTTCCATGATATTTATCATACATCTTAGGCCTTAATGTTATCACATTATATAATCAATGATACATTTACTTAGACATGTAATTCCAAGTTATATGGTTATATTTTCATTTTTAGGTGAGGTAACTACAATTTTTATCTTCCCTCACCTTAAGGGGGCATATTAGTTGGGGCATGTCATTGAGGCATGGATTCTACATAGTCACAATTTTATATCTAGTGAGGGCATGTTTTATAAACATGTTATACACAATTATTCAATATGTGTCATGCCCAGATTACAATTGGAAATGTTTAAAAACATGTCCTCCACATTGACAATTATACCAATTTTCATTTTTTCCATATATAGTGGTGACATGTTTTAAAAACATGCTCTCCACAATTACACAATTATATGATTTAGGTACACATTTATGGTATAATTATATACATTAGTACCATTGTTATATATAGTTTTAGCATAATACATATCTAAGGTGTAGATGCTATGTAATATGCACCTAATGTTACAAAATCAAATCAATTTTATATTCAAAACACTTTTAGGGACTGTCACTATCCACCAAGTTGGAATTTTACATACTATATTGAGCCAATCTATTGTAGTAGTTGGTTCAATTTTTAGTATGGTTGAGGTGATTAAACCATTTAATATTAACAAGTTTATAAGTTGGAATTGAACATATCATCTAGCCTCACTAGTTTTATAATGTGAGTTGACTTTGTTCACTCACACACCAATTTATAAGTATGATTGGGTTGCACAATTATGTTAGTCTCAATTACTAGGTGGCAATATATATTTTATCTAAGGTTGGGGGTATGTTCCATCCTAGATCCCTCTCTCTTTATATCCTTATATATATGCACTTTCCATATTTATATTTATCCTAATCTTAGTTTTTAGTGATTCATAATGATACATCTTTCAAATGAAAGTTCCAAAAGATAGATAGTTGCATCGACACACATGTGTACTCTTAAACCTTATTATTTTTAAATTAAAATCATTTCAATACTTTCAATTTAAGATTATATACATTGATTATATAATATAAACCTCTCTTGGTTGTAGGTCAATCACTAGTAAATCACTCAAATTAGACTCAAACAAAGACAAAGAGTGTTATACATACCTAGGTATTCATTCCTTTTCCTTTAAACTAAAAATTTAATTACTAGATTAAAGGGAAGAAATTTAGGTGATATTTATAAATTATATATCACCTCAATCTTGTACACTTTGAAAAATACATATCATGGATTTACCTTCAGATTTTAGACCTCTCTCGTTACCAAAAGGCTCACATACACAACATCTCTATGAATTATTACTTATGTCTTAGTTCAACCTATGTATTATGATGACCTAGTCTTTATATATTTCCTATAATGTTATAAAACTTATTATCTTACACCTCTACAATTTCTATACTTGTACCTATTTTTTTAATTCCTAGACACATCCTAGTCAAATGCCTACATCAACATAAGTGTCCTCACCTGATTTAAGTGTCCATTACCCTAAAGTCATCAAATTTACAAATGAAATGTATCCTAAAGGCTGACATAAGTGTTTTAATGTGATATATTATCTAATAAGATTGGTATAAATATATGATCAACCCTCATTCATTCCTGACCTAGTATAGACCTAGAGAGACCAACACAACTTACCAAAAACATACTCTAGTGAAAAAATCTTCCCTTTTTCTCCTATTTACATATCAATCATAGGTATAATACATATGCAGGTATAAAGTAATAAATTATCAACCTAGTATCTATATTTTATAAGTTAAAATTTAGGTCATTATTATACTTTCTTATCACACATTTCATGATTCACACACAATCCAACACGTAGGGGAGATCTACATAAGTCTGATGCCCTCTTAAGAGTATTGGATATATAGGTAGTAATAATTGGTAGAGGAGTATTTGGGGAAAATTGACACCATGTTCTCACTAACCCATTTTTCCCACAACCAATATGAAAATGAAGAACCAGGTTTTTTCTATTTGACAAGGAGTGACAGTCCATGACCCATATTTGAATGCACTAGAGTGAAGGTGATGAAAACCTAGAATCATCCTAGAGAGACCAAGGAAACTTAAAATAATTTTATCAAGGACTCAAGTGAATAAATATTCCTTATTTTAACCTATTTCCATATCAATCATAAGGATAATACATCTATAGGTCTAAAGTACTAAAGAAACAACCCAAGAGACATATTTTCTAAGTTACAAGATAGGTCAATATTATAATTGCTTATCACACATTTCATTATTCACACAAAATCCAACACATAGGGGAGAACTACGTAAGTTTGAGGCCCTCTTCAAAGTATTGGTTATGTAGGCAGTGCTTATTAATAGAGGGATCTTTGGCGTAACTCGACACCATCTTCCCACTAACCCATTTTTCAAACAACCAATATGAATATGAATAACTAGGGTTTTGATATTTGACAAGGAGTGACAACCCATGACCTATATTTTAATGCACTAGATTGAAGATGATGGAAAACCTATAAGCATCTAGGTGGTCACATCTAGATTTAATAGGTATTTTGACCTAGACACCTGTATCTAACCTAGATAGTAGTATCGACACAACATCCTAGGTAAATTTAAGTGTATGTAAATACAAAGATATAATTTAAATAATAAAGTGACTATTCCAAAATTTATATCTAATCCACTTTCTCTTGTTCTAAATCTAGATATGTATTAGCATAAAAAATAGCCAAGTATTTTATTTTTCCATTGTTATTATAATATCTAGCATAGTTATACTTTCTATTCTTAGCATCTCAGTATAATAAATTAAATATATGTTTATATGAGTTTCAAAAATAATTGGCCTACTCTAGAGATATTATACCATCTTTATGACCTAGGATATCTTTTACCCCTTTAACCCTATATTCCCCATATCTAGGTTTTAGGATTAAACACTTACATACTCCACCCTCTCCTTACACACTCAACCTCCCTCATTTATGATGAAGAGGAACTATTCTCATATATTTAACTTTATCTTCATCCAATGGTCCACATCAGTCAATGAATTCTATTTATATGGGGATTCATCTCAATTCTAAACAAGTTTTTATTATGTAAAAAAGTGCTACCATTTTATCTATCAAGAGCTTCATCATTATCCAAGCCAAATAATCTAATCATCTAGATTTAAAAAAGGTTATATTTTCCATTTTATCATGTAATATTCATCAAAATAATTTCAACTACATGCCCATCTCTTCTAAGAATAATCGCATGATAAGAGGGTAAGCAAAGGTTATACCAATCATTTGCTTTGCTTTATTACTTTTAGCTCAATCTGAGGACACTTGTATTGATAAGTGTAGCATATAAATTTGTTTTGATTTGTACTAAAAAATACTAATATTTTTTCATGATGTTAAATTTATCACACTTGATAGGAGGAAACACACCCGATAATCTTCCTTAGAACCATTCTAGCCTCTTTTCCTAACAATTTTAAGCTATTTTAAGAAAAAAATCATAAAATGTTTTCCAAAATATGTTGAAATTAATGTTCCAAGGAAATTGGTAGAATAAACTTATGTTTTGGTAGAATCCCTCATAAATTTTGTATCATATTTCTCTCTCTCATTAGTATTACTCATCTATTGACTGTATTATGTGCTTACAAAACTTAGGTGAAGTCGACCTATGTTTTATAGGCATAGTTCATGGTTTGGAAAAATCACTATATATTTTAGAAACATCACTAGTACACCAATTTTTTCTATGTTTTTAGAACATCATTGGGATTGACCTGTATTTCAGTGGGATAACATTGTATTTAGGTAGATAAACCCTTTGATTCTTTATTTTATGCATTTTTAGAATGTTGGTAGAAATGACCTGTGTTTTAATGGGAAAGATGTGTTTTTGTAAAAAAACCTTGTGTTTTGGGGGAAATTCCATCTAACTCTCTACTTTATATGTTTACATAAATTTTTTAGAAACAACTTGCATTTTAGTAGGAAGGACTTATGTTTTGGTGGAAACTCCCTACATTTGGACAAAGATGTTTTTATGTTTTATGTATATTTTTAGCTTATAAGGGTGATTTTGTAAAATTAATAACCCTTTCTTTAAAGTTCACCCATACAAGACCAAAATAAAATAAATCAAATAAACACAATATTTTTCTTTAGTTCTTAATAATAACCCATATTTCAAGTTGGTATATTAAAACACTTTTTACTTTCTTTGATTGCATGTGTTTATGAGTGTGATAATAAAAATGTGTATGCTATCCTAATATACCCTATAAAGATGTCCTTAAGGATTCAAAAGAATTCCAATTATATTTTATCATCTCTTATCCTAAAATAGAGAAACATATGCTCTCCTCTTTCCCCTTATGGGATCCTTAGGATCAAAAATAGTAAAGTTTCCTTTTTTTGGTTGTGTGTCTTAGAATTGATCACCAAGCACAAATATTTAGGGTTAAATGACTAGGAGATCATTCCCAAACATTAATGCCAACCTTGTGTTCCAATGAGGTATAGAAATTTAGGGAGGAATTGTTATTATTTAAGTAATGTTGTGTTTTAGTCACACCATGAAGTGAGGGGATTTCATATTCCAATATTGAAACCCAAAAAATACCCTTTGAGGTTTGATTTTATGGTGATACTCCATTGAAATCCTATAGATGGAGTATTCACAAAAGGACTATACCTTATAGTTTAACCTATTAATCATCTTCTTCCATGCATTTTGGCCTCACATATAAAAATATATATTAAAGATGCCCTTAGTTGAGAATGTTTCACCTAGCTTAAGACCTCTTGGCTATAAATAGTTTGTTATACAATGGAAACTAATATCCCTCAGAATACTCATGACATACTGCTTGAAGTGAGGGTTAATATATTAACCTAGTCCTACTTATTATGAGGTATATAAGTGGGCTACATATTGGTTGCACACCCATAATTACTATTATAGGCTTGTGTTACTTGTGTGTTCTTGATTGATCCTTGTGCATAACTAGTTTGAGATCAAATCAAACAAAGTCAAACACATCTAAGGTCAAATTTTACCAAGTCAAACACCTAGATCCAAACATCCAAGGTTAAAATTGAACAAGTCAAATAAATTCAACAATAAAAATCAATTATTCAAAGGTCAAATGTCTAATTTAGACTAATTCAAACATCAAAATTTAACTCAAGATCAAGTTTGACCAAATCAAATCAAGTCAAACACATCCAAAGTCAACTTTAACCAAGTCCAACATTCAAATACAAACATCTAAGGTCAAATTTGACTAATTAAAATCAAGTCAACAATAAAAATCAAATATACAAAAGTCAAATGTCAAACTTGGACTAAGTTAAATCAAATTCAAGCATAAAAATTTA
Source organism: Torreya grandis (assembly GCA_037957365.1). Lineage (NCBI taxonomy): Eukaryota > Viridiplantae > Streptophyta > Pinopsida > Cupressales > Taxaceae > Torreya > Torreya grandis. Next base: position 1,252,012 of record JARHVA010002864.1, read on the forward strand.
ATTCAATGTCAACTTTGACCAAATCAAATCTAGTCAAACACATCCAAGGTAAAAATTGACCAAGTCAAATAAAAATAAAATATTCATAATTTAAACATCCAAATTAGACTAAGTCCCCATCCAACTCAAATTCACACATCCAAAATCAAGTCAACATCCATCCTTTCTTGAATCACAAAATCAAAAGTCATACCAAATCCTAATCAAACATAATCAAATTTAAATCCAATTGAGATTAATTAAAATAAATCCCAATCATATCCAAATCCAAATCCAATTCTAATATAGATCCCATGGAAAATCACATAATATATCTAAATATTCCATCTACTAGCAACTGTCTAAATCCTGATATCTGCCCCAATCCTAATCCATTTCTAGCATCACTATCCCAACATCAAAACATGATTGACCCAATACAATATCTTAACCAATAGGTATCCACCTATAATCCATTATTAATCCTTCATACACCAATATAAAATCCAACACTTTTCAATCTAACCATCATACATCCACCACCCTTTGGGATCCTAATCCATCACCTCTTTAAGGATCATTGTCTAGGTGAGAAGAAGATACATCAAAGTTCAGAAATTATCCATTATGGATGTAGAAAGATACCTTTCTAAATAAAAATAAAAATATTCTAATTATAATTAAATGTCAAGAAAACCACTCCATCCTTGAACAACCCATCTTCAATGAACCTATTTTCTTTAAATCAACCATCTTTTTACAATCCTAAACCATTGTTTGCCCACCAATATTTGATGAAGGACCCATATTTGATTATCCAATATTTGATGAACCATAATTCAATCAATCACCCATCCTTAGTCAAATTCTCTTTGAATAACCTATCTTTGACCATCCACCCATCTTCAATGAATTATTGATCTTTGATGAACTCATCTTTGATGACACCATCCTTGGACTATCACCTATCTCCCATCACATGTCAAAACCTACATCACCAAACAACACATTCCCAAAATGATAATGATATATGTAAATATTAAATGTCAATATCAAAATTCCTTCCATATAGAAAGGCCCATCCTACACAATAAATTGACATCAACATCAAAGTCAAAATCAACATTATAATAAACATCCTATTTATTTGGAATGACTTCATTTGTGAAATATATCCTCCTAAAAAATTAAGAATGCATCAAAAATAATTATAATTGATTACATGGGGATAACCCCATCATTTTTTTCCAAAGAAGAAAATAACATATAATAAGCAAAATCCCCAAAAGCATAGACTATAATTACAAATACCTTGCCTCCATGAACAAAGAAAATTTAAACCATCCATGTATATACACAGAAAGAATATCATGGCATCAACTAAAAACCATCTAAAAATCCACATAAATATGTTTATAACACTTCTATAGTTTCTGAAGAAGCCTCATCCAACATTGAAAAAATATTCATTTATAGTCCCTACAAGGACCATGTTACCTATTGTCACTTGGATCCTACACCCATTGAATCAAATATTTGATCCAAAAGCAATAATGGGATTATATTTAAGGTGTGAGACCTTGGATATTTGGGGATGAACCTATGGAGAGGGCCAATTTCATCCTCAACTAATATTCACCTGATTTAAGATCAGTTATAGACCTAAACCTATGATAAATATACCTATCTACAACTAAGAATAAGTGTCTTTGGTGGTGAAAAATGGAGATAAACAAACCAAAATATGAAAGATGATGCACCAAAATTCAAGGATCTCCTCCACTTACTTTAACAACACAATAAAAGTCTTCAAAATATTGATTTAGCTTCACACTCTCATCAACATACTATAATAGAGGTGTAATGAAGAAAATAGCTTACATAAGGGTTGAAGTGTCTATAATTTCCTTACAAATGAGCCAAAAGAGACTAATATTCATTTTTAATTGACCTCAAACTAATCAAAAGATACTAAAAATCATAAAATTCTAATAAACATCTAAAACACACATTGAGATATTAAGGGAAGAGAGGTAAAAGTTTAAGGCCTAAACCAACATTATAGGTCTCCAAAAGAGTAGAATCTTATCATACCCAAAATGAAGGATACAAAATAAGGTATTTCTAACCAAATATATAATAAGTGAGAGACATGAAAGAGAGGAAAAACACTAATAAATTTCATAAATGCATCTGTTACAATATGATTCCCATCTATTAAACATAGAAAATAAGTGAAATTGAGGTCATTAGGCCTCTTTTAATGAACTAGTGCTTCTATCAATGATTATCTAATGAGGGTGGCATAATAATGGAGGAAGATTCCTTAGTAATATTTTTATCCTTTAGAGTATTTATATATGGTGAATATGATCCTACAAGGCTGCTCCACTTGAGAAACTCTTGCATTGATTACCTTAAATAACTCCTCTCTTCACATTTGCATATCTAATATTGTTGCATAGTTGACTTAGAAGTAGTCCTTATATGCTATTTAGAGAATTAAAGGTTTAATTTTAATGATGGGCACTTCATAGAGGAGTTACATGTTTATAGGATTGGTTTTCTAGTTTCATCTATACTTCATTCACTCTATTTATGACTGCTTACTCCATTTGGAGTCATGAAGGGCTTAACTTGATGTTTGTAGGCCTATTTAAGATACCTCCCATGCTTGAGATATGATATAATTAAATTTTTTGAAATAAATATTAGAGACTATTAAGAGGCCTCTTAGAGAGGTTTAAAATCTTGAATCACCATCACAACTACCTATATGAGTCCTTGAAGAAGCAAGAAACCTACATTTGCATGTTTGACAGTCCTACTTTGCTCTTCCATTCTTTAAAACCTATATAATTTAGATATAGGCATATAGATATGCCTTTGATAAATGATTAAAAATTGTGGATGATTCTCTTAGATCTATAATATTCTTTAAGAAGTTCATTGATTATTCCTATGACCTATAATCATCACCAACTTGCCTATAACTTATCTCTATTCCTATAATTTTTTATGAAGTCTCTTGCTTGAGAGAAGACATGGAAATTGAAATGTGAAGTATAAGCCTAAAATTTTAAGGTATAAGGAGCCTTGACCATGTCTTAATGTTATAAGATCCTTGCAATCTTCTCTTCAAGTGGTCTTTCAACTTCAAAAAGAGGTCTTGAAACCTTTTCACTTTTTAAAGAGTCCTAAAATGCATTGAGGACCATGTTGTAGGTGTGTGACTATCTATAAAAGGCCTATCCATACTTATGACTATTATCACCTTGTTGACATGACTTTTCAAGCTTGAAATCTTACAATCTCACTAAATTCACTTGTAACTTGTACCATCACCATGCCTATAAAAGTCATAGATACATTTCTTTGTCTTAAATATCTCCAAGAGAATATTTAAGAGATTTGTTAGGAAACCTTGAGGTCATGGAAACCCTAAACCTTGATTAATACCTATAACTATCTCTTAGAAGCTTTAATAGACCTATATGTTAGGTTTTGTGAGCTTAAACTCCCTTTCTTAGAACTGTAATCATCAAGAAACCTTGATCAAGCTGTCATAGGCTAGTATGAGGTTTAGATCATGTCTTGGACTCTATTTTGGTATGCCTACAAGTTTAAAATTTATCCAATCCTATATTATAGTACCTTTTAAGGGTTTTGATAATAATGTATACATCCTTATTAGATAAGAAATTTCTCTTGGAGATCCTAAGCATAATTATAGACTTGTAGAGTACATCCCTCTCATTTGAGAAAACCATTTCAAAAGCTTCAACATCACATCTAACACCTTGCTTGAAACTTTCATTGAAGGGCTTTGAGGATAAAGGGTATGTTTCAAGTCTATCCATTCTTAACCATAACTTGAAACCTTGTTTTAGACGTTAAACAACATGAAACTCTTCTAAACTTATTTATAGGCCTACGTGTAGATAAAACCATGCATAAAAGCTCTAAACCCATGGAAACCTTGCTCCTAATCTTGTATTTTAGGTTTTATTTCATCATTTATTTATTGGGGAAAGAAACACATCAAAAATCTCTTCAAGCCTTGGTTTATAGGATTCTTAGAGAGCTTAGGGATCAGGTTTTCACTTTGGTTAATCATGAAACCTTTCTTTGGGACTGCAAGTATACCTAAAAACTTATAGGTACACATTTATTATTTAAGGACCTCATTTTATAGTCTCACCACCTTATAATTATAAATTATACCTATACTTGACTCCATGTTCCATAATATCTTGACTTCAAGGCCTTCATACCATTCCAAGATAACCATGTAGACCTGCTAGTAGTTTTAGAGGGTTATTGAATGCTATCACGAATCTCAAAAGAGTGCCTATACCCTCTTCAACTTAGCCTAACAATATTTTAGGGTCATTATCTAGAAGGGAAGAATTTATAGATTACATGTTTGAAATCTTCTTGTAAGGTCCTGAAAGTTTTATAACCTCTCCAACCTATTATCTATGACCTAAAACTACCTTATAAGATGTTCTAACATCTTGCACTATGTTTAAACCATAACCAAAGTATGAAAATTATTGACCATGTTTGTGACCTTGAATAGGTATATAATTTAATTATTTTACAATATTCAATCTTTGATAACCATTCTCGATTGTTTCAGGAACCTTCCTTACTTCAAACTATGCTTTGAAGACCTAACTTTAGGCCTATCAAATTCAGGGTTTATATTTATTTCTCAAGCATAATGAAAGTTTTGATCTTTTTTTTATTATATATAAGACCTTGGTATCAATTGGGACTTCAAAATCTATGACCCATCCCTCTTATTTAGGCCTGTAACTTCAAGCAAGGGTCTTGAGATCATGAGAACTATCCACTTCCTTGTTCATGATCTATAGGTATCTTAAGGTTTTAAGGACCATGTATTAATTTTCATCTTGTATAAGAACATACATGCAACATGAGGAACCTAGATACATTTCTATATTCTTATTAACATCATGATAATTCATTTGATTGGTGTGCAAGCTTATTATGGTTGCCTTTGAGCTTTAAAGTGTTCACTATCTCTTGAGTCCATGAGAAACCTTCTTGGAAACCATGAGTCTACCTATAACTTCCTTGGTAGGGTATTTTATGTGAAGAAGAGTCTTAGGTCTATTGTTGTTTATTTTTATGAGAGGTAACATCTCTAAACATGTTGAACCCCCATTCTTGTCTGACTTGTATAGGTCTCTCCCAATATAAAACCTCCTTAAACATGATTGCCTTAGATCCTTATGGCATACAAATATGTATATATGATATTTGAGTCATTTGGTTTGCTTATGAATCTTATGTTAAGGGTGAAACACCTCAGAACACATTACAAACCTCCTTTCTTATATGTAGACATGTATAGGTCTCTCCAAGATTGAAACCTCACTAATACTTTGAGAAATGCTCTCATGAGTCTGCACTTTGATTGGAAGGCATGATGAGTAAGATGAGGGATTTTTACATGTTTAAATTCTCTCCATTTAGACGTCAACACTTTGAAACACATTGAAGACCCATCCTTCTTCTGTAGGCTTGTAGGTCTTCTCCTCAAGCTCAAAACCTCATTAAAACCTTGAATGCTAATGGTTCTCATGGATTGTAACTTATTTTGGTAGGGAATTTTATGTAGGGAAGATATTATTGGATTTATGAGGCCCAAAATTTAGGAGAAACATCTCAAAATGCATTTAAAACATTATTTTTGTGTTTGTAGGCCCATAAAGGCCATCTCAAGATTGAGACCCTCTTTAAACCCTAACTTTAATTCCAATGGCCTGAAACCTAAATTTTTTTCTTATATGATAATAGATGGTATTTAAATAATACTTATGTCCTTATATCACCATATATTAGATCTAAATAATCTTAAAATAACAAAAGATAGGTTCATAGGCTCTTAGGGTTTTATAGGGTATTAAGACCATCTATCTTATTTTTTTTGGATCTACATGCCTCAAATCTCTTCCTAAAGTTTTGATAAATAAATATTTTTCATAACACACCTATAAAAAATTCCCATCATCCATATTATTCCATTCATCAATATAAATGACATCAAACCATGAATTGTGCCTCTATCATGCTTATTTATAGGTTGTTTTGACTTCTTAGTAATGATTCATAGTTTGCATGAATCTATTTGATTATAAACACATAGAAAGGGATATTAAAGACCTCCTCATTCCTCTCCAATTACTGTACTAACCCATGAAACTCCTTAGTGAAGATGACACATCCTAGAAAACTACCTATAGGTACATACGAGGAAGGTTTGAGGTTAGTTTTACCTTATTTTGAGGTCTATAAACATGGTTTTGATATTTTAATGTCTATTATGGTATGATAATTGTGTGAGGGACCCCAATATATTCATTTTTTTTTTAGAATATCAAAAAAATTTCAACTCTGAAGAAAACTTTGCCAAAACCTATAATCTCTTGAATACCTTCACATTTGGAAGCTTTTATGTTTGGTTTTGGACAAAATAACCATCAAGAAAGTTTGATACAATTTGTATATGTTTTTATAAGGTATTTTATCTTTTTCCCATGCATATATGTCCTTTATAACCCCTGAACTTGTGCCTTTAATGCCAAACCTTTTCATTCACTAGGTTTGCAACTCATGTTCATGGACTATCTTCATAGGATTTCACCTCAAACATGCAATTTATTCCATGGATGGACCTTATATTAATTAAAAAACCTAAATATAAGGATATGAGATCACATACTCTTTAAAATCATGGTGTTATCCTCCTTATGACTTTGATATGACTTTGAATAAACCTAAAAAACATGATGGAAACTTTTTCCTTGAAGCTCTAGTATTTTAAACCATGGTGAAACCTTGAATTTGGTGGTTTGGCTTTGAATATTTATTTAATAAACTCGAAAAACACTCTTAGATACATGAAAAGGCCATGATCATGCTTAAAAGATAATGTTTCTATGATGATCAAGTGCACTCTTCCACATTGAGGGAGTTGAGGGTCACCAAAAGGCAAGAATGGAGGGGAATAATTAACTTTAACACCTTTTTGAATAGTTATACAGATGAAAGGGTCATAAAGAGTCATAACATATTAAGAATGATATTTTAAACCTAAATAATGCCTTTATTTATTAAAATGATTTTAATGACTTCAAATATGACCTCTTTAACACTTTATACCCTCAAATGGACTTTTTGGGACTTTTTCTTTGTTTATGACCTTATTATGCTTCTCAAGACTCTTTTTGACCTCACTTTTCATTGGAAAACACCTAAATAAACTCTTTTTATTAAGTAATAACCTTTATTTACATTGGGGAATGATGTAATAGGTTTATACCATGTTTTCTTGACACTATTTTTAATGCAATGAATATTTAAAAGATAGGTGTGCCCTCATATAAGGTGATAAATGCATCCATACATAGAAAATTATAGAACCAGACCTTACTATGATATCATGGTCTCAAGATGACATATTAGGCTCCTTTTTAAGGCTATACATTAGGTAGTAGTTTGGGTATTTTTTGGACATGAATAGGGGATTAAAAAGATTGAGAACCTTGTACAAGACCTTAACACACATTCATATGTTGAAAACCATGCAAATAGGTTAAAAACCATGACAACAACATTGATTTTAAGATTCATTTAATTGAGAAAGAGTATAAGAAACCTTGATAATTATGCATACCTAATCTTGAACCCACCTAGTCATCATAAAGATGCTTACAAGGAGTATATTTAACTAATTTTTGCAAAGAAAACACCTCTATAAATGTGTAAGTGCCCTAGGGACCAAGGGTGGATAGGATGTCCAACACTACCACCCATACTCTTATAAATTTCATATATCCTTTCCACCATCTCTAAATTCAATCTCCTACACATGTCAATTGGGACTAAAAAATCACTTACTCCCAACCTTATTCTATAACAATCAAATAATTACATAATTCACGACTAGCATCTAGCTAGAAGAGAATAAAGTAACATCAACATCTCTTAGGGAACAAAAAGTGTTCCTCCCTCAAAATTAATATTAAAATACAAAAAATCACAATCCAATATTAGCGTCCCCTAGTGAAAACTCTTTGAGGCACTATGGGACAATTTAAATCAAAATTAAAGTCACAACTCAAGGTCTTTTAGGTAAAACCTATTTGAGGTGCTATCGGACCTAAATTAGAATCAAAATTATAAAAAATAAATAAAGTGAATCCCTTGGTGAAATTTATTAAGGCACTAAGGGATGAAACAATCAATTCCACTCTTACTTCAACATAATCAAAAGATGAAACCACATCACATATTCTATAATTTGTCCAAGTATAAGTAAATCCACAAAATATGAAATTTGTAGCTACTTGTAGACATCCAATTCCTAACACAATTTGTGTTGAAATTGTCAATCTTACTCAAATTTCACTCAAATGTCAAATTCAATCCAAAATCACTAAAAACGTGCTAAATGGTTTGAGCTTATCATATACAAGTTTTGATTTAGGCTAATGTATCCCTTAATGGGGCAATGAATTTTATGTGTTCCTAACTTTTTTGATATCATTTTGAGTCAAAATGATGATTTTACATTTTGGTGCCCTAGATCACTCTTTTCTCATAATTTGTAAGTACATGTCACATGCCTTTATTATTTTATGTCAAAAACATCCTAAATGGGATAAAAATTCATATGCATCTAACATCACCTTCCAATTCTTCTTGAGTCAAATTATGACCCTATAATATGACTTTCTAACTAGTTTGATTAATTTGTGCATCAATTTCGAAAGAATTGCACTAAAATTGATTAATCTTAAGCAAATTAAACCAAATTAAGAGCTTAAGTAAGAATTATATGGAACAAATTGAATATTTATTTATTGGAAATTGATTCCTAATATATGCATCCTAATGACATGATAAATGGGGTGGAATCCATAATCCATAAATGCAAAAAATATCAAGTTTATGGGCACCCATGCCTAATTATTGCCCCTTCCTCATAAATATTTATGAGGATATTTATGGATTAATTATGCAATATTAGATTAATTCATGGCCACACATCTTAATATTAATATGGACAGTCATGGTTGATCCCAAATAATTTGAAAACTATATAAATAAAAGGGCATAAAACATCATTTTCAAGGTTAAATTATGTAAAATTGTAATGCAAGATTCTCTTTGTAAGTCATTTATGTACTTTGATTATCATTCTTTATTTTCAATAGGATAGATTCATTTGATAGGAATATTAGTGATTTCATATCATGAACCTAGATTATGCATGGTGATCTTGAGATGATGGAGGATCTTGGCATAAAAAATATTGACAAAGACAAACACAAAAACATCAAATCAAGGGGAAAAACATGTTTGGAGCTGGTTTTGTATGTTGGAATCACTTGGGAAGGTAATATGCATATGTGCTTTATTTTAATTTCTTCTTATTATCATTTGAAAACCCCATTGAATAGATTGGCCTAGATTGTTAGTTCTTATGCATTATTTTGTGTTTTGCATGACTAATACTTGAACTAACCCTCTTTGTAATCTAGCATTACATTTTGGCACACCCAGTAGGACCATAATGTCCATTCAAGCAAGGAAGACATCTTGAAAATCTTAGATTTCTGTTAAAGTCATGAGTCCTTTAACATAAAATTTTATGCTCATTTTCGTATGTTTTAAACATTTTTATGCATACATAGGTTACATAGTGACCGATGTTAGTTCTATATGACTAGCATCGATCAGTGCCAACTGGCATCGATTGGGTTACAAGGGGAAATATGGATAAAACTTTCAATTTTTGAGCTTTATTCAATTTTTTTTTTATAAAAATTAGATTTATAAGTCTTTAGTCTGAACATTTTCTTTATCCAAAAGTTCACTTGTGGAGATTTTATCCTAGAAATTGAGCTAACAAGTATTTTTGAGCATAACATTTTTGCCCTCAAGTTCACAGGTGATTGTTATTGGTCGGTCTTAATCGGCCAAAATTAAGATATGACTAACATTGGTCTTGAAGCAATCGACACCGATCAATAGTGACTGATATCAATCTCTATGTTTTTGAAAAAACACAAACCTGAGAGCAACAAATCCAAAGTTTCTTATTTCATTTTCAAATATGCTTCAAACTTAAACAAGACTCTCTAATTTTTGTTGTAGGACCTATGAGGAAAAGTGTTTATTTGAGCATAATTAAGTAATTAAGTCTTTTTAAAATTTCCTTTGGTGTTTTAAAAAGAATTAGGAACCTTCCCTTTGGTGTTTTAAAAATAATTAAGAGCCTTCCCTTTGGTGTTTAAAAGGAATTAGGTGGTTTATTTGAATCTTTTGTGAATGTTTTTCAATTTTTTTTAAAACTAAGGCCAAGGGGCCAAAAACTTCACTTCACATTTCAATTTGGTGTTATACAACTCAATTTTTACTTAACTTTCAAATTTATTGAAGTTGATTTATGTAATTCATCTATCACTTGATTGTTATATTATTTAAGCAAAAGGAATTATGTGTGAATGCTCTCCCCCATCCCCTATAGGTAACTTAGGTGATAAAAAATGCCTTTTCATTAAAATTGTGCCTTTGTCCAAGGCATACAAAGGAATTTGTCTAGGCTCTTCCCAAAACCCATATGGTTTTAGTGATATAAAAAAACCTCAAAGACTTTTTTCTTAGATTTTTATTTTAAAAAATTTGGCTTGTGAGGGGGATGTCATTACCTCCCATGAGTTTTTGAGGGAAGCACCGACTGGGGGATTCATCTCCTAGCAGTGTTTCAACCCTTTTCCATGATGGGGTATATAAATCAGGGTACACATATTGCTAGAGCTAGGGGGTTGAGTGGCTAAACTCTCTTTTAGTAATGAAAGCTTGAGTTAGGTCAGGCTAACTAGAGGATTCCACTTAGAAGTCCATGGATGGAATTGTCATGCAAATTAATAAACCCTTGCATGATAAGTTGATCAGTATGAACTCAATTGACGTGTTGCATCTCTTATGTTAACCATACTTGGGATCATCTAGATGGTCATAAATTATAAGTTTTATAAAGCCCCACTTACTATGGAGTATTATTGATGTAGGGTGTGCCAAAAGGTCTATGTCATTGTATTATCACTTTGAATAAGGGGGGTGTAAAATACCCTACCAATTAATGTGCTTTTATTTTTGATGAACACTTAAATTTCCCTCCAAGTATACGTATATAGATGTATTTAAACAATAAAAAGTAAACCTTATCATTTTAGGCTTAGGATGATTACTTAATTGCATTTGTCTTTTGGTCTTAGATTACTTGGTCTTGATTGGAGTTAAAAATTTCTTGTAAACACAAGTCATAACTAAGCATATTATCCATAATTTATTAAATAAGGAGGTGTTATGCTATCTAAGTGAAAATCATCTTTTCCTTGTTCAAAATTTTCATCTTAAACATTGTGTTTGTCATATCTACATTGGTTTAGTTATGCTACCCATTTGAGTCTAAACCACTTGCCTAAAATATTTAAGTCCTTCATTGATAGTTTAAATTTGAAATTTCACCTTTCTAAGTTCATAATGTTGATGTGTTAATTGGGTTTGCCATTTACACTTGACTTGACGGAACTTGGGTTTAATTTTCTATTTGGATTGAAGGCCTTTTATAGACTCATCATCCATTCTCATAATTTTGAACTTGGGTCATCAAGTGTATCGTTCACACTCTAAGTTCTATAACATATTTTATAATACCTTCCTATTACCATGTGGTGGCATTGTGCTGCCCATTTAGTTCTAGTTTTATACTTAAGAATTCTTACATGTTTCCACATCTTGAGTTTCTTGGTTCACATTGTCTCCTTCCTAATCCAAAGGGCTTTCCTCTAGTTTTATAGTAGCAACTCATCAAAGTTAAACTAGCTTTTACAGTATTAACATAGCTCTTAACCTATGTTTGGTGTACTAGTTTACAATTAGGTATTTGAGTTATCACACCCTCTTCCAATTCATATGATTTCAACTTTACCCCCAAATTTGAGTAATTTTATGAACATCATTATTGTAACTATGTGGGGTACTATGCCACCCTCCATTTTACAGTCTCTTTAGTACCTTGTCACCTTATTTAGGAAAGATAAAAAAACATACGTTGTTTACACATTTGCAAAAAAATTCAAATATTGTCAAATGTATAGAGTAAATCTTTTTAGACATGACTCAAAGGTACACTCATAATGGGGTCTCTTATGGTCCTAACTATGAGAAGGAACATTATTATGATGGTGAAGACAATTCTATGGTCTTTGAGGACATTTTTATAACTACAGGCTCTAAGGAAGACTTTTTAGACTATCAACCCTAAGAGGATAAGGATGAAGCCCTACTAAAGTTGAAAGAATATGGTCCTGGACTACCCTTAAAATTTATTATGGAATAATTGCATACTTTGGTTATAGAAGGAGAGTAACATCAATAACAAGTTTTCACAAACATTGCACAAACAAACATACCTTATAGCAAAGGTAAGGAAATACTTATAGATTCAAAACCAATTGATCAAGATCTTGTTAACAAGATTAAGAAAATAAATCAATGATATGCAAACCAACTTATCATGGACTTAATGACTCTTTAGTTGCTATGTCAATCCATAATTACACTTCAAAGGAACAAGGAAATGTGGTTGAACCAATGCAAAATCTAGTTAAGAACACAACAATGATAGATCAAGATGTCTTAATAAAACAACCTAAATCCCAAGAGGTTCCACAAAATGCTTCACTAGACATAGACCACACTTTTTTCATTCATCAATAACCTCTTGTTCCTTTGAAAAATCAAAGACCTAAACATTCAAAATGCATTAAATAAATCATACCGAATAATTTATTTATTTCATCTTAACCAACACTTAAAATGGTGAATAGATAAAGAACTCAAAATCAACAAACATGGTTAATTTAAGGCAACAGATTCCTAGGAGTCAGCCACTTAACTAATCAAATCAAAGAGTGAACCAAAACTGAGTTGAGGATCATAGGGTATACATCCTTACCAAATCCATGCAATAATAGGGGCACATTCCACCCCAATAGTAATAACAAGGGCACATAACACCCTAATAGCAATAAAAGGGGCACATACCACCCCAACAACAATAATAAGTGAACATTCCACCCAAAAATAATTATGTTTCACCCATAAATGCACCAAACATGCAAGAGTAGAACTCTATGAAAGAGATTATGACATGATTGGAGATGAATAATAGAATCAAGAAGTATAAATTTGGTGAGATATGCCCATATCCATTTGATTTATCTATTCTCCAAGTCCCCTTTCCATATCATTTTGAGGAACCTAAATTTGAAAAATACAAAGGAAAGGGTGACCCTCATGAACATATTCAAGCATTTTTCATTTTATGCCAAGAGGTGGCTTATAATAGCATCTATTATCTTCATTTATTTTCATGAAGTTTATCAGGATAAACTCTAGATTAGCTACTGAAGTTACCCAAGGGATCAGTTATGGATTGTAATGACTTATATGAAAAGTTCATCAACCATTTCTCATACAACATTGAGCATGAATTGACCATTATTGACTTGTGCAAAAACAAAAAACACATTGGAGAAAGCTTCGATGTATATCTATAATGGTGTAGAGCATTAATAGGTTACTTTCAACATAATTTTCTAGACAAATAGTTGGTGGACATATTTACACAAAATTTACATACATAGATCACATATAATATATGAATTGCTTGTGTTAACTCATTGGAGGAAATTATCGACAAAGGGGTGCAGATTGAGAAGGCTCTTATTACCAAGGGCCTTGTCAATATTTTCATGTAGGGACAAACATCAAATATAACCCAATCTTATAATCCAATAGTTACATAAGATAAACCTAAGGGTTTGAACAAGAACAAGAATGTGGTAGGGAATGGTATGATTGAAATAAGACATGTAAAAATGGTGTAGGCCATGCCAGCCCCAAATGTATAATTATCTCCCCCTAATCCATCACCCAATTTGTAAAGATGCCTTTCATACAGGGCATTTCACAATCAATACAAAGCATTTTATAAATTAGGAGAACCAATTGAGATAGTGTTTTAGAATCTCATAATAACTAACTTGATTATGTGGCTAATACCAAGGCTATTTATTTAAGATCAACCAAAGATAGATTAGTACAAGGAGAACGAATGGTGCAACTTCTATCATGTTGTTTGATATAGTGCATATCAGTGCATCTAATTATGGCATCTTATTGAAGGTTTGATCAAAAGTGGTGAAGTTGAGATCAAATTGGCCCCACAAGGAACTAATAAAGATATGGGAATATACCAATATCCATTTCCTCAACATAATCAACCACCACTAAGGAACAATCAATAGAACCAAGGATAGAATCATAGGCAAAATCAGAACCAAAATCAGGGTCAAAATCATAATCAACATGATTATAATCAGGATCATAATAACCATACTAATAATTTGGGTTATAATAACATGCCTTACGACTATAAAAACACTATGAGATGCATTTATGTAACTCACATTTCCATTATTACTATCAAATTTCATGAACCATCTCATACTCATCATAGTATGGGACCCAATATTATAGGGCTAACATCTTATCCCTCAAGTAGTACTGCATCAAGTTCATGAAATTTTGTTGAAATTTCATTTGCATAGGTTAATATTTATGGAAAACATCCTTCTTATAATTACAATGACTCCTTATCAACTCAAAATTATAGCAATGCAACTAGATGCCCATGAGTCACCTCCAAGGCCCTTTACCTTTATCTTTTGATTATACTGGCTCCTTGCCACCTTTAGGTTGTGTAGTTGTAACTAGACACTCACAAGTTACTCTATAGGTCCCTTTGCCCTCTTCTTCCATAGAATCCAATATCAACATTGTGCCTTAAAATCCAAAGCCTAATATTATGCCAACCAAAGCTAAGTCGATTTGTCCTAATGTTGAGAAACCTTATAGTTTATCAAACCAACTAAGTAAAATACCTACATAAATTTCCATTTTAGATATCTTGAATACATCTAAGGTTCATAAAACTATTTTGAATATCATTTTAAAATAATCAACTATTCTCATAGATATCAATCTTGAATAGTTCCAAACACTAGTATGACATTTGTCCTCATTTTGATAGCTTATGTTTGATCAAAAAGACATATCCATCCTAGGTTTGAACCATAACAACCCATTATATATTGAGGTAATTGAAAACCATAAGATCAAGTGGGTTCTTATAGATAATGGTTTGGGTCTAAAAATCATATCTCTTAAATTATTGTAGGGATTGGGATACACTGAGAAGGACATCTAGCTAGATACTATAACCATAAAGGCTAATGACAATGCTGAGAGGGAGTCTTCTAGTACAATTCATTTTCTAATCATTATTGGGTATATTTCCCACCACATGTTGCTTCATATTATGGACATTAATCTACCTTATAGCATAATTCTTAATTGTCTTTGGATCCATGAAGTATAGGCCATTCCATCCACCTTGCATCAGTACCTTAAGTTTCCCCATGATGGGATTGAGGTTACTATTCTCGTCGATCAACAACCTTATTAGTCTTGTAAACATCTAGAGGTTGAGTTACACAGTTATAATTATTGTCCAAGTTCTATAATATTTACAAAGAATAATAAATCAATAGTTTCACATCCACCTCCATACAATTATATCAACCCTAGTGACTTGGCTTCCACTTGAATTGATTCATTTCCTACAGCTCTTAAAAAGTAGGTTGTGATTGAAAACATGGCCGTTTATATGTACTATCTTAAGGATTCCTTCCACATTGAAAAGTTGTTGAAGTTTCCTAAAACATTTGTTTAGATAAAACCTACCAAGAACCCAAATAGACCCACCTTGATCTGGCAACAAAATAAATAATAGTAAAAAACACCTATGGTATTTATACTTGCTACTTTGTTGAAATAGGATTGGGAGCCTTTGATAAAAGGATATTAATTATATTCTGATAGCATTGTTGATTAATTTCAAGATCTAACATATATAATACATAATCAGATCATAGATCATCTTGATTATATAGGAAGTGGCCTTGGCCCATGAGCTCAAGGAATCCTTGAAACTTTATCAGCTAGAGTACCTAATTTAAATCATGGTCTCATAATTATACTGCATGGGGGTGACCTCATGACTTTTGATAGTGATTATTATGAATTTAATAGTGATGAGACTCTTATTAATGATGTATCATCCCATTATATCCTTTTAAATGAGCTTATTGACTTGGATTTATTTGATCATAATGTCATTATGACCATAACACCCCATTAGTCTATTGGAGCTTCCCATCTTGAAGTAAGGCCCCATTTCATTCAATCTTCTCTTACTAAATAAAATCCTCATTATTACCTATGAATTTCCCATATTTAACTAATTGAATGGGACCAGCAAAATTTAATCATACACCTTGATGAGTTTCATAATGAAGAACCAATTACAAAATAATGGGCCTAAGAGATGGATTGCCCATTGGCGATCACAAACAAGGCTTTAATTTTTCATTGGATCCTTTTACCTACTTTGGAGAAAAGGAAAAAATTATTGTGTTATAGGTATAATCACTAAGAAGGGGGGTTAATAAGTGATTTAAGTAATATAATTTCAATTCCAAAACTTCAAACTCTCAACCAATCAATATAAGCAATCATGAAGCATATAAACTAGTTACTGTAATGAACAAAGGAAACTATGCAAGATCAACACTCATGATACATGGATTATGTGGGAAACCCTCATGAAGGATAAAACACAGTCTCAAGTCTAAAAAAAATTGGACTATATTCCTATAAAATATTTACAAATAATATATTTTAGTGAAGCACCCACTTCATAAGGAGCACCAACCCCTATGCATGAATAAACACCCACTTGTCCTATATTTTGAGCACCCACAAAAAAAATATAATATTAACACCTTTATATCTCTAATTGAATTAAAATATTATGGATAAATAGTGAATATCAACTCTTTTTAACCCTTCATTCTCTCTCAAGCCTTTACATATAAGCAATGCATCCAAAACCACCTTTTGCATCACTCTACACCTCTTCGCTCATTCTTAATCTTCAACCCTAAAAGAAAAATTTATAACTTAAAAAATATGGCCTTTAGGTCATGAATATATAACTCAACATGATATTATATTCCATTTATCTATCAGGCACACTTATACTTATTTATTCTTCACATCACAACTCTAGAAACCTTCACCTTTGTTTATGCTCTTTATAGAGCCTTCATGAACATCACCTTCTTGGTCAGTAATTAGACATGAATTAACCCTAAAGGGTTATATTAGACTTTATACATGATAAAAATCATCCAAATAGGTCCACCATAGCTTTTATAGGCAACCCTTAAGCACCAACACCTTTCAATTAGGCCTAAAAAGCCCTTATAGGTCCATGGAGACCTATTTATCATTTTAACATTTCATCAAGAAAAACTAGGAAAAAAAACTATTTAAAAGCACATAGGTCCTCTAAATATGACCCTTAATACACCTTAAAGTTATTACATTCATCATTACACACATTTGCAAATGCAAAAGCTATCAAACATTTTCCTTGTACATGAAAACATTATGAACGAACCAAAAGTCAACTTGTAAGCACTTGTTCATATTGAAGATGGATTGTTCACACATCTAAAATACATATAAATGATACTTAGGGAGTATAAAACAATTTATAATATATAATTCACCTTGAAACATCCAAACACTATCAATAAAAACTCAAACATCCTTTTCAGGTCACTTGCAGAAGATAGTCAAACCCTTAGTTGACTTTGGACCATAATAAATGTAGTTGTACGACTAGTCAAACCTCCAAATAATTTTTAATATATTTAAATTTAATCTATATAAATTTTTTATTTTTATACCACCATCAAATTAATTCATCATGAAAAATTATAGGCAAAACAATGAGGACTAGTTTACCTTTGTAAATTCAAATATTTGAATTCCAACGGTCACTTTTTAATGGAAATTTGACTATGGAAACTAGTGAAATCTACCTGCAAGATCAACTTTGCACTACCATAAATTTTTATGAACATCATGTCAAGACCTAAAATTTGAAACATATTATCAAGGCACAAATCTAAACAAACGCAGTTGACCACTTTCTTTTGAAACCTTCACACAGGTGAATGGTGATGTCATTAATTTGCTTATTCAATAAGTTCTACCAAGTTGAATAGTATAACCTAGATCTTCACAAGACTATTATAATGAATTATTTTCAATTTAAAAAGTACCCCAAACAATATTTACCCCTCATATGACCCCTAAAATATGGTCAACACATCACCATCATCCATCAACTTACCTAACCAAGCAAAACATAGTAGGGTCCATACATGATCACTAAGGCACACTTTGTCATTGAGAATCATGAATACATATTGAATCATGAACACTCTTGGAAAAATTAATGACATTAAAAAATCCTCAAAAATCTCCCCATTTTTCATTGATGTCAACACTTGTAAATGATTTCAAAGCTAACAACAAAAACTGTGCACATACTTTTTCTCCCTTTACAAATACTTTCTCTCCCTTTGACACAATGACAAAGTGGGATTAACTAATGATCATGAGGACTTGTAAATGTTTTCAAAGATAAAATAATGAATTTATATCCTCTTAGATATGATATAAAGTCCCCTATAATTGTGCATACCAATCCTTACCATGACTACCTCAAGTCTGCTTATTGACAACACTCTTCTTTGACCATGCACTGCTATATGAACAAGAAATTAAAAATATGAAGAAAATAAGAGTTATAAAACCTTGATAAAAGTAATATGGAATCCCCCTAAGTCATACCAACTTTATCACCCCTTGAGCACCTTTAGACCATCTCCAAACATGAAGAACTTCCATAGTTGCCTTCAAATTTTCTCTCACAAGACCACCCATATAATGAAGAGTGGTCATTCAAGATCTCTATAAAAAATATATGATGAATAAATCCAAATGAGAAACATATTTAGGTATAACCACACCTTTGTATTTTTAAGAAAAAGATCAAAAATCACTTTTCATCACACTAGCCTTGCCTAGAGGCCTAATAACCCTACTTGAACCTTGCAGAGCCCATAAATTTTTGTGTATGAACCCTCATGAATTTAAGTTTCATATATGTAGTATAATCATATTCAACCTCATACATGCCAAGAATAGTCACCCAACTCTTCCTTTGTGCCATAGCTCCTTCATAAATTGACCTGTTAATTAACCCTCTATTTGCACAAATCCTCAACCATAGGTCAAACTATAAACTTATAGATGACTATAAATAAATTCTTGAACACCCTTTTGGCCATTTAAATATATTAAGTATCCTAAGACGAAAAATCATTTGGGAAGGTTACTAACTCACATGGTACAAAACCTAGGGCATCAAAATGAAACAAAGTAAACTTACCATCTTCTGGTCAATGCCAACTCTTGAACTTTATCTCACACCTAGAGGTAGAAAATATGCACTTATAAACCAATTTTGGAGGTTTTAATCCTATGGGAACCCATATAACCATGAAATGGTTTTTGTCTTGCTAGCCATTAAACAAGGACTGTCATACTCGAGAACCTTCAAAAGTATTCAAATTACCCTCAAAATACCTTTAAATATTTAAAACACTTGGATCACACCTATATTAGGTCAACACAACTTTATATGCCTTAAAGTAAGCTTGTAAACTCACTAATATTCATTTGACACCTAGAACCAGTTAAACTATGCATGTAGACCCTGTGTATACAATAATCATTATGTAAAAACACCTTAAATTTAACATGGAAGATTTTTGACTACTACTCAACAAATTTTTCAAATGGATACATCCAATAAAACTTTCCTCCACCTTTGGTTAGCCATACTGATCTCAAAAACACCAATTTTGCATGAAGAGCTCTCACTAGGTAGTGAACACTGAGTAAGATGGTCAGATATAACAAATGGTCATTAAAGCCATATGAGACCAATCCAATGAATGAAACACCATGGATTAAAATTAAACACATCCTATTCATCCTCCATATAAACCTTACCTTAATAATTTATGACTAGGACTTCCAAACCAAGCATTAAAATTTGACTAAAACTTACCTCTAGGACTAATGTCCCTGAACAAAACTATTGAAGCTTTCCATCACAAACCTATGGATCAAGCTCATGAACTTGTTTTTACCCCTTGAATAATGACCTTATATGATAAATACAAGAATTGACAACATAATATCACCATTTTTATAACAAAAAGGCATTGGTCTTAAAGACCAATCAACAACTCTACATACGTCTATATTGATTGACATATTGTGCATTACCTAGATCACCCATACTTGCTTCCACATATGAAATATGTCTTATAAAAATCATAAGTAGAGACACCCACATATTATAGAGGGAATAAATTTCCCAAAACTTAGGAGATTACCACATCTCCATGCTTTCACTTGACTCACAATCCTACCTCATCATCAAATTAAAATTGACTGAGTTCTTAGCTTCATTCTTTCCTTTTGACTCAGAATCTTTCTTGATCTTCTTGTCCCCTTGAGAAGATGAGGATTTTTATTTAAAAATTGAAATTTTACCTTTTTCTATCATGACAAATAGTCCATTTTGAACTTGTTTCTCATTCACCTCCTTGGGTTTCCATTCGTTATAGCTCCTTTTCTTCATGTTATGATGGCCATTCTTTGAAGTAGAATTATGACCATTCCTAAAAAATCTTTCCATGTGTCCTCTCTCTTATCAATTTAAACAAATGAATTTTATCTAATTATACATATGTTGTGTATGATCCATATGATGACTCCTTGAAGTTTCATTAACCAATTCATGTTCTTGATCATTTGGTCTCCTGATGAAGGCATTGCAAAATCTTTCAATATGACCAATCCCTTGACACATGTAGCACAAGATGTCATAATTTCCTTATGGACATGTTGAATATCTTGATTGATGATGTTATTCATGCTTGTCATTATCTTTCTCATAATTCTATGCAAATATCTTACTAGGATCTTTTCTCTTGAAATAAATGATCTTTTGACCAAACTAATGACAAGAATAATAATAACTATTAAAGGAGTTATCATACCTTAATGCATTGGGTTGCTTGATTTGATTTTAATTTTTGTATATTTTAAATTTATCTTTATTATTCATATTTTCATTCTTCTTGTCTTCACTAGTATTCTCCTTAACATGATTAGTCTCCCAATCTATCATCATTATCTTCTCAACCTTCTTATCCTTTTGAACATGTTCATGGAATATTAGGTCTAGTTTATCATTTGAGACCTTTTAAATTCTCAATATATCAATAAGATCAGCTATAATTTTCTCAAATTTTTGATATGTTTCAATCGTGCTCATATCTTAATCTAGTTTCACTTGTAAAGACTCCATCTCTAATTTTTATGTGACAAATTCTTCATCCTTGCTCTTTATCTTTTCAGCAAGGGTATAGACCTGAGTTTCATGATGTTGAGTGATCTCATCATGCTATTAAACTCATTGCTTAACCTTTCTTCAAATGATCCAATTTTATCCTCATAGGACTTGATCAAGGATGCTTTCTTTCTTTTTTTACCTTGTGGTTGCTTCATCTTGCAAGGTATTTAGATATTGGTCTTTAAGAGTAACTTTTTCATCTTCTTCCTCTAAGCTATCTCCTCCAAGGATATCTCTACCTAAAGAGAATTCACCTTCATCATGCCTAAGAGCTATTGAATAGTGTCTCTTTATCTTCATCATGAGATGAATCATCACTAACATATGTATTTCCTTATTATTTAGTAGATGAGTTACTATTTTCTTCATGGTAAAGATTCTTACTACCTTTATATGAATCCTTCTTGGCATTTTTCTCATTGAATAACTTTATGTACTTGATAAGACCCTCAGATTTCTTGTGCTCATTTTCATGAGATTCCTTATGAGCTTACTTGTGTTTAGACTTGACTCTATTTGGGCACTTAGATACAAAATGACCAACTTTACCACATGAGAAAAATTTAAAAGGAAGCTTCACTTCATATTTACCTAATCCCACATTCAATTTTCTTGTAATCATGGCTTCAATTTGATATTGATTAAGATCAAAGTCTTTAAGACTTAACTTGATATTCTTGCCTTTTGTCTCATTAATCACCTTGAAGGATGCTTCATTCTTTGGTGGTTTGTCCTAATTGACTATCATCTCATAGGCAGTAAGGATGCCATGGAATTCATCTATCTTCATCTTGGTGAGATAATAACTCTCTTCTATAGCATAAATATTTGAATCTAATTTGAGGGTGAGAGACCTTAATACTTTATGTACAACAATAGCTTCTTCAATCTCCTTTATAAGACCTTTGATCATGTTTACCACCTTATCAACCCTTAGAAGATAAGATGCCACATTATCTTCTTCCTTCATTTTGAGTCCCTCAAATTACCTTTGATAGGTCTATAATTTAGCCAACTTAACCTTTGAATCTCCTTCATAGATGATCTAAAATTTATCCCATATTTCCTTTGTATATTTACAATGGTTTACCTTGGTGAACTTAGCATTTTATAGACCCAAAATGATAGCATTCATAGATTTAGAATTGTTTTCACTCAACTTTTTGTCATTTGTACTAGTTAGAGTAGTAGGGTGTGTGGAATAACCATCCATAATATATTACCAAATGTCAAAACCTAGAGACATTGCATAGGTCCTCATTTGTGTACTCCAAAAAGCATAGTTGGATCCATTGAGTAGTGTTGCTTGCTTAGTAGAGAAAATACCTTGCATTTAATGATTACCCATTGTACCTTTGATCACCTTAAAGTGGTTAAAATTAAAACTAAGGTATGGATATAATAATTATTATTATAAGTAAAATCACTAATAGAGGGGGTTAATTAGTGATGCAATCAATTCAATTCCAATTCTAAAACTTCAAACTCTCAACCAATCAATATAAGCAATCATGAAGCATATAAACTAGTTATTGTAATGAACAAAGGAAACTATGTAAGATCAACACTCATGATACATGGATTATGTGGGAAAACCTCATTGAGGATAAAAACCACTCTAAAGTTTGAAAATAAGTGGAATATATTCCTATAAAATATTTACAAATAAGAGACTTTAGTGAAGCACCCACTTCACAAGGAACACCAACCCTTATGCATGTATAAGCACATATTTGTCCTAGATGTCAATCACACACACAACACCTTACGATATCAAAACATATATATCTATGATTTCCTTCCAATATAATGGAGAAGTAGTGAATAATAACTCTCTTTAACCCTTCACACTCTCTCAAGCCTTCACATGCAAGTAATGCATCCAAAACCACCTTTTGGATCACTCTACACATTTTTGCTCATTCTTAATCTTTAACCCTAAAATAAAACTATAATAAATTCATAAATATGAATTTTGGATCATTCATATATTCCTCAAATTGGCCTTATCTTCAATATATCTATCAATCACACTCATACTTCTATATTCTTTGTATCACAACTCTAGAAACCTTTACCTTTATTTATGCTCTTTATAGAGCCTTCATGAACATCACCTTCTTTGTCGGTCATTAGAAATGCCTTAACCCTTAAGTCTTCTATTAAAATTATAATAGTATAAAAAGCATCCAAATAGGTTAACTATAGCTTTGATAGACCACCCTTAAGCACCAACACCTTTCAATTATGCCTAAGAAGCCCTTATAGGTCCATGGAGACCTATTCATATTTTTAACACTTAATCAAGCAAAAATAGGAACACAAGACAATTTAAAAGAACATAAGTCCTTTAAATATGAACCCTAAGACACCATAAAGTGATTACATTCATCACTACACACCTCTGCATATGCAAAACCTATCAAACATTTGCCTTGTACATGAAAACATTATGAACGAACCAAAAGTCAACTTGTAATCACTTGTTCATACTGAAGATGGATTGGTCAAACCTCTAAAATCCATAAAAATGATCCTCATGAAGTATATAACATTCTTAAATATATAATTCACCTTGAAACATCCCAACACCATCAATAAATACTCAAACATCCTTATGATGTCACTTGTAGAAGATAGTCAAACCCTCATTAAAATTTGGACCATAATAAATGTAGTTATACAACCTTTCAAACTTCCAAATTATTTTTAATAGATTATCCTTGAAGTTATCTACCACTTTGATTTTTATACCACCATAAAATTCATTCATCATCAAAATTTATAGTGAAAACAATGAGGACCATTTTTCCTTTGTAAAGTCAAATATTTAAATTCCAATTGTCACTTTTTAATGGAAATTTGACTATGGAAACTAGTGAAATCTACCTAGGAGATCAAATTTGCACTACCACAACTTTATTTGGACATCATGTCAAGACATAAAACTTAAAACATATTATCTAGGAATAAATATGAATAAACCCATATGACCATTCTCATCTAAAACCTTCACACGTGTGAATTCTAACATCATCAATCTGCTTACATAGGAAGTTCTACCAAGTTGACTAGGATAACCTATATCTTCACAAGACTATTATAATGAATTAATTTCACTTAAAAAACTACCCCAAGAAATATTAACCCATCATATGACCCATTAAACATGGTCAACACATCACCAACATCCATCACCTTGTCTACCCAAACAAAACATATTGGAGTCCATGCATGATCACTAAGGCACACTTTATCATTGAGAACCATGCATATATCTTGAATCATGGACACTCTTGGTCACCTTAAGGATTTAATTGAAAACACCTAAACATCTTGGTCATAAAAAAGATAAAACATTAATATCTTCAGGTGAAAACCTCTTTGAAGCACTCATTAATTAGGGAAAAAGTAAAGATAAAGATAAGACCTTGAGTGAAAACCTATTTCAAGTGCTCTCGAGTAGGAAAGTTTGCTCATCCCCTTTTGATGTAGAAGGTGCATATAGTCTTAGATATATATTTAGTATAATCATATCTTCAAAATAAAATAAAATGTTTGAGTGTCTCACTCTTGAGTTTCACGAGGTCTTCGCTACTTGGCCTTTACTTGAGATGGCAGATTTTGATTCATCAAATTATCTAGAGCTTTGGGAGGAAATTCAAGATGTATCATAAAAAGATAATCATGATCACACCTTGCTTAATGTTCTTGAGGATGGATCCACACTT
The DNA here is from genome assembly GCA_037957365.1 of Torreya grandis. Lineage (NCBI taxonomy): Eukaryota > Viridiplantae > Streptophyta > Pinopsida > Cupressales > Taxaceae > Torreya > Torreya grandis. Next base: position 1,277,302 of record JARHVA010002864.1, read on the forward strand.
CTTGTAGAAAACATAGTTGAAGTAAACCTGGGAACATATGATGATCCCAAAATTGTTTATCAGGGAACCTCCCTTCCTAAAGTAAAACATGAATAGATTATATCCATTTTGATGGATTTTAGAGATATTTTTGCATGGAATACTTAGACATGCCAGGATTAGACCCTCACTTGGTCGTGTATCACCTTGTTATTCATATAGATGCCAAACCATTTAAGTATAAATTGAGAAAGATGCATCCACTCATCACCCTCTTGGTAAAAATTAAATTAGAGAAACTATTGGGAGTAGGCTTCATCAGACCACTAGAATATTCTAAATGGGTATCAAATATACATCCAGTAAGTAAAAATCCATAGGGTATACATATTTGTACATATTTTAGAGACATCAACAAATCTTGCCCTAAATATGATTTTCCTCTAACCAACATCGACATGATTGTTGAATCTACTATTCGGTATGAGATACTATCCCTCATGGATGGATTTTTAGATATAATTAGAACAAGATAGCCAAAGAAGATCAACATAAGACTACATTCACCAATCAATGGGGAACATTATATTACCAAGTCATTCCATTTGGCTAGAATTTTTTTAAAGCCATATATCAACGTGCCATGACTGTCATCTTCCATGACATGATGCATGATATTGTTGAGGACTATGTTGATGACATAGTAGAAAAATCAAGAACATGTTCTGGACATCTTAATTTTTTATGAAGAATATTTGAGAGACTTCATGAATATAAAGTCTGCTTGAATTCTAATAAGTGTGTTTTTGGAGTCACTTTAGGGAAATTGATAGGTTTCATTGTATCACAAAGAGGGATCAAAGTTGACCCTACTAAGGTTAAGGCTATTGTTGAAATACCTCCACCTTCAAATCTTAAACATCTCTAAAGCCTACAAGGAAAGATCTCGCCAATCCATAGGTTCATTTCTCAATTGGTAGATAAGTGCCACCCATTTACCCATATTTTGAAGAAAGGGATCATAATTCAAAGGGATAAAGATTGAAAATTAGCATTTGCAAATATTAATATATATTTGGTTAACCAGCTAGTTTTGAGACTACCAACACCTGGAAAACACTACTTTACATATCAGCAATTGAGCATTTACTAGGGGCACATTTGGCCCAACATGATGATCAAGGTAAACGACATGTAGTCTATTATTTAAGCTGTACACTAGTGGCTTATGAACACAATTATACACCTATTGAGAAGGTGTGTTTAGATATGGTGTTCACTTCCTAAAATTTGTGACATTACATGTTGAACAATAAAACTATTAGCATCACCAAGGTGGATCCTCTCAAGTTTTTATTATCCAAATCAGCTTTGACAGAACATATGGATAAATGGGTCATGATCCTAAGCAAATTAGATGTTGAGTATCAAAATCAAAAAGCTATTACGGGGTAGGTTATTGCTGATCAACTTGTAGAAGCCCTTATTATAGAAACTAAACCACTCAAATTAGACTTTCTAGATGATTCTATCATGGTGGTGTAAGAAGTACAATGTGAACTTGAATAATGGAAGTTATATTTTGATGATTTCTTCACTTCTCATGGATCTAGAACTGACATATTATTGATTACAACATAATGGGATTTGATTCCCAAAGTATTTCACATTAATTTTCATTATACCAATAATATGGCTGATTATGAGACATTGATCATAGGACTTTATCTTGTAATTCAGTGGGATATTTGACACTTACTAGTCTACGGTGATTACCAATTAATCATCAATCCAACCACTAATCAATATCAAACTATAGATGACAAGATTTTTCCTTACAAGTAAATCATGGATAATCTCAAGGTTCATTTTAAATCTCTATAGTTTGAATAAGTACCAAGGGCCAACAATAGATCTATCAATATAATGGAAATAATTGGGTCAATGATACAGATTAATGGTAGAGCTAAAGAGTATTAGTTTTTGATTAAGAATCTTTTACAACCTACACATATTATGCCAGATTCAGAAAGGGTATATGCCATTACTGGTCCCAATCGCCCACTTGAATTGCCTTAGTATCAAGCCTATTATAATTATTTCCATGAACACATTTTTCTACCTGACATATCCAACAACCAATAAAAACTATTTCATCATTGTCTAGCTCATTATACCCTCCAGGAAAACATGCTTTATTACAAAGGCTATGATGGAATGCTACTTCATTATTTATCTTTGGGAGATTCCAAGCTAGTATGAAGGAGGTTCATGAAGAAATGTGTGGGACCCACACCAACGGTGTAGTCTTAGATAAAAATATCCTTAGAATAGGCTATTATTAGCTAAAAATGGAGACAAATGCTTGAAATTATGTGAGTAGGTGTGTTCCTTATTAACAACATGGAAATTTGATACACACACCTTCCTTACCACTACAACTGATCACAACACCATGGTCATTCTCTACTCGGGTCCCCAATCTCATCAAGAAAATAAACCCAACATCTTTAGATGGCCATAAACACATCATGACTACTACCAAGTACTTTAATAAGTGCATTAAGGCCTTTCCTCTCATTTATGTTACTGAGAAACAAATAGCTAAATTCTTTCATTATCATATCATCTATTGATATGGCATCCTAGCTTGAATTTTATCTGATAATGGTGGATATTTTATAAACAAATATGTAAAAGACCTTTTTGTAAAATTTAAAATCAAGCACAAGAAATCCACACCATATAACCTGTAAGGCAATGGATAAGTCAAGGCATCAAACAAGACCACTGTATCCATTTTAAAGAATATTGCCAATGATGTTGGCCATAATTGGCACTTATAAATATTTCATGCCCTTTGGAACTATCGAACCAGTCATCAAACCCTTATAGGAGCCATTCCATACTCCATTATTTATGGTAGGAAAGCTATTACCCTGATTAAGATCAAGCTATCTTTATTGCGAGTATCTTTGGACCATATTAAAGATTACGAAGAGAATAGAGTCTCAAGGTTGAAATTTTTGAAAATTATTGATGGTAAGTGATTGGATAGTCTAGAAAAATTTCAAGCCTATCAAAATAGATTGCGGAGAAGCTACAACAAGCACATTCTCCTTAGGGATTTTGAGATTGGTGATTTGGTTTGGAAACAGAATTAGAAGAACATAAATGCTAAACACAAGAAGAAAGGTAAGTTCTAACCTAATTATTTGGGATCATTTGTTATCATGATGAACTATAGATTAGGGGCATATCAACTAGCTGCTTTGAATGGTGAAGAACTTCCAGAGCCCATGAACATTATGCACCTTAAGAAGTTCTAGATTGAACAAATTTAAACTATTGTCTACAAGACCCCTTACTTGGGGGAAAATTTTGCTAAATTATTTTATTCTAACATTATATCCTGAACCATCCTCTCATGGACCATATTCTTTTGATCTACCTCAGACCATTCTTTCAAGAACATTATTAATTTCATGAATCAAGATAATGAAGGATTTTGGATCATTCACACTTTGAACACATTTTATCCCATCCTAGACCATTCTCTTTGAGAACCATATTCATTTTATACCATCCTTAGACCCCATTCATTCTAGACCATTCTCTTTGAGAACCACATTCTTTTCATATCCCAAGGTTTTTGTAACTTGAACACTTTTATCCCTTGACCAATTATAATCATGATTATGACTCATAAGTATTATAATCACATTTTATGCTATTTATACAAAGCATATTAGTAGGAACAATATTTTATAGCTTCTTCTACATATGAGTGAACATGAATTCATATTTAGCTTAAGATCTTTTCCTATTAGATGGTTCCATAGAGATATCTTATGCTGTACATTATTCTATTATCTTGCTACTACTTGGTAGGCATTATTGCCTTATCAAGATCCTTGCTCTCACTAATTTTTGAGCATGTGTCATTGCAATCAGATTTAACTATTTTTGGATCTTCTAGTTAGTATCTTGGTTTATTTTTTATACTCATGATTGTTTTTGTAGTTGGATTTAGATGTTATTGGAAATTTTACTCTTGGAAAAGCATCTCCTTGATTAGTTGATCCCCCTTTGTACATATTTTATCCCAAAAACACCAAAAACATTAAAAAATGATTGACAAAAGAACCAAAACTTTGTCTCACTTTTGTATATTTTGATCTCCACACTCTTGCCATTTTGAAAGTAATCATCCTACCGACTTGCCATTTTACAAGTATTCATCTCACGTTCTTGCCATTTTATAAGTAATTATCTCATGCATTTACCATTTTACAAGACCATTCTCATTTGCCTCATTGGTTTTATTTTCTTCCCTTTTATTATACAACATTAATAATGTTTTCTAGTCATCACCCCTTTTCTTCTATCCCACTTTTTAGGTGAACTACATTTGGCTTGAAGTTCATGTTGGAACATGCATATATGGAACTATATAGTTAGCATCCACTTATCTTGTACATCTGGAGTCATCCTAGCTAACCCCTTATTTTTTTTCTATCCCCCCATTTCTTTTGCATTATTTCCCTATTATTTGGAAGTAACTTTGTGTCCTTGTTTTGTTATATTATTGTAAAAATTAATACCTCTATTACATGTGCTTGAACAACTATTTTTAAACCACACTAACTTGGTTTTTATTTGTGTGTGTTTGTTTGAATTTTCTTTGTGTTTTATTATTTTTTCTTGGTGTTTTGTTGTGATTTCTTATCTCTTCATTTATTTCTTCTTCTTTCCTTTAGTTTTTTCTTCTTGTTGGTCTTTTATTTTTCTATTTGGTCTTATTTTTTCTTTTGTTTTTTCTTAGTACATCTTGATGGTGGACATAGATCTTGATTGTTCTTGTCCTAATATCATGTTGTTAAGTTTTTCTTGATTTATTTTTCAACATTATTATTTGTACTTAAATCATAATTATTCATATCCTGATTTTAATTTGGGTTCATTTATGTTTTGTTTTTATCTTTGTATTTGCTTTTTTATTTAAATGTAAATATCTATAACTATAGGTTTTGGTCATTTTTGATCATTATCCTTAGTTATAGGTATTCACATTTGAATCAAATTTGTGTAATTGAAATACAATGTCCTCATAAGTTACTCATACTTATGATACCTAATTTATTTTTCTATGGTAAGTACTTTGTGCTTTGGTTTCAAGTCTCAACATCAACACAAATTCGATGAACAACTCTCAAGATCACCATGCATAAACTAGGCTCATTAAGTTTAACATTCTAACTCTATTCTTAGATGTGCATCTTTTGGCATACATCATGAGTCTAGTCAAGCAATTAGTCAGTTTTCATCATCCCTCATTACATTTTCTCCCACTTATAGGTAAACTACATTGGCTTGAGGTCCATATAGAATATGTAGGTAGTGCTTGGATACTAGACATATCTTGGGTTAGCTCAGCCATATGCATTTCTATTTTCATCTCTTTCATCACTTATGCATCCTTGTATGCTTATTTCTTTGTGGCTTTTTCAAAAGTCATTACACCATTGTATCTATGTTTTCACCTACGCATCTTTCATATATGTCATAGGTTATATATTTGAGATATTGCTTACCAATTTACCCATGCTGAGGCCCAACATTTGAACCTACCATAATAATTAAGTCAACCCTATGGGGGCAAACCATTCTTTATCATTGATTAAAATTAGCCCTACTGGGGCAAAATTATTTATCACAGGATCATATCTACTCTAATGAAGCACATTATTATTTCTTCTATCTTTGGAGAAAACATTATCCTTTTCTTCTTATTACAATATCTATGAACTTTTCCCCTCATTCTATAAATATTTTAGTGTGTAACTTGTCTCAGGATTGATCATTCTGTAAGCAAATGGTTTGCACCTTAGCTTTGGGTGTGTTCAAAGTGTTTTGATTAAACTTCTAGATTGTATCCTCCCCAATCCCCCTGTATATGGGGCCCATTTTATTCTAATTATATTTTGATCATATGGTTGAATCAATATGTGCAAGTATTAGCTTGTCTATATTTAATCTATTTTATGAGTTAATCTCATTTTTTTTCTCTTTTTAAGAGTCCATCCTTCTCTTTCATCCTAGTATGTACTCTCAAAAGGGAATCATTGGTTATTTCTAATTTATTCTTGACAAATATTTTATTTGAAAAGATGTTGATTCACTTGAATGTCTCACTACAACTTCTCAAATAGAGGCAAAATTTAGACATCTGATTCCTAACACCATTTGTGTTGAAATTGTCAATCTTACTTGAATTGTACTTAAATGCCCATTTTATGCCAAAATCACTAAAAATGTGCTAAATGGTTTAATATTATCATATACACATGTCAATTTAGGATAATGTATCCCTAAATGGGGAAATACATTTTATGTGATTCCTAACTTTCCTCAAATCATTTCAAGTCAAAATAATGATTTCACATTTTGGTGCCCTAGATCATTTATTTCTTCTAATTATTAAGTAAACATCACATGCATTTATTATTTTATGTTGGCAGCATCCTAAATGGGATAATGGTCTGTATGTATCTAACATCACCTTCCAATTCTTCTCGAGTCAAATTATGACCTAGTAATATGCTTTTTGAATAGTTTGATTAATTTGTGCACTGATTTTCAAAGAATTGTAATAAAATTGATTAATCTTACTTAAAAAAATTAATCCAAATTAAGAGATTAAGTAAAAATTACATGAATCAAATTAAATATTTGTTTATTGGAAATTTATTCCTAATTATATTCGTCACCTAATGACATGATCAATGGGGTGGCATCCATAAGCCATAAATGTAGCAAATATCAGGTTTATGGGCACCCATGCCTAATTAATGCCCCTTCTTCCCAAATATTTATGAGGATATTTATTTATTAATTATGTAATATTAGATTAATTTGTGGCCACACATCTAAATCTTGAGATGTATGGTCATGGTTGATCTTGAACGATCTGAAAAATCTATAAATATAAGGACATAGAAAATTATTTTCAAACTTAAATTATGTAAATTTATAATGTAGAAATCTCTCCACAAGTCATTTATGTAGTTTGATTATCATGATTTATTTGAAATAGGATAACTTCACTTGATAGGCATATTAGTGATTTCATATCATGAGCCTAGATTATGCATGGTGATCTTCAGATGATGGAGGAGCTTGGCATCCATTGTTGACAAAGACAAGAACACTAAATCAAAGGGAAATACATGTTTGGAGCCACTTTTTTATGGTGGAATATATTGGAAAGGTAATATTTATATGTGATTTATTTCAATTACTTCTTATTGTATTTTACAAACCCCATTGAATATGTTGTCCTTGATTGTTAGTTCTTATACATTGTTTTGTGTTTTTCATGAATAATGCTTGAACTAATCCTCTTTATAACCAACACTACACTAATTTCAATCTTTTGGGATGTGATATTTTTGGTCCCAATCCCACTTCACATCATTATCACATCCAACCTCCAAATCCTTCATAAAATCAATAAATATCCTCCATCTAATATGCCTTTCACTTCACCCTCCTTATCATCACCATCTATCATAAAGACTATGATGACATCCTAATCAATTTGGAATAATCCAATTTGTAAATAAATAAATTTTATGATGACATCCCTATAGAACACACTTTAAGGATCCAATGTTATAGTAATAAAATAAAAAAACTCAAAATACAAAGATAAATAATTTATCCAATGGTGAAAACCATTTATTATGACAACTTAAACAAGTACCATGATGAAAACCAGGTTTATGGCAATATGTGTATATAATTCATTATCTATAAGTACCTCAACACTTGGGGGAAAACTTATCCCCATATAAATCCTTCATATTATCCATCCCATTTAAAACCATATTACCCATTCAAATCCTCATCCTATAACCATCTAATTCCTCATCCTATACCACCCTTTATCCAAACAATCTTGGTATAATAATCTGAATGGTACTTTGATGATTGTATACCTGGTTCTAGCATTACATGGTCATTGGAGATCCTTAATCCATTCATCATCATCTAAAATCCTTTCATCTATTCCATTTTTTTAATCATTTTCCATCCCAATTATAGAACATGTTTTCCATTTTCTAGTAATTTATTTATAAATACTTAATCTAAAAATATTAAATAATTAAAAAAACCCAAAAAAACCCTAAAACATTATAAATCTAAAATTTCCTAAAAATCAAAAAAATTGAAAGAGAGATATAAAGCCTAACAAATAAAAAAACATTTGTCTTATCCTAAATTTGGTCAAAAACCTACTATCCAATCATTCTAGATTTTTTTGGGATGCATCCTTCCCAAATCCACTCCATCACATGTATCCTTTCTTGGGGAATCATCCAACTATTAGTATCATTGAGCCTTCACATATGGATTTTGACTTGATTAATGACAAGAAGGTTTAATTTAATTTTTTTTTAAAGTTTGTGAGTGTTTACTTGCTTTTTAATTTTTTAAAATTTCCCTATTATGCCTTAAATTAATCCATATGCACCAAAAATATCATCATGGTTTTTCCATATCAATGTGCCTCATGTCACGTGATTGTACTTGAGTCCATCCATCAACATGCATCAATAATGTCATCATGATTTTTCCATATTATGGTGCATTTTTGAAATTTATCTATTGAATAAGGTGTAGTCCTTATGTACATTATGATTAGTTCATAATGGTGATTTATATCATGGTTCATACTATCCTATGCAATATCAAAAATTAAGTTATAAAATATATGTGGATACACACACTTAAATGATAGTATAACCCTTTTAAAAATATATCCATATCTTAATCATATAATTTCAAATAAAATCATTTTATCCACATTCAACCAAGTCCAGGTCAAATCATCTATTTATCCTCATCATTCTTCCCTTATCTTTAGATAAATACATCATCATGAGGTCCATTCAAAATATGTAGGTAGCTCTCAGTCACATGGAGTTTATGAGGTCAAATTGGCCATTCTCTTTCTTATTTTCATTTTCATTCCAATTCTTGTTATTCTTTACATTTACATTTACATTCCCATTCTTTTTCTTTTTTCCATTATTTATTTTAAATAATTGTCTATGTCTAATCACATCAATCTTAAATCATTACTACATCTCTTATTAGGGCATCCTCATGTGCCCAATTGTTTTACAGCTTCTTCATTCTTTGAAAAGATCTTATACTATCATCACATACTTATATATCAACCTATCAAATTCATGTCATCTATCAATCATCATTCACTATGATCATCTCATCCTTAATTCATAAAATAGGTTAATTCCTTATTCTATGCTTTCAAATCAATCAATCAATCAATTACTTAGTCAATCAACAATCCATTAAATCTAAGATCACAACTTTTTTGGATATTTGATTTCTAAATCCCCCTTACTTAGGGAAAATCAAAATGTGTAGCTCATCTCAGAATATATCATTCCCAAATCCACCCTACTTGGGGAAAATCAATCCATCATCATCATAAATCAAAGCATTCAAGAATTATCTTAATGTGAAATTAATCCCATACATTTCTTAAACTCATGTATCCACAATATATTTTCATCTTCATTCCTTATAATCTTTTTTGAGAGCCTATCTATGTCCTTCATCCCCACATACTGTCTAAATGGGGCATCATCCATCCATTACATGATTTCATCTATCATCATCTAACTTTCATCCACCTTTTTTCAGATTATTTCTTTTGAAATTCATTACATTACCCATCATGTATCACAATGCCTGTTCAAAGAAGGGGAAAATGTTGACACTTAAAATTTGATACTTCATGTCTTTTTTAAGTATTCACCAATTTTGCACTAACATCATCCCTAAATCTCTAATCATTCATCTATCTATAATAACATCCCTAGTATATTAATTATTCATCCCCATAATCAATTAATCTCTCCTTAAACATATCCAATCTCACAAAAAATCACATCCTATTCCATTAGTTAATTTATCCAAATTAATTAATTAATCCTTCCCTAATAAAAAATTCCATGGATTTTTAATATTTATATTTTATAAAATAGAAAAAGGATAAATATCCTCACATCACTCAACCTCTTCTAAGTCCAAGGTCAAAACCCCTTTTTCAAGGTAAATTCAATGCAAAGAGAGAAGTGTGTAAGTGAGGTCTAGTTGTAAATCCCCATGTAATCATAAACTATGACATGCTTTTACACACACCAAATTTTCATGAATGAATATTCTTACACACTCCACCCTCTCCTCACATACTCAACCTACCTCCTTTATGAGGACTACCTTTTCTCATACATGATCTTGATCTCCATCCAATGGTTCAAATAAGTTATCCAATTAATATAAATGGAGGGATTCCTCTCCATTATAAACAATCTTTTCTTATGTAACAATGTGTTTCCACTTTATCTATCAATAGCTTCATCATTTTCCAATACAGATAATCCAATCATCTAGTTTTCAATGAGTTTATGATGTTAATTTTATCTCATAATATCCATCAAAATAATTGTAACTACACGTACATTCCTTTCAAGAACAATCACATGAAAAGAGGGTAAGTAAAGGTAATACCAATTTTTCGCTTTGCTTCATTCATTTCATCTAAATTAGAATAAACTTACATTGATTAGGGTAACATCTCAATTTATTTTGATTTATACTAACAAATACTAATATTTTTATTGATGTTACAAGGCCAATTATTGAGTTTTAGCTTCAACTATAATAGGAGATATGCCAAAAATATCATGTATTTTGGTATGATTTAACTTTTAAAATTTGATTTTCCTTTTAAAATTATCTTTTTTTATGATATGTATTTTAAATATTTTTGATTGTATTTTTTTCCTCATAGAATTAGAAAAATTGAACATGGTGACTAAACATGACTATCAAAATATATTTTACACTTAATCACTAGAGAGGAGAACCTAAAGACCATTGTATCAAAATACTTATAGGCTTGAAAATTAGAAAAGATTGAAATATTGAAACTGACCTTGGTGATTCCAAAAGCAAATGAAAAATAGGGAATTATGGTAATTATCATATAATGATTGGATTACCTAAATCACAATAAAAATGTGTAAAGGAAGATGGTACAATGCTAGTTAGGTATGAATCATCATAATAAGAAAGGTTACAATGTGAATGGAGATATGAAGATAAATTGCTATAGTTTTACTACAATAGAATATGACTGATTATAAGTGAGGAAAAATACTACCCCTGAACATTATCTTATCTTTATAATAATACACCTAAAAAAAATTATGTGAAAAACTAATTTATGAAATATAATAAATAATTATGGATGTTTTTCAGGAGGGCCTAGTTAATTCCCTAGGTCTTACCATACAACTCAAAAATTGAAAAGTGAAGAGGCATAAGTATGATATAAAAATGATAGGAAATACCCAAAGGGCATGTGTAAGAAAAACATAGACCAAATAATCACAAATAAAATAGTGGTTGACTATAAAAGGATAGCCATTTATGAGGAAGGCGCTGATGTGGATTTCACCCACACTATATAAACCAGGGGATTTCCCCCTATCATTTTAGGATTACCAAAGGTAATCTAGGGTGCAAGTTTAAGTTTTGAAATATCCTATGTAGCTTGCTAGGGATAATTATAAGAATAGATAGTTGTTATCACCAAAGGGATCAATCCTTCACCTAACTTTGTAATGTGCAGATATATTTGCCATTTTTTCTAAGGTAGAATGGTAATGGTTATTATTAAATCCCAATATGAATCATCTAAAATAAAATATAATAAGAACAAAGGTGGGGTAAAAAATGAGGTTTCTTAGATGATATGAAATTATTGCTACAATTATCATGTGTTATCCATGAACCTAACTGAGGATTACATTTATAGGTAGTTTTACTTGGGCTCAAACTAAGATAGACAAGGTAGAAATAGTCTAATGGACTTTGTGATGATCATGATCCTTGTAACATTATATTATAAAATAAATAGCCACAAGGATTTTTAATAAACACATCTATTTATTATTGTCTAAATAAAATAATAAATTATGGAGATTAGTTGGTTATAAATAAAATCAAACAAGATAAGAACATTATATAAATCTAGTTTCACGAAATATAATAATACACTAATAACTATCCACCATATTAATCTAAGAAACCTAGAAGAACCTTATAAAAAATAGAAAGGAAGAATGAACATTTTTTCAAATTTCTAATGTTCTCTTAGTTTTCCATTAAAAATCTAATAATAATACATAATTACACATAAGTATATATATATAAATGAGATGAGACATACCATCCAAAATAATAGAATCCCATTTAAAACCACCATGACTAAGTTTGTTGTATCAAAAAATATGGGTATAAGAGACAAAATAATAGTGGACACAAAATCAACATATAATATTCACTTTTATAGGACTATTTAGATATATAATAATCGGTAATCATCCAAGACCTATAGTAGGACCACCACCTAACTATTTTGGTCATTTTTGAGCTATCAAAGCCTATGAAATCAAGTTAGCCTCTCAGTCCAACTTGGTGAGGTTGACTATGGGCTCTCAAAATAATACTTATCCACATGTTAACAATTCTGAATCTCTCTTATTTAGTACATCTAAGCTATTATTGATTCTATTTAACTCATTGATGTTCTAAATGGCCTAAGTGGCTAGGTCCACTATGGATGTTACTACTTATGTATTGGATTTTATGACCTTCCTTTTAAATGTTGTTTTGAATCTCTTAAGATGCACCCCAGATTATCCCTTGGTGATAAGAGTGCCAACCTGATTGAATATTATGGTGATGTTGACCTATTTAAATTATGGTAAGACATTCTCTATGTTCTTTTCCAAGTGGGTCATATTTTCCTTTATGTCTCTTAACAACTCTTCTAATAAGGTTATCATGTTCACAACATATATCTATTATAAGATGAGGTCCATCAATGGCATGACATTCAATTGAGGTAACATTACTTTATTGATAACTATTTTCATTTTATTTAGTCTATTGTACATTTTTATAATCTAATATAAATACTTGTGTGTTTTCTGGTAGAGCACAGTACTTTTTTCCAAGGTTTCCACAACTTCTTATAAATTATGAAATAATTATGAGAGACCCCCTTATACTTTATCCACTACGTCAAGTGAGAATGTAATCCTCACTTGGGAATCTAAGGTTTTAACATGTTCTTTTAATTTCTCCACAAGGTTCTCAGTCATTTCATGAGAATATATCAGAACAGATACTAGGTCCTCAATAATGCTTTCCTCTCTTATTTTCCTCATTTTAATGGTTAAGGAAAATAAGTCATCTTTGGTTTACCAAAGTTTAGGGTTTACCTCTTGTGTCAACTTTATTTTAATAACCTTATTCATCCTCCTAATTCCTTTGTCAAATTTAAGTTGTATATAGGGGCCACCTAGGTAAACTATCTTGGGCCTATACATTTTATCAACATGTAAAGCATCTATCTAGTCTCCTCCATGTGTGATTCCAAGGGTATTTAAATTAGTATTAGAGTAAGATGAAGCTAATTAAGTGGATGGAGGAGTCATGAATATAGGAAGGATTTCGATAGAAATTAAAGGTGAAGGTGGGAGTGAATATGGGAATAGTAATGGAAGATGTATAAGGGGTTATGTAAGCCTTAACTTTTTTTGGTGTCACGTGAATTATGATCCCAATGTCACTAGGAATAATTGTAATCATCCTTAGGGAGGAGATGGGATTGTTCAATGTGAACCTTGGTGGACTTAGGACATAAGATATTTGGGCCAAGGAAGGAGTTTTTATTATTTTAAGCCGAAGTTGTTGAAGAGGTATAGGAGCAATTAGGGCAATCTATGTTTTAGGGAGTGAATAAAATAAAATAATGTAGAATACAAGACTATAGAGCTTATATTTCCAATGTGTTTTGGAGTAATTATATTAAATCTCAAATTAGGCCTAAGAAATGGGCTTTCCACCTGTGTAGTGGCATTTGGAAGTGGCAAGATTTGAATAATTGATGCCATTGGGCTATGCTAGGTGTATAATTTTTTAGTGCCTAAATTCAATGGGTTTAGAAAGGAAGTGGGAAATAAAATTGATGATGGATGAGAATTCAAGACAACATGGCCACTATAAACCATAAGAGAACTTGAAATAGTAGAGAGACTAGAATAAATAGGGGAGATAAAAACTACATGAGCACTATAGATAGTAGAGGGAATAACAACAATAGGGAAACCAATTATGGCTTATATAGGTGTTGACCCAATTGGGGAAGCAAGTTATTATGAGGTAGGCATTGTAAAGGGAGGGGTTCTTGGATCAAGAAACAAAAATGGTTGAGCCTATAGTGATCTAGGTTGGGACTTAGATTCACTTTATATATATAGTTCTCAATGGAGGGTTGACTGACCTTGGTTGCTCTTTTGGTTGAAGTAATAATATTTCATGAATATGGAGGGTCAACTAGAGAAATATCTTAAAATATTATATCTTTTAGTCTATATTCCATTCTTGGGATGTCATCTAAGGGAAGGGGATCATTGGATATGTATTCTAGAACATATTTTACTTAATGTTTCTCATCCAACAACCTTGAAACTTTAAACTTCTAAATCAATTTGTTATCATCCACTAGGTTTAAATGGATATGATCATCATCATGAGGATCATTGTTGTAGGTTATATTTAGCCTATCCCTTAGTGCTTACACATACCTCTGGACATTTTGATAGGGGCCCCATTGTTTATCATCATGAAAATATAGACTAAAGAATGGTATATGAGTTTCCATGATTGCTACTACTGTGAAATTATTATACTTGTGGTAACCAATTATGAGAGGTAAATACAAGTATGACTTTTACCTCCTATTAGTGTGGGGACAAGACACACCATTGGCATAGTAATACCTAATCTCCTACTCAACTATATTTTTGAGCATGTAGTAGATTAACCTAAAGGGATAAATATAGATCCCTTCAACTCAAACCATAATTAAATTTTGGTAATATTAATAAGCCCCAATGTCCATAATTGAAGTTCTCATTTTATTAAAGAGTGTTGGCTAAAAACTTTAAGGAAGACAAAATGGGGAATTCAATAAACAAAGTGGGGACAAAGTCCCTCTCCTATTATTAGGTGGAGCTACCTTTATTGAAAACCAAAAAGGAAAGTAAGAAATAAACTATTCACAATTGTCTAGAGCAAAAATGTTTTCTATGGGGTGTTTGTACTTTTAATCAAAAAGTATGAAAAGTGATAAAAAAGAAATTAGGAGAAAGAATGAAAATGAGAAAAAAGGAAAATAAATGAGGAAGTGAGAATGGGTTTATCCAGTTAAACACATAAGACACTATAATAACCCTAAAATAGATGAAGGACAATTCTAGGTAGCTAAACATAGAAACTAACAAGAATAGCCCAAGATTTAAGATTGTAACATGGGAAACCTTTTTTCATGAAAATGAGATGGGAAAGACATATCATGATCATATTAATAATGTACATACACAAATGAGATTAGATAACATTATAAAAAATGATATATAACTACTTCATATTTCCAAATAAAAATAGGCATAAAATCATATTCTTAATCTCACCAAGGTTTTACAATGGTAGAATTCCTAATGTATATTTAATAGAACTTTCTACACTAAAAAATATGCATTAATTAACTATCTAATAATAACATTTTAACAAATTGAAAGAAGAAGAATCAAAATGGATTGACATACTCATGTACATCATTCACCAAAAATATCCATGGCATAAAGTCCTATAAATTATTTTTATATTGATCCTTTGTGGGGATGTACATATAGAATCCTTCCTTCTATCTTGCCAATATTTCTTCCACTATCAAAAAACACTTTGAATGATCTCTAAACTTATATTTATAGCTTATAATAGGTGTAACCACCCATCCCCACCTTTTCAGTAACTTATTTCTATTTTATTGTTATTTTTTCATTTACAACTTTAAAAAGTAAAAAAAAACCTTTTTAAGTTATTACAAAAAGTGTAATAGGGAAATAGAAAGTTAAAGAGAGAAAAAGTGTCTTTGAGTGGATATAAAGAGAGAGAATTTTTTTTTTGATAAGAACCCTAATCAACTGCTATAGAAATTTCTTGTTTTTCTTTCTATGATGATTTTAACCTACATAATCTAAATAAATGAACAACTTTTATAATTTTCATAACTAGTATGAAGCATGCATTCACATGATTTGATCTATCTAACTGATAGCCAGTTTGCCATCCTTAATTGTCTAAGAAATGGATGTGTTAAAGGGAAATATCACTTAATCTGGCTTCTATACATGGTTATATTTTTGCTTAAGGGAATGCATGAGAATATTTGACTATCCATCTAACACATTCAAGATTCCTTCTCCAACTTAGGATTTCAATATTTTCTCTCTTGGTACATAAAATAGTTGTCTTGAATCTACAAAAGGATTATAGAGAGGAAAATGATATCATTTTTGAGAGCATTTTAATCATGCCTATCAACTTATTACATTCAAATTATCTCCTATTTATGTATCCAAGACCATCGAAAACTTCTTAGAATAATGTGAAGCTTCTTGGGATGAGTGAGTCATGTAAAAAATAAGAAAACCACTTGGTATGATAATTTAGATTTATTTACATGAAAATAATGGGTCTATGACATACATGGGATGATTTTAAATCCATGTATGCTACTGACACTTGATATATGATTCATAATCATATTGTATCTTTGAAAACCACCTCAGTCTCTTTAATAATGGCTTACATGAAAGAAATAAGGATAAATAATCGAGTATGGAATTGATAGAAAATTAAAGACTTCAACAAGCCACATTAAAGGATTTAGATAATTGTTTGAAAGACTCATAAGGCTGATTAAAACCATTTCACATTAAAAATACAAGTTCAACTTTTGAAACCACTTATGAGCAAGCTAAAACCATCTTATTTTGCTTTGAAAATTGATTTTAGAGAGTTTGAATGAGAAAGAAAGTAAATAATAGACGTATAGAGGTTCTTCTGTATGTAAAAAAGTCTTTCCAAGGCCATAATAGGTGAAATAGTCTATTGAAAATTTCCCCCCAAAAATAAAACAATCTCTTACTTTATCAAATACCATCTATGAACAATTTAAAATAGTTTCTTAAGAAGCTATTGATGATTTTGGTGGTTTGAATAATGATGGAGGAGATTCTAAGGATATGCACGTAGGATTTTAAGGTGAAGAAGATTAATGAAAAATAGATGACTATGATTTATTTACTAAAACCCCTATCTCTAATGAAAACCACCTTTGAAGGCTTGAATACCACAAATTTATGTTTGAAAATAGCTTAAAATTACCTTTGGAGGGATGAAAATAAGTTTGCATGGTTTTGGATGTGAGAAAACATGTTTAAAAGTTTAAAAAAGACCATAAATTTAAAATGGACTTAAAATGCCTACAAATATGTTGTTTCATGTTATGTAAAGCATTGAGGAAGCTCTTTGAGGTTTTATCAGATTTTCACACTGAGTCTAATAGTTTAAGACCTTTTTAGGAAGATAAAACATGTTTTAATGCTTTGAAAATCTAAAAAGAGGTAAAAAATCTTGATCAGGGAATTAAATGACTAAAACCATGGATTCTATCGCAAGGCAAACTTGAAAAGTTTACGGAGGCCAAAAATAACATGTGTTTACCACTAGACTGCTTATCTCCAACCAAAACCACTCATGCATAGCTAAGACCATGAAATTTTTATCCAAAACCACCCTCTAAACATGTAATACCATGAGATTATCTTTGAAACCATCTTGCAACTCACCAAATAACATGAATTGGATCCAAATCCATGAATTGAAAGCCTCATACCATGATTTTTGAGAGGAAAACAACCCTTTTCAAAGGGTAATACCACATATTTTTCAAAAGTAAGACTTTTAAAATACCCATACCATTAGTTTATGAGGAGTAAAACTTTGAAAAATATTTTGTGAGCCATGTAAAGGGATAAGGGGGTGTGTTTGAAGGCTTTTGAAGGATTTTTTCAAGTGCAAAATGATTTCTCATAGGTTTTATATGTGCATATTAAATGTTGGTGGGATTTTTAAGTTCTTTTTGCATGTTGACAGGTTTTTGGGTATGATTTTATATGTAAAAAGACTTATAAAGTCCCACTTAGGTTTATTAATATTATTTTTAAAGGTACATTTTACATGCTAGTAGGTTTTGGTGAGTGATTTTACAATGAAAAATGAGCATAAAAGTTCCCAAGATGTAAAATGACCATTAAACTTTAGAATATGCAAAATGGACTTTAAAAATTCTTAGATATGTAAAATGGACTATAAAAATTCATGAACATGAAAAATGGACTATGAACCTTAGAAATAAATTTATGAATGTTTTTTATCTTTCAAGATGACTATTTGAGTCCCAAAAATATTTTGATAAACCATTCCACTAGATTTCAAATATTTGAATTACAATGTAATGATTTACCCATTAGGTAAGTTGATAGTCACAAGTTCTCCATCACACTTCATGATACAAGGAATGGTGAAGCCATATTGTAGTATCTCATCCTTATTGAATTCTCATTCATACATCTAGGTGTGTCAAATCATCATCCAACATCTAGTGTCCCATTGTGACTATCCTTGTTAGACCATCATCTATAACCATGTCTTGAAGTGTGGGACTTAGCTCCAAGGAGTGATCTATGGATTGTGAACAATGATCCTTCACAAATTTTTTAGAATGCATGACATACCCTATATTATTCATCATGAATTTCATTTCTTTTCAAATGCAAAAAGATGAATAATTCAATAGTGATAACAAAACATATATCCTCTTTAACTCTCAAAAGATTACCCTATTCCTACATGCAATAATAATCTTCATTCCCTATACTACAAGTTGTGTCTTTAAATTTATCTCAATATTTAGCATACTCTCCATGATGACAAGAATATTTTAATGACATAATAAGAATCAATGAATCTAAAATATTTTCATACCTTAGGTTGTAATCAAAATGCTCACCTTCTCTTGCTGAAAGAGAAATTATTGAGATATCCTCAATACCCCCAATTTTATGACTCAAACTCCCAAATTAGAGCTAACCAAAATATTATCCTCAAATGCATATCCATCTAGAATTCTACTTTGAAAACCACTCAATGGCTCATAATTTGTAAGCTCAAATATTAGTGCAAGATTTGGTGCATCTTCCTTTAGTTTTAAATCAGCACATCCATTAAGTGAAATGTTAAATAAACAAAACCTTGTCCATTGGGTTATGGAGTCAATGTCTATTTTATAAAAAAATTACTATCCTTATCATTAAAACACATTTAATTTCCTATAAAAACATAATTATAGGCATTGTCATGAAATGTAAAATTTCATGATAATAATTGGGTCCAATTATGGGACTTTATTTCTTAGTAGAATGCATGATAACTCCATAATATTAGATGACTAGTGCCTTATTTCCACATATTCCTAAAAAAATGTGTATCAAACATTTTCACATATTGACCTAGAAAAATATCAACCAGTTCACCTATCTCAATCATATGAGAAATGAACATGCACTACCAGGCCATATTTACTACAAAATTTCTATGTAACCTAATCTGACCAATGGATAGCCAGTTCACCACTCTCAATCGTAGGAAAAATGAATGTGCTTTTCTAGGTCAGATCACCCACTCTTAAAATTTTGGCATGTTTACCTATTCACATGAAGAGAGCCATGTAAATATTTACCTTTTAATTTTTACATCTTAGGAACAAGCCTTTACATCACCATTATCATGACAATAAATGTCATTATCTGAATGCACTTTTAAATGTTTGTCTTAGAGTTCCACTTAGCTAAAATGTTTTAAAGGATCTATTCTACATGTCATTCCAAAATTTAAATATTTTTTTTCAGTACATAGCTAGCATAGGATTGAAAATGTCCAACTCATAGTTCCTGGATAGAGATCACAACTAATAACATGTATAGGTTAAATTACCAAAACATAGAGAGGAAGGAACAATAGACATGCTAATGTATTTATTAAAAAACAATAAAGACACACCAAAACATAGACATGAAAAGGAAACAAGCCAAAATAAGGAAAATAGAACTAATTACAGATAGTAGAGAAAAATGAAAAGACTATATAGAACCATTAACTGGATGGAATAACTACCTACCATTTTAGAACAATGGATTTTAATTATGAATCCCAAACTCATTTAGAAATAGTGATCAAGTAGGTGAGAAGAGGAACTTATAATTATCATTCATACAAAGATGATCATGAAGATCATGAATAAATAGATCAATGATGTCTTTAGGTTTTGGAATGGAATCATTGTGAACTTTTGAGCCTTCTATGAGCATTCCTAAGTAATATTAGACTTTTTTAATGTCTTCTTGAGTGGATTTGAATGCATATGTGCCAGATATAAGTTCTAAATTAGAGATAAGTGAGCTATATTTTATTTCTAAGCTATAATTATAGTCATTCAAAATGTCACTCGAGTGCAATGAGTGTTACTTGAGACCACCCATCCCTAGCTTAGCCCTAGACGTATCTTAAGACCTATATAGACACTTATAAAGCTTTTGTATGGGTGTTATGCATCCATAGAACTATCACAATTAGTCTCATACCCTCACTTAGGCATCTAAGCCCTTAATGCTTTAGGTTTTACCACCTAGACATTAGTGCCATAATTTAGACACTAGCACCTCATGCTAGTGTCCTAGTTTAGCTTTATTGTCCTAATTAGACACTATTATCCTTCTGTATCTTTTTAGCCATAACAAATATATTTTGAATTCCAAAGACACCTAGGGCTATCCTAGACTTATTCAAACACTAAAAAAGCACCATATCAATATATATACATGAATTTTAGCCCTTTATTAACTAGATGAAAATTAAATGCAAATACACATAGACAATCTCAACATAAGTTATGTAAAATCAAGGTTATTTATCCCTATTCTACCCTAATTCAACATACAATCATCTACAACCATCTTAAGTTTAGAATACATAGATTACTAGTCTCAAGCCTCACTTAAATCAATCAAATGACATTCATACTAGTTTCACTTGCACTTACACCAATGCCTAAGAGGGAAGAACTACATCAGGATTGATCCATCCTTAGAGTATTGGTATGTAGGAAACTCTCATTACAACATGGTGTTCAAGATGTCTAGCCTACCTAACTAATATCACACTTTTATTACTTGTGCTAATATAATACCCTGAGAATATGGAGGTCTAGGGTTTGCATACAAAATTAGTCAAAATAGGCCATATAAAACAAAATAGGGTTTGTTTATATAGGACCATGATTAGTAGACTCAAACACAACTACTCTCAGAAGTACAAATTAGTTCTTACATAGAGGACATTAGTGCCATAAGTGGATACTAGCACCATAGTGATATTATCCAAGGTATGACACAACTATATAAGAGGGTTTTCAACACTTGGATCTTATTTATGACACTCAAACCAACTCTTATACTAGTTTTTAGCTTTTAGATCCTTCATCTCAATCAATTTATAGCTAAGTAATTATTTATGTCATTCATTTATATTATTATAAATATAAGATTAGGTCAATTATTTCACAAATTAGAGGCTATATTTATTACATATTTTATACTCTAATTTATTATACTCAAACCTTTTAATAACCTAAGGCTTAAAACCCATAATGCTTAAAAGTTAAATCATTTAGTGAACTTGACTTAATTTGAACACTACTCAAATTGTAGTATTATAATCCCTTAGGGATTGTATCCTTCTATTTTTTGTGCTCATATATTAATTATATAATATCATATTTGTTTTAGTATTTTTTTTCAATCTTCATAGATTAAATTTCTTTGATTGTTACAAATATATAATTGTTTGCTTTACTACTTCCCTACCCATAATGGAAAAATTCAAGAACTAATTTGATGAGACTGATAAGATACAAATTGTAAATATTTATCTTAAAAAATCCAAATATGTAAGATGACCTCATTCATATTATTTAAGAATATCTTCAAAATACACTACTAATCAATCTTTTAATCCCTTAGATGCTCACATTATTACACCTATTATCAAGGTAACTCAAATTCTACCACAACTTATTATAACACAATAATATCAATAGTATCAACACCTCCTATGGCTATTAATAACTCTTTCTCTCCCAATGTATAATCCCTTATGCATGAGATCTATTCTCTACAAGCTAAGGTGTCACATCTTGAGTAGGGTGCTACTAGGCCATCACATGCCTTGGATTCTCATGTTATTTTATATACACCATTGGTACAACACATATTGGAAATTTATTTTCCATATAGATTTATTTCACCAAGCTTACTTTGTATGATGGGAAGGGTGACCCAAAGAATCATCTATGAGCTTTTGACAGAGCATGTTTGGACTATGTGTTTATTGATTGGCTCTTGGACAAGTTCTTCCATGTAGTCTAAAGGACTATGAATTATAGGCGTTATATGATATTCCAAATCAATCCATCACAACATTTAATCCATTGGAATATATATATTTTGGCACACTTTTTAATTAACATCAATGATAAAGTTTCATATGCTTAAGTGGCACAACTTAAGAAAAATCTAATGAGCCTATAATAGAATATGTCTTCTAATATAAAAATATATTAGCAAAGATGACTAGCCCCATGAAAAATGGAGAAATCTAAGACATATTCAAACAAGTTTTATTACTAGTATTGCATGAAACTATATTATTTAATAAGTTTCTAATATTCATAGATTTATGTTATACATTGAAATAAAGGGAAGCCAAACTTCTCTCTATGGATGAATTAAATTATGCAATTAGATTAGATTCAACTAATAAGATTTATAATAATCCCCCATATAAATTAAGCCCCACTAAAAATAAGAATGATAAAAAATGCCATAGTTAATATAGATTTAAAGTCACCTCCTTGCATGGTTTTATTAGTTCCTAAAAAAAAAAATTCACAAATTTTCTAGAATCACTAGCACATGTTTTAAATCAAATCTTGGAATGCAATGCCATATCTCTCCCTCCCATCAAAGAGATTGATAAAACTAGGCCTCTTCTAAATATATATTATTCCAATGTATCTTGTAACTATCACATGGTACCAGGTCATACTATAAATAGATGCATCAATTTAAGACATAAGATACAAGATTTGATAGAGGCCAATATCATTGATGTGGTCACACCTATAGAGGCACCTAAATTTAAACCAATGGAAGTTAAGGAAATGAATATATTTTTAGATCTATTTCTAAAACATATAACTAATGAGTCAAGAGGAACTTTAGGTATTCATTATACATATTAGACACATCTACCATCGACATATTATAATACTAATACAAAGGACACATGCCCCATACATAACATGATTAGTGTATATCATATTATAGTGATAGATAAACCTCTCATCACTTTCTTAGATCAAGATATTGTCGATGATGGTTTAGATTTATATGTACTCTTTGTACAAGCCTATATTGATCATCATCCTATTTAGAGTGTCATGGTTGGCAATGGGTCAAGTAGTAATATGTATACGATTGCACTTATATAACATTTAGGTTATTTAGAGTAGGATATTTATTTGATAAATACAATTATTTATTGTTTTAGTGGCCATGTTCAAAGATCCATTGGAAATATTTTACTCCCATTATATGTTAGGCCAATACATATGGCCACTAGGTTCTTAGTCATACCTAGTGCAGGTATATTTGACATGTTATTGGGTGGGCCATGGATACAATATATTTATTCCATTACATCCACCATACATAAATTAATCAAGTAGATACATGATAATAAGGTGGTTATAGTTGAGGGCCTTCCATATGAGTATCCTTTACCTATCCCATAGGTAGTTATATAATAACCACTATTAATAATTATGAGTATAGTTTTCATTAGCACACCACATATTTTAGTTGAGTCACTAGTGTAGGTGAGGACTACTTCTATATTATTACCATTCATGCATACTCTCCCAAGGAGACCCTTATTAGAGAGACCCCTATGTTAGAGACATGTTATAATTCTAGAGAGCCTATATTTACCCATTATAATTTGATATTAGTGTTATTGAGTTCCTAAAGTTCTTAGCATAGATCATCCATGTTAGCTACAACATCTTCTACTAGATGGGTTCTTGAGTTCCTTAAATTTAATAGGTCAATAAAGTTAGCTTCATAGATTCCTAGCCCCACTTCATAGGCAATGTTATCTATAAATCACTTAGTATAGTTAGTTTCTAGACCTCAAATACCCTTCTGCATAACACACATGATCATTCTTCCTTTGATTAATACATGACACCTTGATAGTGAGTCTCTTACAAGATTCATTGTTTAGCATCTTCTTTCATACTTGTACATAATTTATTTTATTCTTTCTCCTTGTATATAATTTCATTTTCATGTTACTTATGCATAGCTTATATCTAGAAAAAGTAATGTAATATGTCAAAAACATAAGAAGATTCAAATATTTTCTTATAAATTACAAATTATAGATTATATGCATTTCCATGTTTAAATATATTATACTTACTAGGTGATACATATGCTATATATGTTACTTTAGTCAATTTTATCAAACATACATGCTTCACTTGTTCTTTTCAAGTGTTTGCATATTCCTACAGGACCCAAGTCCTCCACATAGAAATAAATTTACTAATATCTACCCGCTGATTGTACATACATAGGTTACTCATTTGACACATCAACCCATTTTGGGGCATCCTATACATAATTATGATTGATAGGATACATATTTCTATACTCTATATCATATATTTAACATTTTTTATATCTTGATATTGATAATATTACACTACACATATTTTGTGATGACTACTAATACTCTAAACTCAATTTATGTACATCTTTGCTCTTATACATATTTGTTCCACATGTTCATACATACTTTCATTTATAGATTTACTAGTTTAGACTTGACTGTGTCTCTATGATTCTACATCTATTCAAGGGCATTTGAATATGCCATTATTTTACAACTCTGTGCCATTTCCTTTCGTATGTAAGCTTCAGACATGTGCCCATGTCTTTGTGTGTGTCTTCTTGATTATGTGTGAAAACATTTGAAAATGTCCTTGTATGCATTGATTTCTTAGATTTAATGACATGTGCTTATATAGATTGTATTATTTCCCCTTGGCCCACTTTACATGCCTCATGTGTGTTATATGTATGCTTTCATGTAAGAATCATTTTCATGACACTTGTCTCTTGATTCTTACACACTCCAATTTTAGATGATAGGAGGAACCTCATGTATATCCCCTTCCTTCCTAAGTTCCTTAATGGACATCATGCCCCATCCCCCTAGGTAGTTACTCAATTCATTACTTAGATTTATTATTCATATACATGCTTACATTGTTATATATATCTTGAAATCCTTGTGTATGCTAGATCTAACATACATTATACATTACCAATTTATGCTTATATTATCTTACATTATAATTTCATTTATACATGTTATATTATTTTATTATGTAGATATCATACATGCTCAAGCTAACCCATATCATATAGAGCTTTGTATTTTTAGGATAGTTCTTGCACAGGTTCAACAAATCACCTTAAAAGAGGGAAATTCAAAGAGGTTTATTAAAAATATTAGGCCATCCAAATGCACTCAAAATACAATTTTTATCACACAATCACAAAATATAGAGCTCAAGCTCAAGAAAACATAGTGGAAAATAGTTATATAAAGATCAGAGTCAATTTGGTAGAAAAACAACATATTTGAACACTAACAATGAAAGTGGACACTAACGATGTAGTGCTACTATCCAAGGAATGAATTACTATCCAGTAGCCCTAAAAAAGGAAAATATAGATTTTCTAAAAAATCATAGTAGGTAAAGTCTAGGTTTTCATAGTTTTAGTTATGGATTATCATTTTTCACATATTCATACCAATTTACTTATATTAAGGGCATCATGCATGACATGATCACTCTAATTTTAGTTTCAGATACTTAGATACAAATTATTAAAACACAATCTAGAATATATATGCTCAGATATAAAATTTAGGTGCATGTACATGATACATTATTTTCATATGTTCACTTTTACATCAATTAATTAGATAGAATGACAAAATCCATGTCATTCTCTATATTATTAATCCCAACACCATTTTCACTAGTTTATACCAAATTTGATGCCTTAATCCATCTACAATGGTTGTAATTATCAAGTAGTACCTAAGCTACATAACTAAGTGCCTGAGAGGCCCCTAATCCATTTTTCATTCTAGATTTTTTGAGTGGCCACAAAACCATCATATAGTTTCAGTACAATCACATAACTTTAGTTACATTCTAAAATTTAGTTACATATGCATCTAATACACATATGTAAGTAATGATGGATTCATAGTCTACTTGAGTTCTTGATCCACCTACATAAAATGTTAAGACAATAAATTAGTCCAATCCAAGCTATTCACAAGTTATTGTGTTCTAGGAATTTAACTCACGAGAGGATGGCTAGTATTGTGTTAGTTAAAAAATGAAAACAAAATGAAATAAACACACTAATAGCATAACATCTCAAGGCTTAGACACTAGGGAGAGATTAGTTAATGAAAGAAAATGACAAGCATAACTAAAAACCAAGGAATGAAAATAGAATAATTCCCTTCACCTTCCTTGGATGCTCCAAATGCCTTTGTAATAGTGGCTTGCTTAGCTTGTGCTTCAAGAGGTCTTCTTCAATGGAGTGTGGTTACCTTCATCTCCTCTTGGCACCTTTGGCTTGTGGCTTGGATTGGCTTGGAATCAATTTATCATGGTAACACTCATTGCATGAAGCTTTTGGAACCAATCCTGCATTATAACGTTGCACTAATTAAGCTTAGAAATGATGTTGTGAGGCCTCTTATTTATATATTTTTGGATTTGATCAGAATCAACCTCAACCATCCATATTAAGATTGAGATATGTAGTTGAGGATTAATTTAATTTTTTTAATTAAAATTTATTATTATCCTCATCATGACATTGGGAAAAGGGGAAATTAAGAGGCATGGAGGGATTTGATGAGGCATGGGAGGCATGAATCTTGATATTTATGACATTTATGGCCTAGAGATGTCTTCCCAAAAAATGGGGTCTCTTGATGATGAAAATATTTAATATTCATTTTCAAAAAAAATTATTCAACAAGTTTCCATGGAATTTTTGATTAGGCCTTGTTTTGGGTTAATTAGCTCTTAAGCATGTTTAAGCACTTTATGCACAAATTACCCAAATTGACAAGAATACCTTGTTATTAGTCCTAAAATTGAATGGATTAGAATTGGAAGTCCACATTAGATGTTTTGGATGTGTATTCCCATTTAGAATGTTTCCAACAAAAAATAACAAAGGTATGAGTCTTGTGCAAAATATTTGATAGGGAAGAGCAGTCCAGAGCACGTAGGTGCAAATTTGGCATTTTGACTTGAAATGATTTGATCAAATTTAGCTAGCCCAAAAATTATCTTACCCCATTTAGGGATACCCTAGCCAAATTAGGATTTAAATATGTCAATTTCACATCATTTATCATGTTTTAGTGTTTTAAGGCCAAATTGTGCATTTTGGGTAGAAATTGGTCAAAAGCCTAGTTGGAGGTTATCGGCGATCAATTTTATGTGTCTATAGTTTGCCTCTATTTGGCTTGATATTGCAAACTATAGTTAAATCAATGTCTTCTCAAAGAATTAAAAGGTCCTATATGCCAAAGAAGAAGATGATGGTTGAAGAACTAATCTCTAAATAGTGTTTGGAAAGCCTAGGATGATGCCCCATCGAGGGAATGGTTGGCACAAGTAGGTCAGCAAATGATCCTTTAAAATAAAGAAAAAAAATGAGGGGACCAAATAAAGGAAAGAGGATGGGGTGAAAACATAATGATATTGAAAAAGTAGTCAAAATTATTGAGAATATAAGTGGGGTAGTGCACAATGGTTTGTCTAAAGGTGGTTATAAGTAGTGTACCTCGATAGTGGTAATGTGGTATGATAACACAATGATTTACCCAAAGGTGGTTATAATCATTGAGAATATGGAGCTTCCCCAATTAATATAGACAAATAAGATAATAACTACCCTTGTAGAGGAAAAAAAAGTAAAGTAGTCACAACATAATGATTTGCCCAAAGGCAGTTATAATCATTGAGAAATGTAGGTGGGATGGTGTGTAATTTGCCCAAAGGTAGTTATAATCATTGAGAAATATAGGTGGGATGGTGTGTAATGATTTTCCCATAGACATTTATAATCATTAGACCCTGATTATGAAAAACATGATAAACTTGGCCGAGGATGATGACAACTTAACACAAATGGTAATGATGAATTGGAACAAGCTATTAGTAGGGAGATGCTCATCTGAACTAATAAAGGTTAAAATTATTTCATGATTAATTACTCTATTTGGGATATGATTGGGAGTGAATCAGGATGTTAGTGCTAAAGAGATGTTGTCATTGCTGAATAGACTTCTTGAAGCTGAGGTTTGTTGTAGCACATGTCGATAGAAATCATGAGGACTTGGCCAAAAATGCATGAGGATTGACTCCCATAATCCAATACTCAATATAAAAAAATGCACCAATGATAGAAACCATGATGATAATGTAAACATATGAATATGGATGGATTCAAGTGTAAGTGTGGGAAAATAACCACCCAATGAACACACATAAAATTGAATCAAGGTAACAGTACTAAAAATAAACAAACAAGTAGAAAAACAAAAAATAAATAAAAAATAAAAAAACAAACAAACAATGCATTAGAAACCCTATAAACATTTCCCCTAGAAAATAGGTAATTTAACAAACAAACAAAATGGGGGAATATAATAAAAGGAAGTAGGGTAGTTGAACTATCTCCATATGCACTAGGCAAGTGGATGATGCCTACATAGTTCTATGGATGTAATATCTAATAAAAAACTTTAGGATAAATGTAGTTCTCCCTTGGAATGGGAAGAATATGATAATTGAGGAAAACAAATAGAATGTATGTGATAGAAGAATAGAAATGGTCTTGCAAAATGGCAAGTGTGTGAGAAAAAAGGCCAAAAAGGACGAGGAAACTAAATGATAAATGATTTTCTTGTAACGTAGTAAGGGTTCTCATAATCCTTAAGACAAAGAAGTGGCCAATGTTTTTGTTCTTTTCTAATGATTTTGGAATGTTTTTGGAAGTATTTTTGGAGTGTCACAACTTAATCAAGAATGATGAGACACTAAATGGTTCAAGCTCACAAAATGATCAGAGCATTCATACTTAGGTTGCTCACAAAATAGAGTTAGAGTGTTCATACTTAGGTTTCTCATAAAATGGTGAGAGCATTCATACTTAGGTTACTCAAAAAATGGTGAGAGCATTCATACTTAGATTGTTCACAAAATAGTGAGAGCGTTCAAACTTAAATTTCTCATAAAAGGGTGAGAGCATTGGGAAAAGGGTGACTGAACTGACCTCAATAAGTATTGAGGACTACCTACATAGTCCCAGAATAGGACCTTAATTCACTATAGTTTCACCTTTATAATGAAGGAATTCAACTAGTGCAGTAGCCAATTCAAATAAAATAGGCACAATTGGTAAAAAGTCACAATATGACATAGGAAGTGGCAAGTTGGTACATGAAGGCTTAGTATTGCCCCTAGTTTGCCCATAGGTAGTTATAACTAGGAAATAATGACATAGATCAATGGTAATAATTTTTCCAAAGGTGGTTATAATTAACAATAGGACCAGTGGTAAGAAAAGACTAACAAATGAAAGATGCAACTACTAAAACTTTTGTCACACTATCTCAAAATATGATCTCTATCTAAAGTTCTTAAACCAACTAATGAACTGATCATATACCTTAATTCTAAAACTACATAATGAATGACAAAAACCAAGGTCAAATGGGCTAGGTTTTAGAATGTGCTGGGTCAATAGGTTGAAAGTGGAAAGTGGATATGGTAAAGAGAATGGATAAGAATGGTATGTGTACAAAGAAGAACAATGATAAAAAGGCATAAATGAAATGGTCCTTATAGACAATACACCTTAGAATTCAAGTATAGTATTGCTTGAGATGAATAATATTCATTGGCTTTGGAAGTTCATCGCCATCTAGTGTGGCAAGCCTGTATGCTCTCGATCCATAATTTTTAGTGATGATGAAAGGCCCTATCTAGTTTGGTTTGAATTTCCCTTTATGTTTCTTCTTGACCATGGTATTGTTTTGGTTTTTTTTAGAACAAGATCACCAATTTCAAATGTTCTATACTTCACATGCTGATTATAGTGGCCTTTGAGTCAATTCTGATATGCTTAAATATTATTGAGTGTGGTCATGCATTTCTCATCTAGTAGGTCCATCTCTTACATGCAAACTACTAGATAGTCATGATTATCTAAGACATGCTTAAAAGAGATGCATAGTGAAGACAATTCAACCTCAATGGGAAGGATGGATTTAGTACCATAAACAAGTGAATATGGAGTGGCTCTGGTCGAGGTACGATGATTGGTATGGTATACCCAAAGGGTAGGGAATATTTGGAGGTGCAAATCCTGACTGAGATAATTAATAATGGTTTTATTGGATGCCTCAGCTTGGCCATTACCTTGAGGGTAATATGTTGTAGAAAAGTGTTGGATGATGTTGTATTCAATATATAATTGGTCTACATCTTTGTTCTTGAATGATCCTCCATTATCAGATATAATGTCATAGGGAATACCATAGTGACAAATGAGGTGGTTGAAGATGAATTTGGAAATTTGCTTTCTAGTCACATAAGTGAGGGGTATAACTTCAACCTACTTAGTGAAATATTTAGTGGCAATCAGGATATGTTTATGGCCATCAAGTGAATTAGGGTTAATCTTCCCAATGAGGTCAAGTCCCCATGTAGAAAATGGATATAGTGTCAACATTAATTTTAGAGTTTTTGCTGGGGCATGAATCAATTTTAGAGTGTCAACATTAATATCTACATCCATTATGGGCCAATAATAACTAGTACATAAGATATTTTTGGATAGGACTGCCCTGCTAGAATGGGCTTCACATACTCCATGAACTTCTCTTAACACTAATGTAGACTCTATCAAAGTTAAATAATGAAGCAGAGTTCCATAAAAACTATGGTGGTAAAGAGTGGATCCAAGTAAGGTATAATGGGTGGAATGATGAATGAAATCTTTGGTTTATTTTTGAGATAGGTTAGATGGTAGAACTTGGTCATGAAGGTAGTTGTAAAGGTCTGAGTACCTGATATAACTAGGACCAATAATATCACAAATCATGGAAAAGGTTAAAGGTTCATGAGTCAGTGCTAACAAATTATTGAAAAGGAACTGATACTCTCTAGCTTTATTTTTTTGTCAAATTAGAGAACCAATAGTAGCCATGGCATATATAGTTCTATTACTAGCCCTCAGTATATGCTCAAACTAAATGTTTGCAATTTGATTTGTAAGGGTGTAAACCATGGCTTTATATAGAACTAGCTTGTCATCTTTGGTTTGACAATGATCTGTGTCTTGATTGATGATTAACTGAGAATCACCATAAACTTGAAGATGAAATATATTCCAATGCACTATTTGTTGAAGTCTTGCAACAAGTGCTTCATACTCAGCCATGTTGTTTGTACAATGAAAGCTGATTTTAAAAGATTTATGGATGAGATCCCCATATGGTGTAATAAACAATAGGCTTTCCCCTAATCTATGTGTAGTGAATGAACCATTAAAATATAGCTTCTAGGGTTGCCCCTCAAGGGGTGTATCAATAATGGTCATGATGGACTCATCAGGAAATGGAGACTTGAGTGGCTGTGTGTTCATGAGAGGTACTTCAATAAGTTGATCTGCATTAACTTATCCTTTAATTACTTTTTGATTGACATACTTTATGTCAAACTCACTAAGAAGCATGATCTATTTAGCCATTCTACCTTGTAAAGCTATTTTAGATAGTAGATACTTGAGGGGATCTAATTTTGAAATGATCATGGTTTTATTATTCAACATGTAATGGTGTAGTTTTTGAGCTATGAAAACCATGGCTAGATAATCTTTGTCAATAGATGCATAGTTATGTTCATATATAACCAAGGTATAGCTTAAGTATTATACAACATGATCCTTTCCATTGTCATCATGTTGAGCCAAGAGTGCCCCCAAGGCATGATCAGTAGCTGATAGGTATAACAAAAATGGCTTTCCTGGCATAGGAGGTAATAAAATAGGTGGGTTGACAAGATAATCTTTAATTTGTTGAAAAGTTATTTGGTAGTGATCATCCCAATGAAATGTAACTCCTTTCTTTAAAAGGTGCACAAATAGATGGCACTTATTTGCTAATTAAGAGATGAAACATCAGATGGACTAGATCTTACCCTATAAACTATGGAGTTGCTTCAAATTGGTTGGTGGTGGCATCTTGGTTATAGCATGGACTTTAGCTAAATCAACTTTAATACCTCTATGAGACATGATGAAGCCTAGTAATTTACTATAATTTACATCAAACACATATTTATTTGGATTGAGTTTGACTTTATACTCTCATAGTTTTTCAAATATCTTATGTAGCACTGTTAGATGGTCAACTTTGGTCTTGGATTTTCCTAATATGTCATTGACATAGTCTTCAACAATATCATGCATCATATCATGGAATATGATAGTCATGGCTCTTTGATATGTAGCTCCCACATTCTTAAGGCCAAATGGCATCACCTGATATCAAAAGGTTCTCCATGGAGTGGTGAATGCTATTTTATGTTGATATTTTGGTGCTATTCTGATCTGATTGTATCCTAAAAATCCATCTATGAGTAAAAGCATTTCATAACCTACCATAGAGTCAATGATCATGTCGATATTACGCAATGGAAAATCATCTTTAGGACAAGCTTTGTTGATGTCCCAAAAATTAGTACAAATTATGATTCCTTTATGCTTTTTGTTAATAGGTACTACATTAGAGATCCATTTTGAGTAGTCAATAGATCAGATACATCCTAATTCTAAGAGTTTTTCCAACTCTTTCTTTACCAATATATCAATGTGAGGATACATCTTATGTATCTTTTGTTTTACCAAATTTACATCAGGATTAACCATAAGGTGGTGTAGGACCAAGGTGGGGTCTAATCCTAGCATGTTAGAATAGGCCCATGCAAATATATCCACAAACTCTTTCAATAGAGATGCAAATATTTTGTGTTCTTTCTCAATGGACATACCTAATTTTATCCCCTTTAGGTCTAATAAAGTTCTAATGTTTACCTCTTTTGTATCTTTGACTAGAAGGGTTGAACCATATTCTAAGATAGTAGGTAGTGAATTGAACTATTGGATTATGTCAGGGTCCTCTATTAGGACTTGTTCTTCAAATTCTCTTAAGCATGATGAATCTGAGTCTCCTAATCGTAGAATTGGCCATGTAAAAAAGCAATTAGAAATCCTTGGAGAATTTGATCAAATACTTATTGTTGCTCAAAATTAAACTAAAGTTTATGAGTAAGTTCATCATTAGTGGTATCTTAGTCTAAAATCAGAGAAAAATAAACACCCTTATCTAATAGCATTTGAAATAGGTTTTCACCACTAGACTAGCCTTTATCTTTACCTTTTCCCTGGTCAAAAAGTTCCTCAAAGAGGTTTTCACTTTGGGACCTCAACATTTTATTTATTTATTTTTGGCTAAGGGTGTTCACTCATTCTCCAAAATAGGCTACAGGATCAAATGTGATTGAGAATATTGATTTGTGATCTCCTAATGGAACATTGTCTCTAAGGACTAAGAAATCATAGAATGCCTCATCATTCCAAAACTCATCAATCGATAGACTAGATTCTTGTTGGTTCCAATCTATCAGTTGGGGATAATAAAATTGTAATAGATTATGATGAATGGCTTATATAAGGGTAAAAATGGTATTATTATCAAACAAGTTGGTTTTAGCTTGGTTATAAAAGGTAAGGCTATGATTAAACTCTACTTTGCTATCAGCATCATCATCACTAGTCACTAGTGATGGAGTTTGAATATGATATGTGGGGTCACTCCCAAGCAATTTAAATCTAAGTCCATAAGGTTTTTTATACTTAGTCATGGAAATTGGCTTGATGGTTCCTTGTTGATTAGGTTTGAGGCCTCTTCCTTCATAATTATGATGCTCCATGATCCTACTGGGAATAAGATACTTTATATTTTTATAACAATCCACTTGGTTGTCATTGTATAGCCATGAATCATCTCCTTCAAGAGGGTTAGGTTCTAGGTCAGATGATGGTACGAACATGACATGTCCCTTATCTTTGTTCTTTTGTTTCCAATGTATATGTGGAATGACTTTAGGTCACTCAAAGGTTTTTAGATTCTGAGGAAGATTGGTAATGTGAAATGTGTCATGGGTCACATATTCTTCTGGTCCATCATCTAAAATGGTGAAATGATTGGAAGATTTAGGAGGTGGCATGTGGGAAAGGAAATCCAAGGTATTATGATCTATGTAATTATCTGATGAAGGATCAATAAGTATAGCCTTTCCTTTATCCTACTTGAAACTTGGATTCATGCTGTACTAATAATTATAGCTTTGAAACTTAGCCTCAAGATGCTTGTAGTGTTCATACGGGTGTAAATCTCCTTGAATATTCACCTCCATACCTGAGTGGAAAAACTTGATACATTGATGTAGTGTTGATGGGACTGCATGAATATCATGTAACCAAGGCCTACCTAGAAGTATGTTTTATGATAACTTAATATCCAACACATGGCAAAGTGTATCATGGGTTAAAGACCCAATAATAACTAGTAAACTAATGGTGCCTTGTGACTCTCTTTCCTAATTATCATAGGCTTTAATAGTTTTTGTTTTTGGCTAGAGATTTATCATTATGTACCTAAGAAGCTTGATGAGCTTGAGAGACACTATGTTGAGGCTAGATCTATTGTCGATAAGGACACATTTCAATTTATTCCATCTGATACAAACTTCTATATTTAACAGGTTATTATGGAGTAGACCAAGGGAAGACATATCACTTTGGTTGAATATGACTTATTGGGCTAGAGCTAGGTGTCTAACCAAAGCTTGAAAGTTATTAGGGGATATGTCACTGGCAATAATAGATTGCATCAAAAAATCATTCAAGATGTTCTTGTGGATTATTAATGTCTGTAGCAAATATAAAATAGAAATTTGTGATAGTGTCTTCTATAATTGTTTCATAATATCAAACTTCTTATCTTGGTTAGTAGTGAATGGTTTAATCTGAGGTTGAACGGTTGGTTGGATGATAGGCAAAGTGGTAGATGGTTGTGGGCCTGGGATAGTAATCTTCTTTCTCCATATTGTGATTTCACAATCAGGATTAAATACTGAACCATTATTACTAACTATTGTTGGGAATGGTGTGGGACTAGACATGACAAGTCTTAGTTTTTGATGCACTTACATGTGGTCACATGGCAAGAACAAGTTATCACTATAAGATCCAAAAGTGGAAGTCATAGTTTTCTGGTTTGCCTGTATGCACTCTTAGGTCAAAGAAGGATTATCCATGTGATTTGGCTGAATAGTATTGTTTAGCTGGTATAGGATGATTAGTACTTTGTCTAGGATTAATGGAGATGGTATTAATACTACCCCCTATAATAAGACCTACAACCCTATTTTAGTCATGTGTAATGTATGGTGGGTCTATTGGTTGTTACCATTTTGACCTTGGTTTTATCCATTGTTTTATCATTGTGGATTCTATTGATTTTTTTGGTTCAACCTTTGATTTTGATACTATTAATTTTGCTGTTGCACTAGCCGTTATTATTGTTGATTTTTTTACTACCATTGATTGTTATGTTAGGGAAAGTGGTTTTGATAGATCCCAAGAGTTTGATTGGAAGTGGAAACACAACTATCCAGTTTTATCTCCCCATTCTCTAACATATTCTTGATTAAATGCTTGATTTGGACACATTTTCATAGATTATTCCTATTAATCTAATGATAGTCACAAAATTTATTATCATGGTACTAATCAGGGTAAGGAATGCCTTATGGATAATGTTTTGGTATGGGCCAACTAATTATATTAGTGTTAGTAATATTGTGAAATATAGACTCAATAGGTTTTCCTAGGTCACTAAAGACATGATGTGCAGGCACGGTTCTCTTAAGAGGAAGGGTTTGCAATGGTAAAGATTGTTGTATTTGTTATGTAGGTCTTGGTTATTACACTTGCAATATTGGTTGGAGAGGTTTATAGGTAGGAGTAAGCTAAAAATGTGGTACAGATGATGTCTGCATAGTTTGGACATGATGAGATTTGGTTACTCCATTTCCCACAACATTCCTATTTCAATTGAATTGCTTTGGTCTTTCATGATTATTGGCCTGTACTGGTTACAATGCTTATGCTTAGATGGGATGTTGGTCATTTCTATGATTGGTACCTTGATTTTGATTAGCTAAATTAAGCTTGATGACCAACCCCTTTGTTGATGAGCACTCAATCGATCAACAAACCCTTATCAATGATCTCTTTAAATGTATGTGCACATTGCAGTTCTAGATGATATGCCATCTCACTATGCAAATTTTTAATAAACACAATGGCTAATTGTTTATTTTGTAAAATGTGGGTGAAATGGCTTAAAAGGGCTTTCCATCACTATAAATAACTTATAAAACTCTTCCTACCTTTTTGCTTTGCTTGTGTTAGGTCTACTAATGAAATCTCATGCTTGAGATTATAGGAAAAGTGCTACACAAATTTATTAGAAAGATCATCAAAGTATGTTATTAAATTCTTGGGAAACTTTGAAAACCACTCTAAGTCTTGTCCAACCAAGCTCCTTAGAAACAAAAATAAAAGGTATATGCCACTTTATGCCACTAATAGACATGTGACAAAGAATTCAATCAAATGAGATTTAGGGTCACCTTTCCCTTTATACTTATCAAATTTGGGTGGTTCATATCCCAGAGGAAATGATATCTACAAATACTTCATGTTTAATGGATAGGAACACATGTCATCCAATTTGAACTTCTTAGTCTACTTCCCCACCTGAATGGTAGAAATCACATCCTTCATCTTTTCCAATTCTTGGGATAGGAAACTAGAACAAATATTGGTTTGAGGGAGAATATTAGTTTGGGTGAATGGCTGGGAGGTCACAAGTGGAACACTTTGACTAGGGTATGATGGAGAAACCTAATGGGGTACATTGACTTGGTTGGGGAATGGATCAGGAATACACATACGTGGATTGGGATGTACTTGAAATTGCACATTTGGCTACATGATATTTTGGTTTGGGTTGATGATAAAGGTTTGACTTGGAGGATTTTGTGGTTGGGATGAAGGGATATAACTATATTGTGCCTGTTGTGGTTTAAAAGGGACATGTTGATGACTAATCAAACCTTGCTATTAAGTAAGAACTTGTAGACTAAGACCTTATCTCTGAATTTGTGGCACATTTTGAACCAACAGTTGTCTAGTAGGTATTTGAGAAACATAGGGACTCCCTTGTTGTATGAATCCTCATGAAGAAGTGAAAGTAGGTTGTAGATTCAACATCTATTACTGACACCAATATTTTCATGTTTCTGACTATTCATTGCTTGGTTTTGGACAATCATATTATTATACAATTGAAGAGGTATGTTTGTTGTTACTTGGCAAGGTGGAATATTAGTTTCCCTTGGTTGAGGTGGCAATGTACTCATCCTTTGTTACATTGATACACTAGACTATGTTTATGGTTGTGGAATACCACTCACTACTTGTTAAGGAGGAGAAGGATTCATCACATTTTGTATTGAGGCATAACATTAGCCATTATTTGATTATATACTCCTATAGGTTGTACACTTGAGGAAGTGACTGGTTGAGACTAGGGTGTGAAAACTCCTATTCCTTGGTATGATGATCTGCTCATGGAATTAACTATAGGAACACATTGTTAGCTAGTTATTTTTACATTAGTACCACTTTGATCAACATTAGATGTTATTTTCAAATTATCTACTATGTTTGGCTCATTATTCAAAGTAGAATCTAAAGACACTTCTTCAATAACTGGCATATGTATCAAGTTATCTATCAAAGTGGTTTATATAAATGGGTCAAAACTTAGATTTTATTATCTAATTAATTCCATCAACACTTCTATTGAAGTAATAGGTCAATGAGAGGCTTAATTACCATGTTCATCTGATTGACATCACATGCTAAATTCATGTAAGTTTGGTATACTATTTACATTTGGTTAAAGTGATCTTCCATGATGTTTTTACCTTGATTGGATATATTGGGTCTTGGTACATTGTTTGGACTAGAGCCATAGGATTGCTAGAAGAAGCCAGTTGATCATAAATGATATTATGGGGAACTCTTACTAGACTTGGTAAATTTTCATGAGGGAAGTATGTGGGAAACTAAACCCCTACCTCTATGGCCCTAACCAAAATATCATCTTTATTCTCTAAAAAATGTTGCTCAAGAAAAAATAGATCATACATGGAAGTTGAATTAGTAGAATATGGCTATTGAAGTACTAGCTCATCCACTATGGGTATTGTAACTAAGTATTATGTGGTTTGTTCTTGGTCCTATTCTATGTAAGGTGGTGTGTTAACCAAATAGTTAGCCAATGGATCTTGGATTTGTGCCCCTAATTGTGTATTATAAGAGGGATAATAATCCATCTCATAAGCAATGTTATCCACTTAGGGGTCTTGCACCATTTCTTCTTATGAAGCTACATTACTAATCCCTAGATTGTACATGAGTCCACTATGAGTGTAGGAATACATGTTGGGATCCATAGTCAATGCTTGGAAATAAAAGTTCAAAGAGTTATACAAAATCTAAAAAGGATATAATCTAAAACAAATGATGCCTTTAACTTGGTCTAGATTTGTCAAAAGGATAAAAAGGTTTATGTAAATATTTGTGAAGACACAAGCTAGAGTGAATTATCTAAAATTTGACTACTCACACAAAGGTAAGAAATTACATGGACCAAAAATTAGAATTCCAAACTCTAAGGTCAAAGTGTTTCAAATCAATCTAATATAGGAATTTAAAATTTGTTAGGTCTTTTGGCCAAATGCGGTGTCAAAAGCTAGGCTCAAATAAGGAATGTGCTAGGACTCTTGGCCAAATGACATCAAAATCTAGACTTTGAAAATAGATTAAAGTTTTAATCTAATGGATTTGAAACACTTCTAACAAACACTAGGCATTCGATTTTTGGACATGAACTTGGTCAACTAGGGATAAGGTATGAAATAAAAGGCACTTTAGAAATAGTTTATTTTCTCATAAATAATGGTATAAAACTTGGTTCTTTTTGAAAAACAAACTAGACAAAGGTGAATAGTATAACAATGCTTTAGATAAAGGATGAAAAGTACACTTGGATTAGTTTGAATATGTAGGAACAATCTTGTAATTCTATGTAAGAAGGTCCATGAAACAATGTTTGAAATGATTTAGGTACCATAATGATGATATACTACCCAAAAATTGTGACAAAAAGGGTTTGCTTAAAAAAAATTCTAAGGCAAAGGTGCTTTCCTATAATTTTGACAGCATAACACTTCTTTTCTTGACTCAAAAATGTTGTGGTGCATAGACTTAAAGTGCAAGTATTTAGCATAAAATGGCTTAAGTATATCAAGTGAAGATAATGATTATGAGTCTTAAATGGCCTTAAACCCAAGTTAGAAATTAAACCTAAGTTCCCTCAAGTTTAGTGCAAATGGCAAGCCCACTTAACACATCAACCCTATAAACTTGTAAAGGCGTAATTTTAAATTTAAATTATAAGTGAAGGACTTGAACAACTTTGGTAAAGGTCTAGAATCAATTGGGCAACATAAATATGCCAAAGTGGATGATATGACTCCCAAGCTTTTGATGCACTTTTGAACAAGGTAAATGGATGATCTCACGTAGGCAACATAATGCCTCTTTTTTCAAAGGAAAATTTGGACTATGTTGTGGGTTTGGATTGTTTGTTTACACCAAGTTTTGACTCCAAACAAGACTTTAATCTAGGATAAGACCAACTAATTAATTTCCCATAGATCCTAAATTGACAAGGTTGCTTGGTATTATTGGAATCCATCAAAATATGTCATTTAAGAGGATTAA
Organism: Torreya grandis; assembly: GCA_037957365.1. Classification (NCBI taxonomy): domain Eukaryota; kingdom Viridiplantae; phylum Streptophyta; class Pinopsida; order Cupressales; family Taxaceae; genus Torreya; species Torreya grandis. The sequence goes on from JARHVA010002864.1 coordinate 1,317,648, forward strand.
GTGTTCATCCAAAAGTAAATGCACATTATATAGTAGGGTTTTTAAACCCCATTCTCTCAAATGATAGTACTATGATATGGACCTTGAGGTACACCTTGCACCAACAATACTTCGATGATAAGTGGGGATTTGTCTAAATTCTAACAAGTTTTTGAATGATCTAGGGGAATCAATTGCATAATGAGTTTCACACCAAATAATGAAAAAGAAAAGCATAAATTTTGGATTTGTATCACTCAAATTATTATAAAAGGTCTAGTCTTTTTTGTAACCACTACATCCTATTATTCACTTAGTGTAGTGTGATGTCCAAAGTGCCACTACATCCTGTGTGCAACTCTAAAAGAGTCAAATGAAGTCAATGATGGGAGATGAAACCCTAGGTTAAAGCTTCCCTAAAAAACTTGTGGGAGGTGAAGAAGTCCCCCTCACAAGCTAAGATGCATAAAAATAAATAAATCATGAAAGTAGAAAGACTTTAGGGTCATTTTCAAGGTCACCCAAACTTTGACGAGTTTTTGGGGAGTGATTTAGATTACTTTCTTTCTAATCCTTGGACTAAGCTAATTTGCAATAGGAATGATGATTTTGATCCAAGGGTTCCCTATAAGGGATAAATAGAAGAACAAACATGCAACATACCTTTTTTTTCCAAACAACTATTGCAAGCAAAAATTGACAAGCGTGTTCAATTTTAAACCCAAATGGAATGTTTGGTGATGTTCTTTTTGACCCCTTGGTCTTAGTTACAAACTTTGAAAAACATTCACCAAAAATAATTAAATTTTCCTTATTAAGCACCAAAAGAAAGTTCTTAATCCAAATTTAAGCATGAAAAAATGATTTAAACATGTTTTGAGCAAATATTCCACTTGGTCCTTCAATAAAAGTGTTAGCATGTCTTTTAGCTTTGAAGCTCTTTTGAGTTTAAAATAAGAAACCTTAGAAAAGTAGGTCTCAAGTCTATGTTTTTGGAAAAACATAGTTACTAACATTGGTAAATACCATCAACATCAGTTACAGCTGACCGAGATCTCATCGATGTCAGTTTTGCTGACCGACGTAGGTTAAGCCAAATAATTGATGTCAGTATTTTTGCTGACGTTGGTTACTATGTAAAAATTGTGGTAACCAAAAATAGAAAAAAAGTTAGAAAACCAATTTTCCAGAGTTTTAAAATCTCAAATAATTTTTTTAAGGTTGCAAAAGGATCTCCTTTAGGTGTAGGATGTGTCTAGTCCCATGGGGCATGCCATTATGTGATCTAGGACTTTGACTCAAGAGAGGATGGTTAGTATTGTGTTAGTTCCAAAATGAAAACAAAATGAAATAAACACACTAATAACATAACATATCTAGGCTTAGACACTAGGGAGAGATTAGTTAACAAAAGCAAATGACAAGCACAACTAAAAATCAAGAAATTAAAACATAAGAATTCCATTCGCCTTCCTTAGATGCTCGAAATGCCTTTGTAATGGTGGCTTTCTCAGCTTGTGCTTCAAGAGGTCTTCTTCAATGGAGTGTGGCTAACTTCATCTCCTCTTGGCACATTTGTCTTGTGGCTTGGCTTGGCTTGGAATCAATTTGGCATGGTAATACTAGTTGCATGAAGCTTTTGGAACTAATCTTGCATTATAACTTTGCACTAATTAAGCTTAGAAATAATGTTGTGAGGCTTCCTATTTATGGATTTTTAGATTTGATCATAATCAACCACAACCATCCATCACATGATTGATATGTGTGGTTGAGGATTAATTCAATTTTGTAATTAAAATTTGTAATTATACTCATCATGTCATTGGAAGAAGGGGTAATTAATAGGTATGGAGGGCTTTGATGAGGCATGTGAGTCATGAATCCTAATATTTGTAGCATTTATGGCCTAGGGATGTCTTCCCAAAAAATGAGGTCACTTGATGATGTAGATATTTAATATTCATTTACAAAATAAATTATTCAACAAGTTTCCATGGAATTTTTGATTAGGTCGTGATTTGGGTTAATTAGCTCTTAAGCATGTTTAAGTATTTTATGCACAAATTACCCAAATTGATCAGAATGCCTTGTTATTGGTCATAAATTTTAATGGATTAGAATTAGAAGTCTAAGTCAGATACATTAGATGCATATTCCCATTTATAATGTTTCCAACAACAAATAACAAAGGTATGAGTCTTGTGCAAAAGATTTAATAGGAAAGAACAGTCCAGAGCACATAGATGTAAATTTAGCATTTTGACTCAAAATGAACTAATCAAGTTTAGCTATTCCATAAATTATATTGCCCCATTTAGGGATTCCCTAGCCAAAATTGGCATTTGAATATGTAAGTTTCACATCATTTATCATGTTTTAGTGTTTTTAGGCCAAATTATGCATTTTGGGTAGAAATTGGTCAAAAGCTTGGTTGGAGGTTATTGACGACCAATTTTTGGTGTCTACAGTTATGATCTATTAAACAAGGGTGAGTAATGATGGATTTAAGGCTAGCTTGAGTTATTGATCCACTCACACATGGGGATTTAACAAGCCATTCAACTCAATCCAATTTATTCATCGATTGATCACTATTTACAGACACAAGATGTCACTAGGTTTATACATTGATTTGCATACCTACTGAGGTGTATTAATTTATTTCCTCTCTCTAATATCTTTATTTAGTTTTGTCTTTGATTTTGATATCTCTTAAGTAATAAATATTCTATGCATATTACTTTTGTAGGACATGTAATAGATCACGCTTCACATACTCAGATCTAGATTTATGGGCTTTGCCTCTTAGGTAAATCTAGGTACATTTATTTTCCATTATTTTAGTCATTTTGATTTATTTCATTTATAGAATAAAGGGGGTGAAAATTTATTCATCTAAAATTTCTCTTGAGTGCTTGAGACAACCCATCCATAGCTTATCCCTAGACCTATCTTAAGACCTATATAGACACTTATCCAGCTCTCATGCAAGCCTTACACATCCTCAAAACTGTTAAAATTAGTCTCCAACCCTCTATTAGGAATTTAGGCCCCTAATACCTTTGGTTCTACCACTTGGACATTGGCATCATTATTTGGACACTAACTCCCCATGCTAGTTCCCTCGTTTGACACTATTATTCTTTGCCCTCTTTTTAGCCCCAATAGATATATTTTTAATTACAAATACACATACGATTATCCTAGACTTATTTTAAACCTCACACAAGCACCAGATTAGTATATGTATATGAATATTATCCATTTATTGACTAGATGGAAATTAGATGTAAATACACGTAAATAAGCTCAGAACAAGTTATGCACAATCAAGGTTATTGATCCCTATTCTACCTTAATTCAACATACAATCATCTACAACCATCTTAAGATCATAATACATATATTTTTATTCTCAAATCTCACTTAAAACACTCAAACTGGCATTCATATTAGCTTCACTTTCACTTTCACCGATACTTAGGTGGGGAGAATTACATTGGGCTTGATCCCTCCTCAGAGTATTGGTATGTAAGCAATTATCATCTCAACAGGGTGTTGAGGATGTCTAGCCTACCCAACTAACATAAATTTTTTGCTACTTGTGCCAATATAATACCTTAAAAATATTGAGGTCTAAGGTTTTCATAAAAAATTAGTCAAAATAGGTCACATATAATGAAGTAAGGTTTGTCTGTGTAGGAACATGCTTATTAGACTCAAAGACATTTGCTCCCAAAAGTATAAATTAATTATTGCATAGAGGTCATTAGTGACACAAGTTAACACTAGTGCCATAACACTACTATCTAAGGTATGGAACTATTATCTAGGCATGTTTCTAACACCTAGATCTTATTTATGACACTCAAACTAGCTCTTGTACTAGTTTTTAGCTTCCAGATGCTTCATCTCAATCAATTTCCAATGAAGTACTTATTTGTGTCATTCATTACTACTATTAGGAATATTAGATTAGGTTAACTCTTTTCCAAATTAGTCACTTTATTTATTACATATTTTATACCTTTATTTACTATACTCAGACCCTTTAACTACCTAGGGCTTAAACCCCATAACCCTTAAAATTTAAATCAGGAATAATAATATGAATATTTATTGGAATGAATTGAGTGAAGATATTATTTTCCAAGTTGCTTCCTATGGAAGAGACAAATGCATTATTGAATGAATTATTATCATCATCATCATTTTCATTGATCTCTTCTACCTTGATATTTTCCATTTCACTTGAAATGAATATTGGGCACCATTTATTTTGTTTTGCCTTTACGTTTTCATTGATTTCAACTTTTGCATAAATATGATCTTTAGTTTGTGCCGACTTTAATGCTTTGGATTAAAACATGAAATTTAAATGCTAGTAAATATTCATTTTTTACTATTGAGTATTCCATTTTGATACAAGATAGATCGTCTTCTTTATTAAAAACTAGTTCCATGTTATCTTCTCCTTTAGAAAATAAGACATCACATTCTACATTATTACTCCTCTTTATTTGTGGTTCAATCAACTATTATTCCAATAAATCACTTTCTCTTAGGAATGTTGGGTTTGATCAATCTTATCAAATAGGAAATATTTTATTTTCTTACCAAGGGGGAAGCCCAATTCATCATTGGTTCTCTGATCAATCATTAGTTATTCCAAATATTCACTTCATTCCACAATTGTGAAATTAAACCAATCATATGTGACATGGGTCACTTTCTTTTTTTCTATGTTATATTTATGACATGTTTGATCAATAATTTTCCTTTAGAATATATTTTCTAAATGTTTATGCCTTTTAATTATATTGGGGTCCACTACTTCTTCATTACTTACAATAGTTATGGTATGTTTGGAAATTTCCTTCTTTAATATCCTAATTAAAAACATGTCATATTCAACTTCAATAGTTTATTATTGTGAAAATTCCAAGTCATTTACTTTGTTCTTCATCAATATGAATTCGAATTTTAGATATATACAACCAATGAAGACACATAGTTTATTGTTAGGACTTGGTTAATTCACCTGAGGAATTAGTATCAATAATTTGTTGAAGTATGCTACAAACACTCTCATTTGATCATAATATTTATTTTGGATTTATAAGAAATATAAAAAAAATGCATATAAATAAATATCTAATTTGAATATATTAAAGGACTTATTCTTCAAAGAGCCCCAATTCAAAATGCATCCATCATCTAAGTGACATAAACACTCAACACAATTTCTAGTGAGAGTTCAAAACAAGTCTCATAGTGAAATATTCATGCATGACCCCCAAGGTGTTGTAGGATACTATGAAATCTAAGATATGATTATCTGAATCTTAACCATTTTATTTGATTAACTTTAGAAATATCTTCATTGACCCTGAAGGTAATTCATTGTATTGAGGCAAATCCAATGGAATAAAATTATTTCCCCATGGGACATGGAAAACATTGGGGTTGGGGTGGAAAGATGTCATTTATTCATTAAAAAATATGTATATACTATGTAATTCATCTCAATGAAGTCACCAACATCCATTCTAGAGGAGGTTCCTTGAAATGTTTGAAAATTATGTATGTAAAAGTATCGGCTACTTTTTTTTTAAGGGGACAATATGGGGAATTTCAGTCAATAGTGTGGGGATAGATTCCATTTCCTATTAGTAGGTAAATATACCTTTATTTAAAATCAAAAAGGAAATTAGGAAAAAAACTATACACAAGTATCTACAATAATAAAGTTTTCTATGGGGATTTCACACTTTTCACTAGAAAGTATGGAAAGGGGACAAAAAGGAAATGTAGAAAAAAAATGAAAATGAATAAAAATGAAAAGAAATGAGGGAGGGATAATATGAAAATTTTATCAATTTAAACATATAATATACTATAATAATACCAATAAATATGAAGAACAACTCTAGATAGCTAAACATAAAAGATCACTAGAATAGCCCAAGATTTAAGATTGTAACATGGGAAACATTTTCCATGAAAATGAGATGAGAAATACATAACATGAACATATGAATAGGATAAATACACCAAGGAGATTTTATTAAATTAAAAATAAGGATATATAACAGCCTTATATTTCCTAATAAAAATAGGCATAAAATCCTATTCTTAATCTCACTATGGTTTCACAGTGGTAGAATTCCTAATGTAGATTCAACAAAACTTTACACACTAAAAATTTTACATTCATTAACTATCCAACAATAAAATTTTAGAAAATTGAAATAATAAGAATCAAAATGGATTTAAATACACATGCACATCATTCACTAGAAAGATTCATGACTAAAAGTCCTGTAAATTATTTATACAGTGATCCTTCATGGGGATGTACATAGAAACTCCTTCCTTTAATCTTGCCAAAAGTTCTTCCACTATCAAAAAGTCCTTTGAATTGGCTTTGAAATTCATATTGATAGCTTAAAATATTTTTAACCACCTTGTCACCACCCATAACCACTTTTATAACCACCTTTTTAATAACTTGTTTCTATTTTACTATTAATTTTTCACTTATAACTTAAAAAAGTAAAACATAACCTTTTTAAGTTATTACAAAAAGTGCAAAAGAGAAATATAAAGTTGGAGAGAAAAGGTGACTTTGAGTGGTTATGAAGAGAGATAAGACTTATTTTGTTGACAAGAATCTTGATCAACCACTACAATAATCTATGGTTTATCTTTTTATGATTATTTGAACTTGCACAATTAGAATCACTAAACAACTTGTATAATTTTTGTAACGAGTATGAGGCATGTATTCAAAAAATTTGAACCATCCAACTAACATACAGTTCACCACTCTCAATTGTATGAGAAATAAGTAAATGCTATTTGTAGAGAGGATTACATAACACAATTAGTCAAACATTAATCCAATAAATCAAAGGAAGAATTCATAAGAACAAACTGAATTAAACCAATCTATTCATGTGGAAATTACAAAGGATAACAAAAAACATATGAAAGAAAACAACACCATATTACCTTCCCAAATGGATTCACCATACCAATGAAGCTCAAAATCATGTTCTCCCTTGATCAAGAGCTCTTGTCTTCAACAACAATGGTGGCCAACCACTAATGTCTCAAGAACTCCTTACAAAATCAATGATCAAATGTGAAAGATTATGGAGATAATTCAACATAATAATTTTGCATAAATCAAGCTTTTATAATGATGTTCATGGCCTTTCTATATTTAGATTTTTGAGTATGACCAGAATCAACTTGAACCTTCCATCTTGAGATGAAGATGTGTGGTTAAGGATTAATTCAATATTTAGAAATAAATCCATAATTATCATCATCATGACTTTGGAAAAAAGGGCATTGAAGAGGAATGGCAGGTCATTATGAGGCATGGGAGACCCATAATCTTGATATTTGTGGTATTTATGGCCTAGGGATGTCTTCCTAAGAAATGATGTCAATTGATGATACAGTTAATAGAAATCAATTTCCAAAAAGAAATATTCAACAAATCTCATGGAAAATCCACTTAAGATATTGATTTGGATTAATTAGCCTTAAACAAGGTTAATTAACACTTATGTAATTATTTGAAAATTGGCCCTCAATCAATCAAAATGGTTAGAAAGTCATATTACTAAGTCATAATTTGAATCAAGAAGAATTGGAAGGTGATGTTAGATGCATTGGAACTGTATTCCCATTTAAGATGTTTCCAATAAAAAAAACAAAGGTTTATGATGTGTACCAATAAATTAAAAGAAAAGAGTGATCCAGAGCACAAAAATGCAAAATCATCATTTTGTCTCAAAATGAATTGATCAAATTTAGCTGGCACATAAATTACATTGCCCCATTTAGGGATACTTTTACCTAAATTTGCACTTGTAAATGACAAGTTTGAACCACTTAGGGTGTTTTATGGATTTTGACCTAAAATGTGCATTTGAGTGCAATTCGAGTAAGATTGACAATTTCAACATAAATGGTGTTAGGAATTAGATGCCTACATTTTTCTTGCCCCTATTTGAGAAGGCATAGTGAGACATTTAGGCAAAGAAACATATTTTCAAAGAAAAGAGTTGTCAAAAATAAATTGGAAATGATCCATGATGCTCCCTTGAGAGGACATACTAGGATGAAAGAGAAGGATGGACTCTTGAAAAGAGAGAAAAAGTGAGAGATCAACCCATGGAATAGATCACATCTAGATGAGCTAATACTTGTACATGTGATTACCATCAATGATCAAAATATAATTAGGGGTATAATAGGCTCCAAATATTGGGGGAATGGGAAAGATACAATCCATAAATATAAGGGACACACTATAAATGCACCTAATTTGAGAGTACAAGTTGCCCACTTACGAGATTGATTAATCCCAAGATAAGTGGCACACTAAAATATTTCCATCATGGGCATTAGTGTGGAGAGCTTGGAATTAGAGGAAAAGAGATAATGTTATACTTTAAGAAGGGAAACACCACTAGAATGGGGTCTTTAAATAGAAGATAATAAGAATTTCCCCAGTAGGGTAGATTTGATTATGATAAAATAGTTATGCCCTAGTAGTGCTAATTTAGATCATTGATAAAGAATAAATAATGGTTTTACCTATAGAGATGATTTGATTCTAATGTTGTTAAGATGTTATGCCCCATCATGGGCAATTGTAAATTAAAATAACTCAAGGATATAACCTAAAAGATAGGTTAAAGTGAGTGGGTACAAACATACATGTGATGGTAGAATGGCTTGGAAAGCCATAAGAAATAAAGCATATGAGAATGAAAAAAGTCATGAAAGAGAAGAAAAGGAGAATGAAAGATAGATGAACTAACTCCAAATGTGATAGACAAGTAGACCCTGACTACATAGTTCCATGGACTCATGTTCCAACCTTAACTTCAAGCTAATGATTTTACCTAAGTTTGGGAGAGAATGGAATGAGGAATGATGAAAAATGACCAAGAATTGATTATACTCACAATGTATGAAAAGAGATGCACATCTAAGCATAAATTCAAGGTGTTAAAATACATGATATCTAGATGCCTAATTCCATATCATGAACCTAGATTATGCAAAGTTTTATTGAGAACTATTAATTGGAGCTGTTGTTGACATTTAAGACTTTGAGACTTGAGCATAAAGTGCTTGACATGGAAAAATAAATTAGGCATCATAAGTATAAATAAATTAAAATGACATAATATTTTAGTTACACTAAGTCAGTTCAAATGTGAATATCTATAACTAAGGATAATGGTAAAATAATGACCAAAACTAGAGTTACAACTATTTGCATTTAAAAAAAAAGAAAAATATAAACATGACATCTTAACAACATGATATCAAGATACAAATAGTTGAGATCTATGTGGACCATCAAGATGTACTTGGAAAATAAAACAAGCAAGACCACATAGGAAAATAAAAGAATAACATGATAAACAACACAAACAAAATATTTTTAAGTTTTGAATGTTTTACAAATGTTTTTATAATTTTCTAAGTATCTCAACTTGATTGAGGATTAAGAGGTAAAAAATGGTCCAGCTCATGAAATGGTGAGATCACACCAACTTAAAATTCTCAAAATACGATGAGAGCATATGATAAGAGGGACTGAGTTGACCTTGACCTAAATCGAGAATGACCTATATAACCCCAAAATAATCCCAAGTCACAGTAATTATGCCCACACAAAAGGCAATAAAAATTTGACTAGGTCACAAAAAGTTGACAAACAAAGGTGAATAACAAAATAAATTATAATAGTAATGATCAGATAATGTGGCAATGCATGATAAAAGGGCATTATACCTAATTTGTCCATAGGTGGTTATAATTAGGAAACAATGTCATAATATTGATTCACCCAAAGATGGTTATAATTAGGGGTACCAAAATAATACTAATTTTCCCATGTGGTTAGTGATACCAAATGAGATAATAGATGAAAGATAAATTACCATATCAAATGCCATACTAATTCCATAAACTGTCATTCAACATAGAATTTGAAAACTCCTAAAACCATATTAAAATCCCCCCATAGAAAATGTAGGATGAACTGAAGGAACTCAGATCAAAATGGGATGAGATAGGATGACTAAGAATAAGCTTTGATCAATAGTAAATAAATGGTATAATAAAAATGGTCTAATGAAATGATCAAAATAAAATTAGATATAGTTGTAACAAAGTTACCCCCAAGTGATGATTAGATTAAATTTCTTGTAAAATGATGCGAGCGTAGGCTTAGGTTGCTCGTAAAATAATGAGAACATTTAAACTCAGAAGAATTAATCACACAATAGTAAGAGCATAAATAAGGTGATCGAGCTAACCTCAATAGAACTTGAGCACTACCTACATAGTCCCAAAGGGCCTTAAGTCAATATAGTTCAAATAGCATGGTTCATGGATCATAATGGTATAATAACTCCTAAAAAGGTTTTATAGGGTTTTCCCCAAGAGAGGAGGCATGGTAATAGAAAATGGTAATTTGAAAAGTGAAAAATGTTTCTACTACTCTTACTGACATGGAGATGCATGTCCTAGTCAACATGTGAGAGAATAAAAATGATCAATTATAAATTTGTTATCCAACCCCCTTACTTAAAAGTTGCTCTATCAAGAACTCGCTACTGATCTGAAATTGAATAATGTTATTGTGACCCTCATTATAAATTAATTCTATTTCCTTCAAATGTTGAGACAAGATAACTTCATAGCCTCTGTAAAGGAAAGTGTTGCCAGTGATAAATCATATAAGTGGGTAATAAATGGGTGGGTGATAATGGAATGTATAATGAATGGGAAATGAATAAAGATCAGGACTTTCAATCACACATAATGTTGTTGATGCTATATTTGACATAGATTTAGTTATGGTGGGGCTAAATACCTCTAAAGATGCTCTTGATAGGACCTCCAGATTATTCTATTGCTTGATCTTGAGAGTAACTACCATCTAATTATACTATAGATTAGAAGCTATTTTGATTTGATCTTTGATAATATCTTCAATACACCATGAATAACTAATGTGCTCAACTATTGGTGCCTTGATGAGGTTTTCACTAATAAAGTTGTCTTGATTATTCCATAATGCCTTTGAGAAGGTTTCACTAAGGAACATTGAATTTTAACTTTGATTATCTTCTAGTACCTTCGAAAAGGTTTCAATAAAAGATGTTGATTTGTTATTTGCTTATCCCTAGTGCCTTTAAAAATGTTTTACTAGGATATTAGTCTTCTTTTGCATGAATTTGGTCTTGACCCCACTGACATTCTATAAATGATATGTCACCATGGATGCAATTCAATAAAGTGTGATTTTATCAGTCCCAATCAACATTTGTGGGAGGTGGAATGTCAATATAATGGCTATGTTGGGTGGGAATAATGGTGGGATGATGAAAGGTAACATAATACTTGTAGAAAATACTAGGAGATCTTGTGTTGATTTTGAAGTAATCATCCTAAAAAAATGTATAAAGATCACAAATATATTAAAATTGATCTACAAGGAAATTGTAACCAATATTGTAACAACCATGACTATAATATATTTTTGAATCTGATTCCAAATCAAGGGAATCTAAATCTAATGTCATAACTAATGTTTATTCTATTTTTGATGCTAAATCTAATGTCAATTCAAAAATAGAACCTGACTCTAATTTTGATTCTTCATCTAAAATGGTTATTTTGATAATGTTCTGTTGAATGCTAAATGTTTGACAAGTAATGGCCTATGATGGCATAATGGGCTCAATAAAAAATAATTAATCTGATAAGGGTTCAACATAGAATGGAGCATCTAAGTGAATCCCATTAAAGAGAGGGTACCATTTGAGGGGTGTCTCGACAAAATCATGTCTATCAAAGTGAGACTCCTCAACGAGTGGGAAAAGATCAAGAGAAAACTCTACAAAGACTTGATTATCAAGGAGATGAGGCTATTTAAAAATAGGTAAAATATGAATAGGTAACTTATCACATGTTGAATCATCACAAATGGGTGTTTCAACAATAACATTTTGGTTTTGGTTCACAATTAGTTACAAAAAAATCAATTTTGAACACATTTCAATCCTCATAAGATGGCTCTTAAAGAGGTAATGGTTCCTTTTTTGGATCAAAGATAGGCACAAAATTTATGAAGTGGGGACCATTTGGTTTAGCGAGAGTAATGGTTTGTGGTTTAATAATGGACTCTCAAAAAATTAGACTATTGAAGAAGGGATCAAACACACCTGGTTCATCAAATGGAGGTTCTTCAATAATAGGTTCATCAAAAATTGGTGATGGGCCAAGAATGGTAATAAGTAGACACTTCTTAGTTTGGTTGTTTATGAAAACTAAAGGAAGAGGTCATAAAATGGTAATGATTGGATGCTTCTTAGTTTGGTTTCTCATGAGAACCAAAGGAGGAGGTCCTAAAATGGTAACAATTGGATGCCTCTTAGTTTGGTTGCTCATGCAAATCAAAGGAGGAGGTCCTAAAATAGTAATGATTAAAATCTTATTAGATTGGTTGCTCATGAAAAGCAAATGAGGAGGTCTTAATATGGTGATATTGGCATGTTGTGGAGCTTGATTACTCACACAAGCCAAAGCATCCAAGTCTTTCGAATAAACCCAATCATCCAAATCTTGAGTTGGATCGTAAGTTAGATCTTGATTATGTTCCTATTGAAAAAATTTGAATCCAAGTCAAATTTGGGTCAACCCCTACTATTTTTAAATTTTAGAGAAAGTTTTATCTATCCTATAGGGTCATCTATTATCCTACATGTCTCACTTACCCTTTCCCTAGTCCTTGTTGAAACCCATCCTCCTTATACTAGCTCTATCAACCAAAGTCAACATTGTTAAAACCTAATACAACTTATTCAAAGTTCTAAATTGTATTAAAATTTTCTTAAAATGGTATTTGAATTGTTTTAAGGTGTCTTCAAGTCACAAATTGGCCATTTGCTAGGTTTCATGTGGTAAAAGGGTCATTTGGCCACTTTTCTAGCTAATTAATTGAATTGTATGGATGGTAGGAGTTAAAAAATATGTCATAAAGGTGGATATAAATGTGGATAAAGTCAAATCATGTTAGAATCAAACAGGTGATAGTTAGAAGTTTGTTATGATCAAGAAATGGTAGTTTTTCCTCAAAAATAGGAGTTCTTGGGCACTTGTATGGACTTATCATGTACATCATTAGTTAAAACATGGGAAGAGTAACTATTAAACTCCCATCATCCATTTCAATTCTTGTTTTTTAAGAAGAATGCAAAAAATTTCATCTTCAACTTGTTTTCCTCCATTTTCACTTAGTAAGCAAAGAAAGAACAACTCATGCACTTGGCATGGGTTGTACAGGTGGAATTGGGAGGAATGATTCTAGGAGTGGATACTAATCCAAGTGAACTTAATTTTAATAATAATAACTTAAGATTTGGTACATCTTCCTTTATCAATAATTAGTTTGATTCTAGACAGTTTTTATGCATGTTCAACCATGAGGGGGTCACTATTTTAGCTTGTCTCAGAGTTTATTATTTTGTATTGATGGATTTGTGTGTTTTATGTGTTTCTACATGATTTTCAATATGTTTCCATGATTCTTCTTGTTTTTGAGATTTCAAATATTTGAGAAAGCCTCTTCTAAGATTGTAAAATGTCTAGTTTGCATTCACAGTCATCTCAATTGCTTTGAAAATGTTTCCTTCATGTTGGATATGATGTTTTGATGTTGTTTTGGAAATTATCATAGTTTATGTTTGGCATTAAAGTGTTGAAAATTTCTCTTGAGGTGTTTTTAAATCATTCCTTGCATGTTTCTTGTCATTTCATGATTTCCTTATATATCACAGTAAAAAAATTCCACCTATAGGAGCATACTGATGTCACAATTATAAGTTTGAAGGTTTTATATGGTATTTAACCTCTTGGTAATATAAATGTGAATTTAAATGTTTTATGGAGGCATGTAGGCACTACAAAATTTCATGTTTAGATAATGGTCTCAATTCTGCCTGTGTAAAAGGAATGATCATTTACAACTGGTGTCATAATATGCAAACATACCTTATAGAGGTGTTACAATAGTTGGTAAATCCAATTTGAGGGTAATTTATATGGGAAGGAATAGAAAGACCTATTGATCATCCTATTTTGACAAGAAATGTGTCAAAGCATCAAATGGGAAGTTGGACTGTGATCAGGCCTTTTTGCTCCAAAATGACCAAATAGAGGTCCATAAGGTTTTTTATGACCTATTTAAGCATGAACCTTGAGTGAACTAAGGAAAATTTAAGATTTAAACCTATAGTAATAATATAGGACAAGACCTATGCTGATTGTAATAAGAAAATGATGAATGGATATTGGATTTTGAAAAGCCTAAAAATGGATAAAAACCACTAAGCAAGGTAGTGTTATCTATAAGTTATTGATCAAAAAGTTGACTTTACATCCCATTTTGATGATATTAGACTATGATATAAATTGAATGATTATAATGTCTCAAATTATTCTTGAAATCTAAAAGGGCATGAGAGAAGGATAAATTCAATGTCTTAAACCCCAATACATGTTTCTCTATCCATACACAGGACTGTAAGGAATCACCTATAGGTAGAAAAGTCAAAGTTTGTGAGATAGGCATAACCATGAATGAGATGAGGAATGTTTATTATTTTAATGAAAACAAATAACTCCATTAAATAAATGTCATCATGAACAAGATTTTGTTTATCTATAAAACACCTACATGCCTAAAATGAATGAAAGAATAACCACCTATAGTTGGGACAATAGGTGTGGAGTGAGGTTATGGCATTTAGAGAAGTCTTAAAGAACTTTAGTCATAAAAGAGGTGGAAATGAAAAAAATAATGAATTTATGAATATAATTAAGTTACTAGAACATTATTCAAGGTCATTTTCATGCTAATGACCAACCCCAAAACACCTATAGGTAGAGACCTAAGACTGTCTTAGTCCAAGAGGATAGTGAATAATTGGAAGCCCTAAAGGGAAAAAATACTAGGTTTGTAGATGATTTAAATTGGAATGAATGTGAATAAAAATGAGTATAAAATGTTTTGAAACCTTGTTTATAATCTCCAAAGAAAGGCACCTAAAAGGAGATACCCTGTTCATTGTCACAGTTAGATAGGGTCATAAGCTTGAGAAGAACATGGTGAGATTTTGATGCCCAAGGAAGGAAAAGAGAGTTTAAAATAGTGTGAGATGGATTAATCATGATAAAATTAAGGAAATAACATGTCTAAGACATCCTCAAGATACCCAAGGCCCTATTTACCATAAGCAAAATAGACTCACTCTGTATAGGTAGGGTAAGGAAACCCTTGGTTCAAGAGGTGAATATGGGATGTTACTTGGGAGAGAGATTTTAGGTGGATCCCTAGGCTCAAAAATAATGAGATAAGGCTAAGGAAAATAAATTAACAATTTGGATGCATCAAATAAGTGTTTAAGGAACATTCATAAATAGGTTTGAATAAAACATGAAAAAAACAAGGTTCTGTACCTTTTTTTTGAGAAGATTGAGATGGTTAGACCCCATAAACATAGAATAAAACAATTTTTTTTGGTAAATTTGGTAATTAGGAACTTTTTAAGATTTTAAAATACTCAATTTTCCCAAATAAATGGGCCTAATACTCTCTATTTTATCTCAGAGCAGGGACAATCCCTTCATGTACAAGAATGGTAGTTTTGGGGAAAAGTGAAGAATGGTGAACTAGAGACAAATTGGATTAGTAAATAAGGTTTTAATATCTGGGGGAAAACATGGAATACCCTAATAAACCTTTATATAAGGCTTTAGAGAAAATTGGGCACCCTACACAACAAGGGTTATAGTCAAGTGTGAAGGAAAGCCTTAAGGCTAGAAGCCAAATTGGAGGTCATATGCATTTCCAACCTAATATATGATTTAAAAATTATAAATTAATATTTAAATAGGTGTTTTTGGTGTTTTTAAGCCATAATATTACAAATATAACAATTGGAGGTTTAAGAGAAGCTTAAAGATGTTGGGAAACCTATTGGTAAGGTTTAGGCCTAAAACCAAACAAAGATAAATTTCCATTGCAAAATTTTAGAAAGATATTATAATGATTGGAGGAATTTTTTATGGTGTATATAGAGGTGTTAAAACCCTTGGTTTGAAAATAAATTCTTCAAGAAGCCAATTCTTGGCTTAAAAGCTCTCAAACCCTCACAAAATGCACAAAATAGTTTAAAATGACAACTTCAAAAGCTCAAAAATTTCACCAAAATTTGCATGGGACCTTGACCCATTAAAGGGAGTTTAATTAGGTATATTATAATCCATTTGTGTAATTTTTAATAATCTCCAATGTGTATCCTGGATGAACAAATGCTAAGAGGGTTAGTCACTCCAAAACCCTCCAAGAAGCCTGATTTGAACCTGATGAGAGAGAAAGGCCAACAAAAGCACTCAAATAGATATTTAAATTTTTAAACTCATTATGATTAATTTTATAACTCCCTTGAGTTTCATCCCATGTCACTAGTCCATAACTAAAGTACAAGGTTGTACAAAATAGGCTAAGAAAGAGCATTTAATTCTAGAACAAGGGTTTATACAGGGGATCAAGAGATCAAATTAAACATAAGGGATGCTAAGGAGATGAAAAAAGTGAATCATAAGATAATATATTATTTCACACGTGTGGGAGCACAAAATGAGCTTTTTTGTCCTCTAGGCTAAATAGGCCTAATTAGGCCTACTTGGGAGGACTAATTGATCTAAAAACACACTTACCTTGAGTGTAGCACCATGAAACTTGGCAAAAAGCACAATGAGGGAAAAGAGTACTCAAAAATGGTCTTAATTAGTCTTTGAAGTATCTTTTAAGTACATACATTTTCCTACACAAGTGGACTTGTGTAAAAATAAGGCTACAAGAGGACTAGGCCTAGTGAAGGCTCTATAAGCAAAATGGGGTCTTGGTGATAGATTAATGGTTCCAAATGGATTGTTTATATTATAATATGATGAAAATAGGATTATCATGAATAAAAATTTCACCAATTGAGATAAATCCAAATTTTCACTGTTTTGGCCAAATTAGGACTAATGGGACAAAGAGGTATTGTGACACCTAAGAAGGAAATTAATGAATGCAGATAATGTGCCAATTTGAGATGATCCAATATGATTTACAAGTGTCCTTATGATGAAGATATAACTATCCAAGAGATCTCATGATCAAATTCTTGCCTCTTACCACTTGTCAAGAAGAAGTTTCAAGCCCATGATGAAGGCAATTTTTGAAAGGAGAATGATTGAGGAGTTTTAATGCCACATGTGAGGAAGGAACTCAGTTTGGGATGGACACATGTTTAGATCAGTTTCATAACTCCTTTTTCACCTCATTTTTATGATTTGTAACTAATCCTCACCTTTGGACACTCGTCTTTGTGCCTCTTCAACTTCTCTCTTCTCTCTCTTCTTCCAAATTCTATAAATACAAGCCATTTTGGCTTTACAAAGGGATTCCAAATCTTGGCATGGTGAAGCCCTAATAGAATTGTACCTTGATTTATACTTAATCTAATGATAATAAAGCTAGTTATACTCTAAGTACATTTAGACTATGCGTTGAAGTGATCCATCTTGAAAGTTAAGTATAGATTGAGTTCATCTTGTTTTAATGCAATCCTTAAATGTGTTGCTACAAATGACTTCTCTCCTAACAGGTTTCATGAAATGTATTCTATTGCAATAGACTCTTGAAGTTTGTATGAGTTTTGTAGTGTCATAATTTACCTACCCTTCACTTTCCTTCATTTATTGAGTTGTTATTTGCCTTCATGAAAAACACTAATGCTAGGGAGCTCCATTAATGGTGTTGAGGCTAGTTTGGTTGTCTTAGTTCATTATGAAAATCCAAAGTGTATGAATGGAAGAAAATCTTGGTGTATCACCTCCTAGTTTAGGTTTGCTTTATGTATTTTTCTTTCCCTTTTCACCCATAATAGGCAATTTTAGTATCATAAGCACATCAAGTCATATCTAGGGAGCTATCCCTTAAAATATAGAGGTCTACTTCCACTATAAGTGCCCCACACACCTGGAAGTATTCCCATGTTTCCAAAATCTTGAAGAGGCTTGTACAACCTCTTCTAGGGTGCAAGATTTGGAGAAAAAATTCCCATGACTGATTTTTGTGAGGCGGATATAAATCTATCTCATAAACCATATTATCACCATTGGGGTCTTGACTATAGTCATAAAAGTCATTTTGTGTGGACATTATGTCATAAGTTGGATTATCCATGACTCCACCATAAGTGTAACTAGACATATCTATATTTAATGAAGAAATATCTTAAAAAAAAAGGCTTAGAGTTCTACAAAATTTAAAAAGTGATGCCCAAAATACAAAAGGTTCAACCTTGGTCGAAAGGGTGGAGCTGTATCTCAAAATGGTTTACACCAAGTTTTGGCAAAAAACAACCTAATGTCAAATATCTAAATGTCAAAGGATTTTGGAGAAAGGTTGCGTTCTATCAAATAAAGGCATAAAAAATGATGAAAATAGGTTCTTAAACAAATAAAAAATCAATAGTGTTCAAAATTAGGTAACCATTTAATCAAAGTTATGTAACCCAAAATAAAAATATCTATGTACTAGCTCCATGAATTGAGACCTAAATAGAAATCAATCAATGTTTGGATCAAAACTTGACAAGGTTAATTGAAAAATCAATGTTGAAGACTAGGATTGGACCAAATAAGCTAGACAAAAGTGGACATAATGATGGCACATAAACAAGATCCAAATGGCACACACACAAATATGTTTGGCAAAAAGTTTAAGGCACAAGTGTGGTATAAAATAGACATCATAATGCCTCTTTAAATAAAAGAGTGGCATATAAATAAATATATTTGGACATGGTTTATAAACAATCAAACACATTTTAGTCTCAAAAACACCAAGTAAGATAAATAACCAAAATACACTAAGTATAATAGTCCAAATCTTAGCAAGGGTATGGCAATATGGGGTTGACTAAAACTAATTGGTTTTCAATCATTTTTAGGGGAATTAATTTCATAGTGAATTTAAAATTATGATGAAAAATAAAAGTATGTAATTGGGTGCCATGGTACTTGGCTTATTGTAAAAAGGTCTAGTCCTTTTTGTAACCACTACATCTTATTGTTTGCTCAGTGTAGTCTAATGTCCAAATTACATATACGTCTTGTGTGTAACTCCATCACTAGAACATGGTTTGACCACTCAAACCTCTGATCCTAGTGGGAGTGGGTGAAGTTAGTGATGGGAGATGAAACCTTGGGTCAAAGCTTCCCTAAAGAACTCATGGGAGGTAATGAAGTCCTCATCGTAAGCTAAGATGTAATGAAATAAAAGATATAAGAGAAAGACTTTAGGGTCATTTTCAAGGTCACCCAAATTATTACAAGTTTTTAGGGAGTGCTTTAGATGCCATTATTTCTAAACCTTGGACTAGGATTTTTGTAATAAGGATGGGCATTTTTGATTCCAAGGGTTCCCTAAAGGGGACAAGTGGAAGAATATACATGTGACAACCTCTCTTTTCCAAATAAAAACTAGTTCACATAACTATTGAATGCAAAAAATTAGAAAGATGAATTCATTTTTAAGCACCAATTTGAAATATTGAGTGGTTTTATTTTTATCCCTTGGTCTTAATTGTTAAAATGGTAAAAGATTACATAAAAAAATGCCACATGAAGCAATAAAGACCTAAGTTCATTTTAAGCCCAAATTGAAAATTCAAGACTTAGCCTAAATTCATGATTAAAAGACCAAATTTAAAATGTTGTAAGAGTTATAATGTGTTTTAAGCACTAAATAAAATGTATCTAAGACATAGCTAAATCTTAGGTTTATTTTAAGCACTAATTCAAATGTGTGAAATCAAGCATGTTCATTTTAAACCCAAATGAAAGTGTGTTTGGTTTGTCAAAAGTAATTAAACCAACTTCCAAACTACCCCCTCAACCTACAAAAACATAATTATAAGGGATTGCTTTAAAGAAATTAATATTTTGAGTAAATGACATTAAGAATTTAGCTCTCGTGTTGACAAGCAAGTTGGGTTGACAGGTGAGTCAGGTTGATATGTGAGTCAGGTTAACAAGTGAGTTGGGTTGACAAGTGAGTCAAGTTAGATAGGTGAGTTGAGTTGGTAGGTTAGTCAAGTTTATAAGAAATTTAGGTTGATATGTGAGTTGGGTTAGATAGGTAAGTGAGAATGAGCTAGGGCTGAGTTGAGCTAAACTAGAGCTGAGTCAAGCTAAACTAGAAGTGAGTCAGGGTGAGCCAAAGCTAAGTTGGGCTGAGCCAGAGCCAAGTCAAGCTAAGCTAAAGTTGAGTCAAGTTTAACTAGAGCTGAGTTAAGCTAAATTAGAGCTAAGTTAGGCTGATCTAGAGTCGAGTTAGTTTGAGCCAAAGGTGAGTCAGGGTGAGCCAGAGCTAAGTCAGATTGAGTTGGGCTGAACTAGAGTCGAGTCGGGTGAAACCAGAGCCAAGTCAGGCCAAACTAGAGCTAAGACAAGATGATATATAATTTATTTGGGATGAACTAGAGCTAAGTCAAACTAAACCATAATTGAGTTGGGATGATCTAGCTCTGAGTTGGGTTGAGTTGATAATCTTGAGAATAAAACTAGTTTATAAAAATGGACTTTTTTCTTAATTTTTTGCTTTCTTTGCTTCCATACTCTAAGATCCTACATGAAAATACTTACTATGTTAATTTTAGATGCTTTGTGAGAAAATTTGTGGGTTATGGTCCCATCGAGTGTGCTAAAATATAGAGAGGATTACATAACATGATTTGTCAAACATTAGTCCAATAAATCAAAGGAAGAATACATACAAATAAATTGAATTAAGCCTATCTATTCATGTGGGAATTATAAAAGATAACAAGAAACATATGAAAGAAAGTAACACCATATTACCTTTCCAATTGGATTCACCATACCAATGAGGCTCAAAAGCATGCTCTCCCTTGATCAAGAGCTCTTGTCTTCAAAAATAATGGTGGCCAACTCCTCCAATGTCTCAAGAAATCCTTAAAAAATCAATGATCAAATATGAAATATTATGGAGACAATTTAGCATAATTAATTTGCATAAATCAATCTTTTAATATGATGTTCATGACCTCTTTATTTATAGATTTTTGAGAATGACCAGAATCAACCTGAACCATCCGTCTTGAGATGGAGATGTGTGGTTTAGGATTAATTCAATATTTGTAATTAAATCCATAATTATCTTGATCATTAATTTGGAAAAAAGGGCATTGAAGAGGCATGGAGGGTCATTATGAGGCATGGGAGACCCATAATCTTGATAGATGTGGCATTTATGGCCTAAGGATGTCTTCTCAAGAAATGATATCACCTGATGTTGTAGTTAATATAAATCAATTTCCAAAAATAATTATTCAACAACTCTCATGAAAAATCCACTTAAACTCTTGATTTAGATTAATTAGCTTTAAACAAGGTTAATCAACATTTGTGTAATTATTTGGAAATTGGCCCTCAATTAATCAAAATGGTTACAAAGTCATATTATTGAATCGTAATTTGACTCGGTAAAGATTAGAAGGTGACATTAGATGTGTTGGAACCTTAATCCTATTTATAATGTTTCCAACATAAAATAACAAAGGTACATGACATGTACTAATGAATTAGAAAAAAACAGTGATCCAGAGCACAAAAAAGTGAAATCATCATTTTGACTCGAAATGAATTGATCAAAGTTAGTTGGCCCATAAATTTCATTGCCCCACTTAGGTATACTTTGACCTAAATTGGTACTTGTAAATGATAAGTTCAAACCACTTAAGGTGTTTTATGGATTTTGACCTAAAATGTGCATTTGAGTGTAATTCGAGTAAGTCAACACAAATGGTGTTAGAAATTGGATATCTAAAATATTAGGATATATCACCTACTCTAACTAATCTACATGGTTTTATTCTTTCTTGAGGAAATACATGAGAATATTTATCTATCCATCTGATTCTTTCAAGATGCCTTCTCAAACTCAAGATTTCAATATTTGCTCTCTTGGTACATATAATAGTTGTCTTGAATCTATAAGAGTATTATGGAGAGGAACATGATGTCACATTTGAGATCACTTTAAACTTTCTTATCAACTTATTACATGAAAATAATCTCTTGTTTATGTATACAAGACCATCAAAAAATTCTTGGAATGATGTGAAGATTCTTAGGATGATTAAGTCATGTACGAAACAAGAAAGCCACTATGTATGATAATTTAGATTTTTTGGCATATTAATAATGTGTTTGTGATGTACATGGGATGATTTTGAATCTGTGTTTATTTCCAAGACCTGATATATGATTTATAATTAGATTCTATCTTTTAAAACCACCTTAGTTTATATAATAATGGATTGCATGTAAGAATGAAAGATAAATAAACCAAGTATAGAGTTGAAAAAAACTAAATGACTTTAGCAAGCCACATTGAAGGATTGAGAGAATTGTTTGAAGGGCTCACAAGGCTAATAAAAACCATTTCACATTAAAACTACAAGTTCAAATTATGAAACCACCCATGAGTAAGTTAAAACTATCTCATTTTGATTTTAAAACTTATATTTGAGAGTTTGAATGAGCAAGAAAGAAAATAACAACTATATAGAGGTTCTCTTGTATGTAAGGAAGTCTTCCCAAGTCTTTAACAGGTAAAATAATTTGTTGAAATCCTTTGGTATAATTTTTTTTTCTTATTTTATCAAATACCATTTGTGAGAAATTTAAAATAGTTTCTTGATAAGTGATTTATGGCTTTAGTGGTTTTAATGATGGTGGAGTAAATTTTAAGGATATGTATGTGAGATTTTGAGGTTGAGAAGATGCATACAAAATCAAGGACTATGATTTATTTACCAAAACCACCCATCTCTAGTAAAAAACACCTTAAAAGGTTTAAATACCATGAGTTTATGTTTGGAAACAACATAAAACTACCGTTGGAGGGATGGAAAGTGTAGACACCTAAAAATAGCCACCAGTGGCCTTCGACCAGACTTCAGACTGATTCCTAGCAACCTTTAAAAATTAAGCCTAAGAATCATTGAACATCCTAAATTTACTTGTGTATCATTCATCAAAGATCAAAATCATATTGAGGTATCCATAATTAGGGTATCCTACCATAAACAAAAAACCTCTCATGGATTCATCTCTAAGCCACTTGTGACATCACAGCATGCGATTTGGATTTTAGACCTATTAAGTGGGGAAAGTGCACACATAAAATAAAATCTTGAAAGAACTAAATGGATAATCAAAATAATTAAAAATCTAAACCAAATTAAATTCTTAGTTGAATTATCTATGTGCAATTAATGAATTATTAAAAAAGGAAATTCAAAAATATGAAATATCATAGCTTTTCATGATTACTTTTACAAGTTGTCAAGCCTTTAGAAAATATCTCACCCATGCCTATTCATTGAAAATCATTAATTCTTGACACCTTTTAACTCTAATGGGGTTAATTGAATCACTTAGGTTAGGTTTGAACCCATTTCATGTTTAAACTACACTTTAACTCACCTTGAGTTGGGGTTAGTCCTTAAGCCTATAAATACAAGCCATTGCATATTGAATTTATGAGCTTGGAAATTTTAGAGTTATAATGAATATTTTTTCATAAGACTCATGACAATAATGTTATAATTTCTAAAAATTAAACCAAGCCCCATCAAGTAATCACAAACCATATCAAGCCATAAACCACGGTGCTAAGGAGAGATGGAGCAAAAAATAATCCATTGCCAAAGACTCTTTGAACATAAACTGAGCAAGCCAAGAATAAATCACTTGGAGATATAAAGGAAGGTAAAGATTGTTGTTCTTTGCAGTTTAGTTGGGTTTTCAATTATATTTTGTCCATTATGCTCCCCCTAAAATATAGACTTAGATATTTTAGCATGTTAGTGTGTTTATTTCATTATTTTATGGACTAACACTTGATCTAACCTCCTCTCTATTGTTAAACTCTTATGATCACAAATGACATGCCCAGTGGGACCTAGGAGCTTCCCACATACCAAGGAGACTAAGATGCAACTCCAAATTTTCAAATCAAAGTTTAAATATCTTCAAAATTAGATTTTTAACTTGTTCTTTTTGTATTTTATTTTTTGTACTAAATCAGATTTACATAGAGACTAACATCGATTGGGCATAATCAACATTAGTTCTACCTAACGATCATTGGTTCTGCCTAACTGTCATCAGTTTTACCTAACCATCACCAATTTTTGGTGATCATCATCAGTTACAGTAGGAAATGACTTAAAAACTAGGATTTTAAACTTTTTACTATTCTCAGTTATTATTTTTTGGTTTCATTGACTTGCATATTCTATGACTAATCATCTTACTACAGGTTTTGTGATATTTTGAGATAACTAAAAAATTTAGACTCTTTTAGTTTTTCCCTCAGGTTCATAGGTAGTTGATATCAATATTTATCGACTGACATCAATTTTTTTTCAACCAACATCGGTCACAAGTGACTGATATTGGTCTTTGTATAAAAAATATAGAGAAACCTGAGAGCTATCTTTTTAAAACTTGTTTTCTCATCCATTAATGTGATTCAAATTAGAATTAAAATCTATAACATTTATAGGACCAAGGCAATTTTAGAATATAAATTTGGAAGTTTAAACTCTTGAACACTTTATTTTGGTGCTTAAAAAGAATGGTTAAGTCTTGAAAATTTGGTTTTAAGTGCTTAAAAGAAACCTAAGTTATTTGTGTTAAGTTACTTTGTGAAAATTTTATCAATCTTTTGCAAATTTAAGCCAAGAGGTCAAAGAAAAACTTCATCAAGCATTTCATTTTTTACATAAAATTAACACTTGCTTAGTTTGTAAATTCTTAAAAAGTATTTGTTTTATTACTTGTTTGTTTTTTTGTACAAAATAAAGAGTGTGTGTATGATCTCCCCCCATACCCTATAGGGAACTTGGGTGACCAAAAGTGCCTTTTCACTTCCAATTTGTGCCTAGTCCAAGGAATGGAAAGAATTTTTTTAGGCTCTCCCCAAAACCTGTATGGTTTGGGTGATCTAAAAGCAACCTCTAAAGTCTTTCCACTTAGTCATTTATTTCATGCAATTTATATCATGAAGGAGAGTTCATTGCTTATTCACAATTTCTTTAAGGAAACTTTGACCTGAGGTTTCATCTCCTAGCATTATTTCAACCTTACTCCATGTTGAGGTATATAAATGAGGGTTTGCAATACTATGAGAGCCAAGGGGTTGAGTGGTTAGCCTCTCCTTTCATAATGAAAACTCGAGTTAGGTCTGGTTAACTAGGGGATTCCACTAAGAAGTACATAGATAGAATCACTATGTAAAGGAATAGACCTTTACATAGTAAGTTAACCAGTATGAACTCAATTAACATGAGGTATCTCTAGCATTAGCCACATTCAGGATAGTCTAGAAGATCAAAATTTTAAGTTTTAGATAAACCCCACTTAATGTAGACATATTATTGATGCAAGGAAAGTAGACCGAAGGTTCATGTCACCATACGATATCTTGGGAGAAGGGGGTGTAAAAACCCTACTACTTCATGTGCTTTTATTTCTTAATTAACACTTAAAATCCTCCTAAGAGCATGTATATAGATGAATTTTAATAATATGATGCAACCTTGTCAATTTAGGGTTTAGGATGATTTACTTAGTTGTATTTGGTATTTTTTCTTTATTGATTGGTCTTTGAGTCTTAAACCTTTATTTTTTTATACCACGTAAAAAATGAGTCTTATATCCACATTACTACATTGTTTGAGGAAGTGTTATGCTATCCATTGGATACCATGTTTTTTACCTTAAAAATTTGTGTTAAAAATGTTGTGTGTCACTTTATTGAAATGGAAACATCACACTACCCAAATCATTTCAATTTTGTGCCTTGGAGTCTTGAAACATACCATTGTTTACATATTTAGAGTGTGATTTTACCATTATGCTTCTTGATTTGTTTCAAGACTTATTTACCTTGTGCCAAATCCAATTTTTAAAAACCAATTCCATGTATGCATTTTGTATTTGTACCTTGTACCTTTATGCCATTAAATTTTTTCTAGCTTGTTATTTGTTCAAAAATCCTAGTTTTCCTAAGTAGAGTTTTTAATTAACCTTGATAAGTTTGAATCCAAACATTGATTGATTTCTGTTTAGGCCTTGTCTAATTGTGGGCTTAAACATAGATCTTTCTCTTTTGGGTCATGTAACTTAGGTTAATTATTTACCCAAATTATAAAAATATTTGTTGGTGCCTTTGTTTGGGAGAAAATAGTCTATCTCCAAATGCCTTTTATTTCATGCCTCATGCCAATTTAATAAAGTTTGTCTAAAATCAAGTCCCTATTCTATGCCAAAGTGTTTCGAGTTTTTTACATTAAATACCCCTTTATTTTAAGACTAGATTTTGATGTCAAATTTTGCCAAAAATCCTATCACATGACTTTGTTTGAGCATAGCTTTTGATGTCATGTTTGGCCAAAAGACCTAGCAAATTTTCTTTTCCTAGATTAGACCTATTTGGAACACTTTGAACCTAAAGTTTTGAATTTTGACTTTAGTTCATACAATTAACATTTTTTTATGAGACATTTAATGTTAGATTATTTTCTACCAAGTTTAGTACAAGCCATTTTGGAGATACATCTCCATACTTAGACCAAGTTTGAACCATTTATCTTTTAGACATTATTTTTAGGAGTTTGTAGAACTCTAGGCCTTTTTATGGAGCTTTCATTATTGATGTAGATATGTCTAGCTACACTTATGGTGGAGTTATGTAAAATCCAAGCTATGATATAATGGACACACAAATTGACTTTGATCAAACCCCTATGATGAAGAATTGGTTTATGAGATTGATTCATATCCTCCTCACAATCCTCAATATAGTGAACAAAACCAAACATCATGTTAGGTGAATACTTCTTTCAACTAGTTGACATATGATACTCACCCTTTTATGACCACCCAATCATCCAACTATACTATTAACCCTCATTAAAATTGCATGAGCCACTAATCTCCATAATGTCAAAAGACTACTATTTCAATTCTAAGACCTTGTTCTTAGGCTTGTGTGAGCAATTAAGCTTCGTGATGCCTTAACATTACCATTATAAGACCTCATCCTTTGGTTTGTGCAAGCAATCAAGGTCTAAAATTCCATACCATTACCATTCTAAGACCTCATCCTTTGGCTTATGCAATAAACTAAGCTTCACGATGCCATACCATTTCTATTCTAGGACCTCATCCTTTGGCTTGTGTGAGCAACCATGCTCTATAATTCCATATCATTATCTAAACACCAATCATCATTCATCCATTACCAACCATTACACACTTTAGAAAACCCCTTCTAATTGTCTATCCCTAATCGAGCCAATCAAAACCTCATCAACCGAGCCAATCATTCAAAGATCAAGATATATTCAAAATTGGTATTATACAACTAATTGTAAACCAAGTCCAAGAGAACCAACCAAGTTATAATGTTTTTGTTGAAAAAACCATTTATGATGAGTTAAACTTTGATAAATCACCTTTTGTTACTATGTATTTTGTCAAGGAGTCTCACTCTGACAAGCCAATCTTTGTTGAGTTACTTTTTAATGATTATAATTGCCTTTGGGAAAATCATTGCCTTGATTATATGCCTATTTTTCAAGAGCCTCCCTTTGACAATCTAGTCTCTGAGGATTTATTTCTTAACCTTTTTCCATTATTGAAGAGTCTCACTTTGACAAACTAGTATCTATAGAGCCCATTATGCTATCACACACTGTTATTGATCCCATACCAAACATTCAACAAAACATCTTTGTAGCATCATCCACACCAGATGAAGAATCAACATTAGATTCAAGTTGTATTCTTGAAATGACATTATATTTAACATCAGAGGTAGAATCTATGCCAGTTTCAATATTAGATTCAAAGTCATTTGAGTCAAACTTAGCTTCATAATCAAAACATGTTCTTGGTTGTTACAAAATTGGTTAAATATGCCTCATATATTAGTTTTAATATATTTGTGATCCTTCCACAATTTTTGAGGATGATTACTTCAACTTTGACATAAGTTATCCTAGTATCTTCTATGAGGATTGTGATGCATCTTCCCATTCCATTACCATTCCACATGCCATTACCACCAACCAACCTAGCCATTATATTGACCTTCCACATCCCACAAGTGTCAATTGGGATTGATAGAATCATACCTTGTTAAACTACATCCATGGTGACATATCAGTTAAAGAATATTAGGGAGGTCAAGACCACATTCATTCAAAAGAAGAAAAATCTCCTAATGAAACCTTTTCAAAGGTAGTATGGGATAATCAAAGTCAAAACTCAACATCTTATAATGAAACCTTGTTTGAGTCACTAAAAGATAATCAAATTCCAAATTCAATGTTCCTAAGTGAAACCTTTTTAAAGGCACTATATAATAATCAAGACAAATTCATTGGTGAGAACCTATTCAAGTGCCAATAGCTGAGCACACTAGTTTTTCATTACTTGATGAAGACATTATCAATGATGAAACAAATATAGCTTCTAATCTAAACCATAATTAGATGGTATTTACTCTTAGTCTCAAACAACACAAAAATTTGGTGGTCTTATCGAGAGCATATTTATAAGTCTTCAACCCTGCCATAACCAAAGTTATATTGAATTCAAAATCAATAACATTATGTGCACCTAAAAGCCCTGATCTTCATTTATTTCCAAACCATCATACACTCCATTATCATCCACCTTTACATTTTGAAATTAGACCTATCATCTAATATTTATCTGTATTTACCATACCTAGCTGTACATTCCTTTACAAAGGCTACAAAGATACCTTATCTTGATATTTAAAGAAAGCATAATAAATAACCAATGAAGATCATAACAACATCATTTACATCCAAATCTATAATAGGTTCCTGATAAAATAACTATTCAAAATAGGTGTGGGCTAGCAATTTACATGATCGATTATTCTAGTTGTATCATTTTCTAATCAGGACGTGCATTTCCACATCAATAGGAAAAATAGAAACATTTACCTTGGCCAAAAACCATACTTTTCCATTTACCTTGCCTTTTTATATTTATCATTTCCCTGGCCAGAAAAATTTACCTTGTCATTGTCTTTTGTCATTATTCTTGCCATTTTTTCACACCCTACCACTTACCTCACCTTATCTCTCAGGGGGAACCCTCTTAACATTAAGCCCAATTTTCATACCATCATCATCATAAACAATGCCATACCATATGCCATTTTACCATGCCATCTATATTAGACCAAAGCCTATTTTTAGCCATCTTACCCAACCCTTTTGATCTTGGTTCCTTTGGTTCTTCCCACACCTTTTGTGAGGACATTTTGATCCAGTTTCATCATTTTTAGAATTTTGTGTTTAAATTATAGTCTATGAAAGTAGTGTGATAGTGGATCTATTAAGTTATCTTTCATTCACATTTGACTTGTACTATTGATTATAACCACCTATGGGAAAATAAGTAGTCCACTTTATGTTACTAATTATAACTATCTATGGGAAAATTAATACCACAAACTTATGCCATTATTTCTTAATTATAACCATCTATGAGAAAATTAGGAAAACCACATTTTACCATGTATTGTCACATCACCTTGCCATTACTATTCTCATTTTCTTGGCCATTCTCTATATTTGAGAACTTGTTATGACCTAGTCGGTTCTCCTTGCATTTTGTGTGGGTAGAATTACTATGACTTGAGGTCTTAATGGGACTATGTAGGCCATGCTCAATTCACATTGATGTTAACTTAGTCCCCTTTTTCCATATACTCTCTATTTTTTGAGCAACCTAAGCTAACACTCTCACCATTTTATGAGTGGTATCTTGTTAATATCTAACAATTTAAGATACCTTAAAATTCCAAAAACATTCATAAAATTTTAAAATATAAATTTTTTAATCCTAAGCCTAGTTAGTCATCCTTGATCCACCCTACTTGGCCAAATCCATTGTTGGGATGTTTTATTTTGCTTTTACTTTTAGGCTTTTTGTGTTTTTGTTTTCATATTTATTTGTTTTCTTACCTATTTATTTTCTTTTAGTATTATGCCTCAAGCTAATTTATATGTGTTCATTGGATTATTACTTATGCATTATTATTGAGTCCATCCAGATTGATATGTCAACATTATCATCATGGTTTTTATCATTGGTGCATTATTTTCAATTATTTATTAGATTGGGAGCCGATCCTTATACACATTTTAGACAAGTTATCATGGTGTGTTATATCATGGTGCCTACCATCACATGCTATAACAAAAATTAGCTTGAGAAGTCTTACAAGCAATGAAGCCATAAAATTTTCTCCTTGGTAACATTGGCAAATCACCTCCTTGATTGAATCAACCCATTAACCATCTTGGTTGTATCAATGTTAATAAGGATGAGCATCTCTGTATTAGTAGGTATAACTGAATCATTTCCATTGATCAATTTTTAATATTTTATTCATCTCTTTTATCACTTTGCATATCCTCGTGTGTTTGGTTGTTTATGGTTTCTTCAATCATTAGACCATTGTATCTACATTTTCACCTACTCATATTTAATCCATGTAATAGGTTATATCCTTGAGTTATGATTGCTAATTTTCCCTACTGGGGAAAAATCACACATCTTTATTCAATCCAAGTCATCTTCATGATTATAAATTCCTATAGGAAAATCATTATATTGACTCATCAGCCCTAATTGGGGCCCATGCCATTTCCACTAATCATAACTACCTTTGGTAAAATTAGTGTCTCAACCTTTATTATTGATTATAATTTCCTTTGGGTAAATTAGTAAATTTTAAATCAATGTATGCAATCATTTTTTTGATTGGATTAATCTCACCCATAGGTTAATTTCATTATTCTTCTTGATTTTTTTGAGGGACTATCCATCAATTATATGTGTCAGCCACTCCCTTGAGGGGGCATCATTATAGGTTTCCCAAATTTTATTTGGAGATTCTTCTTCAATCATCATTTTCTTCTTTAACTTGTTTCATTATTTGAGAAGACATTACTATGCCTACAACTTGAAACATCTTCCCAAATAGGGGAAAATTGTAGACACCTAAAATTGACCACAAATGGCCTTCAGTATAATTTTAGATCAATTCCTACCAACCTTTTAAAATGTCCTAATTAGGGTATCCTATCATAAGAAATAAAAACTTCTCATGGATTCATCTCTAAGGCACCTGTAGCATCACACCATACAATTTGGCTTATAGACCTATTAAGTGGGGTAAGTGAACACATAAAATAAAATCTTAAAAGATCTAAATGTATAATCATAATTAATTAAAAATCCAAACCAAATTAAATTCCTAGTTGAATTATTCATGTGCAATTAATGAATTACTAAAAAGGGAAATTCAAAAATATGAAATATCTAATATTTTCATGATTACCTTTACAAGTTGTCAAGACTTTGGAAAATATCTCAAAGTATCTTACCCATGCCTATTAATTAAAAATAATTAATTCTTGACACCTTTTAACTCTACTTGGGTTCATTGACTCACTTAGGTTAGAGTTTAAGCCATTATATGTTTAAACTACACTTTAACTCACCTTGAGTTGGGGTTAGTTCTTAAGCTTATAAATATAAGCCATTGCCTATTGAATTTATGAGCTTAGAAATTGTAGAATTATAATGAAGGTTTTTGCATAAGACTCATGACAATAATGTTATAATGCATAAATATTGAGCTAAGCCCCGTTAATCAAGCACAATCTATATCAAGCTACAAGCCATGGTGCCAAGGAGAGAAAGATAAAATAATACTCCATTGCAAAATACTCTTTGAGCATAAACTGATCAAGCCACAAATAAATCACTTGGAGCTCTCAAGAAAGGTAAAGATATTTTTTATTTGAATTTTATTTGGGGTTTCAATTGTATTTTTTCCATTATTCTCTCTCTACTATCTAGTGTGTTGATTTCATTATTTTATGGACTAACACTTGATCTAACCTCCTCTCTATTGTCAAATTCCTATGATCATAGAAATATGGGGTTTTGGATGTGAGAAAACATGTTTAAAATATTGAAAAAGATCATAAATATAAAATAATATTGAAATTCAAAAAAAGATGTAATTGCATACCAAATAAAGGATTGAATAATCTCTTTAAGGTTTATGGGGATTTTCATTGCATGCCACATAAAGGATTGAGGAATATATTTAATGTTTTACGTACTTTTTAGGATGACTCTAATAGTTTAAAGGATTTTTAGGAAAATAAATCAAGTTTTAATGCTTTAAAAAGACCCTAAGAGGTAATAAAAATTTGATCAAGGAATTACATGCCTGAAACCATGTATTGTATCACAAGATGGACTCAATTTTCTTACAAAGGCCAAAAATACATGTGTTTACCGCTAGACTACTTATCTCAAGCCCAAACCACTCATGCACAAACAATACTATGAACTTTTCAACTAAAAACACCCTCTAAGCATGAAACACCATAAAAATATATTTAAAACCACCTCTTAACTCATCAAATACCATGAACTAGAGATAAATCCATGAATTGAAAGTCTCATACCATGAATTTTGAGAGGGAAACAACATTTTTCAAAACATAATACCACATCTTTTTCAAAAGTAGGACTTTTCAAATACCCATACCATGAATTTATGAAGAATAAAACTTTGAAAAGTCTTTTATTAGCCATGTGTAGGGATAAGGGGGCAAGTTTGAAGGATTTTTAAGGACTTATTCAAGTGCAAAATGCATGCTCATGGGTTTATAGGTGCATATTATATTCTAGTGGGATTTTAAAGTGTGGTTTTCATGATAATGGGTTTTTGGGTATGATTTTACATGTAAAAGACTTAGAAACTCCCACTTAAGTTTATTACTATTATTTTTGAAGGTGTGTTTTGCATGCTAGAGAGTTTTAGAGAGTGATTTTATAATGGAAAATGATCATAAAGGTTATTGAGATGTAAAATGACCATTGAAACTTTGGAAAATGCAAAACAAACAATAAAATTCTTGGATATGTAAAATGGACCATGAAAATTAAAAAAAAACTTTATGAATGGTTTCTAAATTGAAATATGACTATTTTAATCCCAAAAAGCTTTGATAAATCACTCCACTACCTCTATAGGATTTGAATTATAATGTAATGATTTATCCATTAGGTAAGTTGATAGTCACAAGTTCTCCATCACACTTCATGATGCAAAGAATGGTGAAGGCATATTGTAGTATCTCATCCTTAATATATCTAAGGTTGGAAAACCATCATCCAACATCAAGTGTCCCATTTGACTATCCTCATTATACCATCATCTATAACCTTATCTTCAAGTGTGGGACTGAACTTAGAGGAGTGATCTATGAATCATGAACAATGATCCTTCATAACATTGTTAGAATGAACACAATACCCTATATGATTCCTCATGAACTTCCTTTCTATCCAAATGTAAAAATATGAAGAATTCAATAGTGATATTTAATCCTATATCATATTTGACTCTCAAAATATTACCCTGATCCTACATGCAATAATAATCTTCACACCCTATGTTACATGTATTTTTGAATCTATCTCCCTAGTTAACATGCTTTCCATGATGATAAGAATATTAATATTACATAATAGGAATACATGTATCTAAAATATTTTCATACCTTAGGCTAAAATCAAAATGATCACCTTCACTTTTCAAAAGAAAAATTATTGAGATATCCTCAAAACCCCTAACTTTATGACTTAAAACTCCCAGATTAGGATTGACCAAAATATTATCCTCAAATACATATCCATCTATAATGATACTTTGAAAACCACTCAATGGATAACTATTTGGAATCTTGAAGGATAATGTAAGATTTGGCTCAGTTTCCTTCACTTTGAACTTATTGCATCCAATAAGTGAAACGTTAAAAAACCAAGCCTTGTCCATTAGGATACAAACTATTTGTCTATTTTGAAAAAAATTATTGTCCCTATCATTTAAACACTTATAATTTCATATAGGATCATAATTAGGGGTGTTTTTAAATGTAAAATTTTAGGACAACCAAAAACTTGGGCATCTTTTTCTCATTTATGATGAAATATAGTAATGGGTAGAAATGATTACATATGTCTTTAATGTGAGATTTGAAATGGTGGATGCAGAGTTTGGAGTAAACCACATATACAAAGGGAATGTAAGGTGTCCATTGTGGGAATGAAGGGTCCTTATAGGGAACAATGGCACATCATGCATTCAAAAGATAAGACATCATATAAGATCTCCCCCCTTTTCTAACTCTCATCAGATATTGATCAATGTTAAAATTTGTGATCCGTCCAAGAGTTGGGACCTACTTTTAAAACATGAATAGACAAAGGAGGATCACCCAAAAATTATTAAAATACATAATATCACTAGCCTAAAATAGTCTATTGAGCAACAAAATTAAAACCTTGAATCCTCTAAATGTTTTAATTGTATACAAGTCCATGCCATCTTTGTCCACCCAACATTGTGTATCTTTGTCATAATCCTTTAGGGTTTTTTGAACATCATGAATTTCCATACACTTAATACAAATGCCTCTATTATATGGGAAGTTTAGGTTTGGGATATGAGAATATATTTTAAAGGTGACCCAAAGATCAAATATATTATATATATGCCATTTTTGGTTTAAATGAAATTATTTTGACATGGGAAATTCACTGGAAATTTTTAGAATAGGTCCCCATAAATAAATATCTCATATTTATAAATATCCTAATGGAGTCCAAACTTTTTAATTTATAGAAATTCATCCAAGAATTAAGTTTCTTCCTAGGTAACATCTTCATTCATTATCTTTTGCATTTCATTTACTTCCTTAAATATTTTACTGTAGTGATTATATCTCATTATGACCTATATGAAGGTTATATCTTTGAACTCCTATGTAGGCTTCAAGTTTGATGAATATGTATCCATGGTAGATGTTAAAATAGATAAAAAAAAAATGAGTCAACCTTGAAGGGGTGAAATATCTTTAGATAAATATCTCAACGTCTCCTTATCACTAAATAATATGAGCTCTTACAATCTAAATTTTAAGAATAATGGGATGTGAATTCAATTTGGATGAGACTTAAGGATTTTAAATAGATATTGGAGTAATGATGATTTTATTTTATTAGTGTGCACATAAATTATGAGTTAATGGATTGTTTAATTCAACTAATTTTCATCTTTTAAATTAGTTTTAAAATATTTAATTTATCTTTAAAATTATTTGTCATAATTATACCTATCCATGTGTCTCAATATAAATGGTCTTGGGATCTAGTGGAACATGGTTATAAAACTTATTAATTGTGGAAATTATGCTAAGAACATGCTCCTACTTTCCTTTGTGGCACTTGAGAGAGTGTTTATGGGCTACCAAGTGTCATTGATTTTTTGAGTTGGACCCCCTGAAATGCCAAGTGTTCCCCATACTGAATGTAGGCCCATAGAGTATATGAAACTATAAAAATATGGACCTTTGGGTATATAGTGAGGACATGTGGTGAAAATTGACTAGATGAGGACTCTCATGCCATACCATTTTATTTCCATTTCAAGAGTTCTAGTATGTCATGTGGCATATTCTAATTAGTTGAAAGGGTCCATGGATCATATACTTATCTAAGTAACCTGGAAATATAGGAGTAAGGCTCTATCACATGGCCATTTTTTATTGGATGACACATCCCACATCATACCCTTCCACTACCATACTGAAAGATTCATGATTCATGAGGCTTTAGGATTATAGTTGAATAGGTGGAAAGGTATGATTAATGAGGGGTCCCATGATCATATAGATTTATGTCATCATAGGATATACATAATGAACCAAAGGTTAGGTTAGATAACATAATTTATAAATAAAATAAATATTACCCCCAAGAATGTTCCATGGGAGTATGGATCACAAGAATATGAGATTTTGGGCCTTTATTTGTCATCCCCAACTTTTACCAAAAAACTGTTAGTAGCTCAAAAATCTAAGTATAAAATTTTAAAAACATAAGAGGGAATAACTTAACATAAATAAATAATTCCATGAAAGTATTAGAATAACACATCAATTAAAAGTTTCCCTTTTAATTTCATTCCATTAAACATAAGGGATAAGGTCCATTAATCATTGATTATTATAATCGAGTTCAGCCCTCCAAAGGATAACCCATTGACATAAACATTCAAATTAGACTTTTTACAAATTGTAAATGGATTTAGGGGTCCCATTTATTACCAAGAAAATGGGTGTGTTGGTCACAACATAAGGATTAGTTTTTTTTAGTAGTTGTTATAATGTAACTAACAAACTTAAAAACCAAGAGGTGTAAAAAAACAAAAGACCTAAGGACCAACAATAGTTATTAAGACTAATGTGAAATAAAATAACCTAGAGGTATGTAGATAAATAAAGTTACTAAACTAAAATAAGAGAGTCAAATTAAGGCCTACATAAATTTAATCTCAATGGAATATATAAAACTAACTCTAAGACTATATGTAAAGTGAATAGAAATGGAAAAGCATGCATAAAATTAAATTAGGAAAACATAAATCAAGAAAAGTACTTCTTCAAAAGTTGAACATTAGTCACTTATTTGAATATATGTATCTCATTGTCTAGAAATCTTTATTTACTAGGTCTAAGGATTTATTTGACTAAGTAGGGACCCTATAATGTTTGTGCATACTTGTCTTATTTTTAATGGGCATAATATATTTTCAACACTAGGTCTCTGAAATCAAAAGTACAAGCTTAGATTTTCTTCTTGTATTGTTTGGCTATGTAATTTTGTATTGATGATTATGTTATGAAAAAATCATATGTCATTCATCAGGTATATCTAAGACATGAATTTAGGATTCATGTTGATATTCATAGGGGATGATTTCTTGAATAAAGATACATAATAATGGTAACTCTAGTTCTAGTGATAAGATGGATTATGATCCATAAACTAAAGAAAATGGAGTTTCCCCTATGCTAGTAAGATAAGCCCAAATTTTAGGGTATAGATTGACATGTCAATCTAAATGAGTATCCCTAATATTATTTTTCAATGTATAATTAAGGATTTTATTGGTAGATTCTACTTGGATTTTGCATTGAGGGTGATAGTGTGTCAAGAATTTATGTGTAATTTTGAATTTTGCATACTTCTTCATGTCTTTATTTTTTTAATTTTAACCATCATGAGATATGATAGTTTTAGGAATCCCAAAACAACATATGATTTTATGAAGTATTAATTTTAATATAGTTATTCTATTATCATTAACAATGACTGTAGCTTCTACTCACTTAGTAAAGTATTATATTATTGTAATGATGAAAACTAGACATTTTGAAATCAAGGTAATTTTACAATGAGATACAAATGCCACATAGAGAGTGGCCAAGGAGATTTTATTATTTTAGGATAATTCAAAGGAGAGTGGATTATATAATCATGGAGTTGGTAAGGATTATAGTTATTTATGAATGTGATGGCATTTTTTTCTAAAGTATCCAATAGTATCCCATCTATAGGCATTTGTAGGTGGTAGCATATCTACTACAATGGCTACCATAAACTCCCCCACGTGCTTACTCAAGAATATAATGGACTTATTCTTGTGTGAAACATTAGAATAAGGTGCCCTCAGTGTTATTATAATAAAAAATTCATTATCTAAGGACATACTTGAAATATTAATTTCAAAGTCTAGTATTTTCATGAGAGTCATCCTTGAGAGGATAGGTATGATGTTCAATGAATTATATTATATATTTATACCTCAAAATTTTTCAAGTGGTAAATTATTTGATGTGTTAAATAAGAGAATCATCCTTGGTTTTTTAATTAGATGGATATTTCCTTATGTGGATGAGGAACTTTTTTTTGTAGTGTCGGAGGAGGATGAAAAAGAAAGGCTAAGGAATAAATAGAGTCTACATTAGCATTTTATTTTCTTTATATTTATTTGATGGTAAAACATGAAAAATATTTGGCAAGAGTATAAGCAAGCTGATGATATGAGATAAGGCTTTAAATTTTATATTAATATATGCCACTTAGTTGATGACATATATGTTTTGAATCTCCTATGGCATGTAAGTAAGGGATGTATAGATCTATGGTTGCTTTCATTTGAAGAATGAGAATTTTATATTCATCCATGTTTTTAGTGACTTCAAATTTTAATGAAAAATAAATAAGGATTATTTTTCAATAAATTTTGGCTAAAACATATCCTACTTTTGTGCCTTAGTTCCATTTAATTAGAGCATCTAAATTTCTCCATGCAAGTTAATGGTAATTTTGGGTAATTATTCGATAGTAACTTTGGTAGAGGTTAGGTTTAGAGACTAATAATAATGTATTTTCAAGGGATTATGAATCAAGGTCATCTGTGAAATTATTTAAGTATTCCTTGAGAGAAAAAACTTGATCAATAGCTTTGATTAAAATAACATCTTAATCTATAAGATTATCTTGAAAGTATTGTGTAGTGGCTATGGGAGTAGAGACAAGTTGATCAATGATAAATTGGCCTATGATTAATTTTTTGGGTAATAATTATGAGGTAAAATTACATTTAACAATACCATCCATTTTCCCATTTGATCACTTGGAAAGAAATCCTTATAAACTAATTGAAAGAGATAAAAAAAGGAAAATGAATACGTGGTCTAATAAATCATGCAATGCTGAATTTTTTCATCTCTAAAGTAGATTTTAAGAAATTCACACTCCACTTTCATGTATCATGTCTCATAGTATATCTAGGCATGATTGATATACTATATTTCATATTAATTTCTTGAATTATCTTATTGAGAAAACATTACCATAACTAATATGAGGTTGGATGACGTGTACAAGATGCGAGGATAATTTTTTGAAGGTGGTCCTAGAGTAGGAGGATGAAGTAATGATTTATTCATGTTATCAAAGTATTTTTTACATTAATTATTCATTCGAGTGACACACCTTTCTTGAGGAGAGATTTTAACAAATATATGCAATAAGCCATCCTAGGGACAGATCTTCATATTGCCCCAATATTCATAAGGTAAGTGAGAATATAGAGGTTATATCAATATATAGGCATGTTGATGATAACATTTATCTTAGTGAGATCAAATTCAATCCCTCAAAAGGAAATTTATAATCCTAAGAGCTTTCTATATGTAAGACCAAAAACACACTTGTAAGGATTAAGATTAACTTTGTATTTGATAAAATGATAAAATATCATACCAAGGTCATGAATATGGTTCCCACGATGATTTAATTTAGATATAAAACCATCCACATAATTTTTAACTATTTTATAGATGATATCATGAAATATGTGGGTCATTGCACATTGATAAGTTGCTCCAACATTTTGAGTCTTAAAGGCATCTTCACATAGAAATAGGTTCTCCAATTGGTAGTAAAACTAGTTTTGTGTTGATCCTCAAGAGCTATATGAATCTATTTATAACCAAATAAAACATTGATGAGGGATAACATTTCAAGTTAGCTATAGAATAAAAAATGGCATCAATTGATAGTAAAGGAAAGTTATCCTTAGGACAAGCTCATTTAAGATTATGAAATTCAATACAAATATAGATATCCATGGTGAATTTTTCATGAAAATTTAGTCTATTAGATATCCATTACAATTAATCTATAGGTTTAATGAACTTAATGTATATTTATTTGATAATCTCTTTCTAATATAACGTGTAAAGCTTGAGAAGAAACTTGTATTATATTTTATGCACAATTTTTGCATCTAGATATGTCATAATGTTGAGTACAACTATGATAGGATAAATTATGGGAATATATTCATATGACCATGCAAGGGAAACATAATATTTTTCAAAAAATAGGCTAAAATTATCTTTATCTTCATGATGAAGTTTCATAGAGATAAAAATTGATTTAAGATCAATAGTTGTACCAAAGTTAATTGTATGCATTTATTTGATAAGCATGGTTTGCCATCTTGAAAATGGTATGCATATTAAGGAATATTAGAGAAAGGATCCATTTTTTATAGATAATAATGGTGAAATTATTGAAACAAGGAGCTTTTTTTTCACAATGGCCAAGATTATGATTTTAGCAAAGAAGTTGAGGCTTGCTAGCATGTAGTTATTCTAAGATAGTTTCATCACTAGGAATCTTAGGTATCAGTCTCTAATAATAAGCATGTATTTAAATAGATATAATATTATTACCTTTTTTTCCAAACTTGGATTGTATTTATCTTGCATTGATAACTTTTGCATCTATGGTAATATTGAGATTTTGATCAATAGTTAATGTTTTTTATTGGACAATATCAGCATGGCCAATAAGGTTAATTACAAGAGAACTAGGATGAACTATATTAAAATATAAAATAGAATTAATAATAACATGATTTATTTTTGTTGTATTGATTTGGTTGGTAGAGTTAGCTGAAATTGAAAATGATAAATAAATTGTACCAACAATTACTAATATTTGGTCGATGTAGTTTTGAGTTGAAGGTTGGATTGTACCAATTTGGTCAATACATCTTGAAAGATAAGATATGGTATGAATGGTTTCAGGATTTTTATAGAGATAATATTATTTGGAATCTTTTGAATGGTATCAAGTTGGTCAAGCCATTGGATATGTTAGGAAAATCATAAAGTTGTTGGAGAACCCATGCATTTTTTCTAATATAGGGTTAATAGGAAGGTGGGTGCATAAAATTGGGGGAAAAATGTGCCATTACATAAAAAATATTACATTAATTATAAATGGAAAACACCATTTTAAAAATGGTGCACACACTTTGAAAAAAAGGCCCAAACCTAGATTTAAACAGCCTTGGAATACCAAGCCTAAAGAGTGTGTGCCCTATATAATACAAAGGGCACATGCCCTTTGAAATACTATTTTGGAGGGAATGGAAATATATTCAAAAGATTGGAGAAAAGGGCACACTTTAGAAAAGGGTGTGTACCATATGCACCAAAAGTGGTGTATGCTTAATGCAATGCAAAGGGTGCACACCCTTTGTGGCACATATTATTTTTTGTTTTATGTTTTTACATTTTTAAAAAATATATCTTTAGTAAAATAAACATATAAGTAAGATTTTATTTTATTTATTTTACTAAATACAATAACTTAGGACCACTTTGGGTCTTCTAAAATAAATTCCATAGTTTTAGGAGTTACCATTTAGAATATAGTTTATAAAAATCTAATTTGGTTAGTACTTAGTAATTTTCATAATTTTAAAATTGCATATAATGTTCTCCAGGTCTAACTTTTACACCGAATGTCTAGTTTGGGCAAACCAATGGTCAATTTTTAGGGTTTTGGAACTTCTCAATTATTTTATGACATTTTAAAGATTTTTAAGAATATAAAAAATTAATTTTACAAAACTCAAATATCTTAGAGATAGTGAGAACTAAGAGGATATTGACACATGAATTCACATATCACTACATAATTTATACCATCTAAATTTTCCCTCTAAAGTCACCTTTAACCCTGAAGTCATATTAGAGTCACATAGAGTTTTATTTATCCAAAAATATAACCCTTAAGTCATATTTCAAGGAATATGAGGGAGGCATATCTAATGTGTGACATTAGAGTGTCTTCATAACATGTGAATTTATAAGGTAACACTGCAATGACCTTGTAGGTGTCTTTAGGTTAACTTAAGACATGTCATTGAGGTGTATTTAGCAAATGATGTTTTCATGTCATAATGTGTGATGTTAGCATGTATTTAGAGATAACATTGAGGAATTTTAAAATTTGACATTGATGCTTCATGAATAATCATGAAATAACTGTTTCTATTCTAATTTCACTTTCTACATTTAAGAGAGAATTAAGAAACTAAGAGATGGTCAAGGCTTGTATGTACCTGGATATAGTCTGCGCACTATAATCCAGACACTGTGAGAACTCCTCTTTGGCTGTGGAGGAATGACACCTACAAAGAAAAGAGACTTGGACAAAAGAAGGCGTTAGATGGATAGATGGTGGGTTGCCAAGCAAAAGCTTGATCCCAGAAGTATGAAGACTTCCTTAAGGGATATCAACCCACTAGTCAATAGAAAGAAATGTCTGATAAATAGCTGAATGATGAAGAACTGAAAGTGATAAAAGATGGAAATGAAAAGGAAGCAAAGGGTTACCTAAAAGAAGCTGTCAAACTGGTGACAGTTGCCGGCGTCGATTATACTGCCAACATCGGTTGTTGAGCTCTGCCGACGTCGGTTATACTATCGACATCGGTTGGGGTAATGGCCGGCGTCGATTGGGGAAGTTAGCTTGGACAGGGTCTGGGCAGGTCTGTGGTCTGTGGACAGGGTCTGGTCAGGGTTTTGGTCTATGGACAAGGCCAAGGAAGGGTCTGGGTTTGTTTGAGTGGTCTTGAGACAAAGTTTTGGGCTTGGTTAAATGGTCTAGGGTTTGGGTCTGAGAATCTAGTTGAATGGGTAGAGTGTATGGTCTGATAGAGGATGAAGGAAATAGGGAGGTGGAGAAGTCAAGATTCGGGTCTGGCTTGGTTAACAATCTGGTCTAGGGAGATATTGTTTGAAAGCAATAACTAAAAAGAGAATAAAAACACAGATAGTATACTTACCTGTCGCTGGCTGAAGGTGTGCTGCTGATGATTCCCATACCTGTTGTTGATGTAGCCTGTGTGGAGAACCTGTTGCTGATGTAGAAGTCTGATGTAGAATACCTATTGCTACACCTGAGGGAGAGAGTGAGAGGCTTGGCTAAGATATTGGCAGATTGATGGATGGTTGAAGACTCCAGATTTTGGATTTGTGATTAGCTCTGAGATTCAGAGTTGTGATTAGAATTTTTGATTAGACGCGTGATTAGAAATTGTGATTGGTCAGAAAGAGGTTAGAATGGTGGTTTAAGTAAACTGACTTCGGCGATCCCACTGGTGTCGATCGACAGTTGACCGACGTCAGTGGGTGCAGAATGTGTAAAAGGGCTAACAAGCCCATTCTACATCCACTAAGTGCATAATCGGTTGGAGATATGTCGAAGGTAAGGATAAATACTCACAAGGGTTGGTTAGGCGATTGGAGAGGAGTAAGAATAGGTCTTAGGTGAGTCATAGGATAGGAAATGGTCTAAGGCGAGGTGTCATGGGTGAGGTGTCAAAGGAGGGGGGGTTTAATTCAAAATAAGTTAATTATTTTAAATTAGTAATTGTATGTTTTAGGAATGGGTTAGGAATGGACCAAGGGGGAAGGTGACCAAGGGTTAGACACTATTTCAGTGTCTACATTTGCCCCTTTTTGTCTTGTTGGTTGCTCTAAATGAACTGTAAGACAAAAACAGGAGTCGGTTGCCCCAGGTATAGGATAAGGTTGATTTCATCTTATTGGTTGTTCAAGTGAACTGCAAGACAAAAATAGGCAAGGGTTGGTTGCCCTGATTATGGATGAGGTATCCTCCCCTCAAAGCATGAGTCAAGAGAAGGAAACCTGGAATCAGGTGCTGATTTGATAGAGAGTGGATGAAAAGGGTGAAAAATAGAGTGAGAATGCTGCAAAAGTTGTAATTGTGTGTACACCACTTCACGAGGATGGTCAGGTCAAATTGTCACAGGTCGAGGGTCAAAGAGTGCCAAAATTGAAATAACTGGGCCCCAGCATTTAGTCATCTGCTAATTGGGTTATTCAATCTAAGCTGAAGCTCCAATGGTCATCATGTTCCAGGTATCCTAGGCCTAAGAAGTGCTCCTGAAAACATGAAAAAGTCACAAGTAGTGTGGATCAACTGGCTTGCAATCCTATACTTGTGAAGGTCAAAAGTGTGCACACAATTTTGCTAACCAATCATGAGGTAGCATATAGGCAAAAACAACCAAGGCAAAAATGCTTT
This sequence comes from Torreya grandis, assembly GCA_037957365.1. Taxonomy (NCBI): domain Eukaryota; kingdom Viridiplantae; phylum Streptophyta; class Pinopsida; order Cupressales; family Taxaceae; genus Torreya; species Torreya grandis. The sequence goes on from JARHVA010002864.1 coordinate 1,361,793, forward strand.
GTAAGTAGTCACAGTTAGAGGAGATGGTCATGATCTCCAAGGTCTGGTGGTCGATGGAGGGATGCAAAAGTGATCTTAAGTGGGCCCCAGGTGGCCAAAATGACTTCTACTGAGAAAGCTGACTGATTGGGGCATGATTTTGGTCATGGTAAAGAATTTGAAAGGTTGAAGTGACGTCGACATTGGTAAGAGAAACTGACATCGGTATCCAAAAATGGTTGACGTCGGCAAAGTTCAGCTGATGTCGGGGGATTAGGGCACGCAAATGTCGACATCGACAACCTGCCAAATCTGATAAAACTAAATTGGTGGCCCACCAAAAGTCATTTGCTACTTGTTGACTGAGAGAAAAAGGAGCTCTGGAGTTGATTAAGTGAAAGTGACCTAGAGCTGACCGAGGAGCGGTGCGAGGTGGTAGAGGAACATTGGTGAAGAGAAGGAGTCGATTGGGTGCTGCAGGGATGCATGTGGGCCAGCAGGAGCATGTAGATTCATTAGCACAAAAGAAATGGTAGAGGGGAGTAGAGGACCCGCGGGAGGTCCACCACCAGTGGCACCCATTGTGCCACCATGCCGGCGATGCCGAGATGAGGTAGGACGGTGTCTGAGCCCTAATTAATTGATTTTGTTTTGGATTTAGTTTTTGAAATTTTGGTTGCTTTAGGTAAAAATCAAGGGGGGAGGGTAGCTAGGAGGGTGGGAGGGGTAGCTAGGAGAGATTAGGAGTCTTTTTAGAGGGTTTTAGGGGTGTAGGGGGATTCAGAGGGGAAGCCCTAATTTTTAGGGCTTGCCCCATTCGACCCTAGGGCCAAACCAGTCATCGACATCGGTGACTCTGCAGGCGTCAGTCGACCATCGACCGGTGTCGGTCACTAACCTACCGACATCGGTCACTAAATGATTGACATCGGTTAGGTGAGTACTATTGTCGGCATGTTAACTGATGTCAGTGGTTACCTGGTCAGAAAGAGTGGTGAAAAATGGTCAAGTTGAAAGGTTAAAGTGACACTAAGGGCTTCCCAAGTGTTAGGTTAAGCATACATGGTCAGAGTAGGAAGAGTTTTAACATGAGATTGACCATGGATGGATGCAGGTGAGGCAGACTCTAATGCTATAGGATCACCTCTCGACCTTGCTGACTTGGATGCACAGAGGCATGACAGTTGAGGAGTGGGCGCAGATGAGTACAGTGGGGCTAGGTAGTCTAAGACACTACTATAGAGTGGTGAGGGATGTGAGTCTCATGGTGGTGTTGATCGAGCAATGGGACCATGCCACCAACACCTTCCATCTACCCATAGGTGAGATGATGGTCATAATTAAGGATGTGTACCAGAGTTTGTGGCCATCGATACATGAAGCTGACATCTATGCATGCTCGAGAGAAGTGCATGTTATACACATGGTCACACTGTTTAGGGAGCATGTCATGGAGATGAGCTACCATTCAGCTGGTTTTGCTTATGAGCCTTTATACACAATGGATGAGGGCACACATCAACTGGCAGTTCTGATGATGATCGGCATCACAGTCTATGCATTGCTAGATGTGGAGGGAGGCATGTTCCCAGTGGCCATGACCAGGGTTTTAATGGACATGCTAGAGCAGTGGAAAGTGTTCACCTGGGTACCCATCTTTTTGGCCCAGGTATACAGAGAGCTATGGGGCATCAGTCGGTGGTGATGGTACAGTCTGTGTGTAGGCCACCTTCTGCACTATTGGGCATACGAGCATATTGTGGTTACTTGACCTCTCGGCCTTCCAGGGGTGATCCAGGCTGGGTTCAGGGTTAGATTTAGGCAATGGCATGAGGTGATGGTGCAGACGCAGGTGGATGAAGTGGTCAGGGATATTGATCACTACCGAGGGGTACTGGAGGCCTTGATTCTAGAAGATATCATTTGGAGACCATACTTGGTGTATCCAACATTCAGAGACTAGGGCAAGTAGATGGTCAGGACTCAGAGCATGTGATGGGTCAGAGGTAGGTGAGCTGGTGAGCTTGAGAGGATCCCATTAGAGATAGTGCGGTGCTAGTATGGGCTGCTACAAGATGTACCTCCCACGTTCCCATAGTACAGGCGAGATGATATAGAGGCACTGCTCCCACTGCCAGAGGAGACAAAGGAGCCAGATTTTGAGGAGTTGCTGGCAAGACCTAGATTGGCTGACCCAGGTTATACAGAGGCCTACACGACATGGTGGGTAGGGTAGTATACAGGCATACAGGTGGGTCCCCAGCTAGATCTATAGGCCATTACTAGGGAGCGAGATACAGCCCGCAAGGAGAGGGACACTGCGCAATAGGAGAGAGACACGGCTCAGGCCCAGGTCATAGTTTTGCAGGGACAGCTAGCAGGGGTTACAGGGTAGCTAACAGAGATGACAGGTTGGGTGGCAGCATTGACAGGGCAAGTCACTCTATTATAGGGATAACTAGTCGTAGCCCAGGCACACGCAGTGGTAGGTCAGAGCTTTGGAGGGCAGGGTCCATTGCAACAGCCATCATTTTCACAGGGGGTAGGACCATTGACATTAGTGCACCTAGGTCAGCCATAACCATAGGGGTCAGGACAGGGCACAACAGTGGGGCTGATGGGTCCACCGCAGACTATATCTCTAGTTAGATACAGTGATGCGCTAGATGAGATCATGTATTATGAGAGGGCCATCAAGGGGTTCCCTCAAATACAATAATACTCAGAGATGCGGGTGGAGCAGAGCTGATAGAGGTCTATGTCATGAGTGATAGCTTCTAGGTCTTGCAGATGGCACAAATCAGAGGGGGGAGAGGATACAGCATCTTCCCAGCCACCACCACCACCACCACCATAGCCACAGCCTTGAGGGCAGACCTAGAGATTCATTTTTGATGTATATACTGGCCTGCGAGCTGTTGATGTGAGATGTATTATATTTTGTTGAGAGAGAGAGACAGAGGCACGGATTTGTGCGATTGTATAAACTATTTTGATATATATATGATGATGGTTTTGGATTATTGATGTGTTATGGATGTTGTTGAATGTTTAATATATTGAGCATTTTTTATGATGATAATGATGCATGTTTTGATATGATGTTTATGATTATAATGTTATGATGATTAAATGTGATGATGACAATGATTATAATGATGATGTTTTATATAATGATGTGCCATGATAATGCTAATAATGGTCATGACTTTTAGATTAGATGATGATGCATAAGGATTATGTGATAGTGATATTTATGTTATGACTTGTGGATTATATGATGTGAATAGTTAATTGTGTGATGATAATAATGTGGTTGTGATTAATGATTATGATGTAAATGATGAAAATGATTATGCTAAAGATTATGAAAATATGTGATTGGTTGTGATGTGATTGGCAGGTGACGAGAGAAGGAGATGGAAGAAAGTGATGAAAAGAATGGCCAAGCTAACCCCAGAAGACCCCATGTCAACTGAGTGCTGCCTACATAGCCCTTGTCGTTAGGGCCTCAGGCCAATGTAGTTCTCCCAAGAAGGGAGGAAAAAGATCGAAGTGGCTGATTTTGGTCATGATAAAGATATAGCATTTCCCACTTGTCTGAGGGTACATGCTTAAAATGACAAGGAGGAGATGATGCTACAGATTTTTCCAAATGGTGTAAGCTATAACATTGGTCGGGGTTTTTCATCCCTAGCAACTATCCATATTCGTGATGGATGTTTGCTAAAAATGAATTGCAAGTCGATTTATGTTTCAGCAAGTAATGGTTTATGCTTGACATAAATTGGGTGGTTGGTAGTTTCCATGTGTATTGATGTCTATGGAAACCAAAATGATTAGGCTATGTGAGTGGTTTGAAAAGAGTTGGATTGAATCATCTTGACAAATGATGTGGTTGAATGTGACCAAAGTGTAGGCAGAAAGTAAAAGGCATAAGTGCCCTTTTATTGACAAGGACTAAAATGACAACATAGATAGGGGTTGTTCGAATGAAGGGCCCCATTTATGCGTTGCATCATTGACCATAGCTATGTTAGAGTGGTAATCAAATCACTTTTGACATTAAAATGAGCTCGAAGTCCCTTGAGTAGGAGATATGAGGAGGAAAAGGGTAACCCGTTTTAGAGTATGGATAACTTTGCCACTTTTTATAGGAGACCTTGAGACAACTATAAGTCAAGTCCATGACCCGATTTTTTTTTTAGAGAGGACTGATCAATGCAGGAAGTCCACATAAAGATGTCATTTATTTGGTAGTCATTTGTGAAGTTGATCGATGCGGGAAGCTTCTAAGAAAGGTGCTATTTTTAGTAAGATTTAGTCATAGCCATCCTTCGAGGGAGTGGTCTATACTTTGCTTTATAGATTTAAGGGCTTTTGAATAGCTGTCCTTTGAGGGATCAGTCTATTTAGCTACAACAATGATATTACAGCTGTCCTTCAAGGGAGCAGTCTGCTTTTTGATTTGGTTTTGTGACTTTGGATATTGTGACATCTTGATTTATTTTTGATAGAATATTGAGTCATGGACAAGACTTATAGAAGGTCAAGGGCTCCCTTTTATTAGGATGAAGCATCCGTACATCATAAAAGGGTTGTAGAGAATTTTGTTAAGGGAAAAAAGAATGGAATGGATTGAGGATTAAAAGGACAAGGATTGCTCAAGGGACGAGCTCAAGTTAAGTGCCAAGTGGATGGATACTCGGCTAATAGTAGAATGGTCATAGATGCAAAGCTTTAAGGGGCTCAGGTTCTGATAAGGCCCTGGTCCATGCTTGCATGTGATAAGGTGGTCCGAGTCATTTGAGAGCAAATTTGCCCCATTTACCTCTTTGAGATTGGTCATGATGATGGCTGATGCTGGATGGAAAGTTAACTGATATGGTTGCTAATTGGTTGAAATTGGTTGAATGTTTGGTCGAGGATTGGTTAATGTTTGGTTGAGATGTGGTCACTTGATATTTAGTCAATGGTTGGTCGAGGGTTGATCGGTCGGTATTTGGTCTTTGGTTGGTGTGATTGTTTAGTTGAGGTCGGGTTGAATGTTTGGTTGCTAGTCTGGTTGAGGTCAGGTTAAAAGAGTGATGGATATTTGGTCGAGACGGGGTTGACAGGTTGGTCGAGGCTTGGATGAAGGTTGAATTCCCCCAGCGGCTAGGGAGAATGTTTGATAGATTGGTCAATTGGGGCTTGGTGGTCAGATTGACTGTATTAATTTTGAATAAGGGGGTTAAAGGAGGCAAAGGGACCATAGTTTGGCATGGAGATCTAGATTTGGGTGATGCGGTTTGAGAAGCATGGGTCGATGTTAATGATTTGGTGAGGGGGTGGTCGAGAGGATCCTTGATAAGAAGGGTATCCTTTTTCTGATGTTGATGAATGATAGCTTTGAGAGCACAACAATGCTCAGTGTCATGCCCTGGAGTGTGATGATAGTGGCAAAATTTAGAGTTGTCGAACCAAGAGGGTCTTGATCTGAGAGTTGATGAGTGAGGTGGTGTTGAAGGTTTATTGATAATGTGGTCGAAAAGAAGGGTATCATTCGCCAGACATTGATGAACAACCTTGAGGGCACAACAATGCTTAGTGTCGTGCCCAGGCATGTGATGATATGCACAAATGTGAGTGTCATCGAACCAAGGCAGTTTTGGTCCAAGAAATTGATATGGTCTAAGAGGTGGAAGATTGATGCGAGAGGACTGCAACAAGTGCCGTAACAGCAAGGCGTATGAACCTGTTAACGGATCTATGTGTCTTATTGCAGTAGAGGTTGATGACTTTGGTTTGAGAGGCATAAGAGGCATTGGTCGATGGTTTAGAGGAGATATATGTCTGAGGGGTTGAGGGAGTAATGGAGGTGACTTGCCTCTGTGAATTATGGGAGTAGAAAGAACTCCTATTAAATTGGACGGATGCGGGCCCAAGATTGAAGGTAATGAGGAAGGTGGGGGAGAAGTTCTCCAATGTGGTTTAGTGGCCTTCTTTGGTTTTGGTTGAGGGCCGCCTTTGTGCGAGACGGGGTTAGATGCGGATTTGAGTTTAGATATGGATGGAGGTGAGTAAGATGTACCAATTTCAGGCAAAAGGCAAGAGGGAACCGTGACTGGGTCTTCCTTGGTTGAAGTGGGTGAAGAGACTAGTTCTTCTCCTGGTGGAGAAGAAATAGGAAAATGCGGCTCCTCAAGAGAGCAGGAGGGAGGGATGATCGTACCTTCTATTTATGCTTGAGGAGTAGGCAAGGTAGGGTCTTCGGATGAAGGTAAGGCCAATAGCGTGGTCAAGGCATCTTCCAATATAAGAGAAGTAGATGGAGGACTAATAGGAGAAGAAAGTTCTTCATCCTGTGATAGAGGAGGTTGGTGAGAGACAAGAGGCAAGATAGTGTTGGCCGTGTGAATGTCATGGTCTTGAGGGTCATTAATTGTGGTTTAGACGTTGTTTTGAGTAGGTGGATGGTTCGGGAATGGTTGTTTGAAGATGTTGATGTTTTGATTTGATGGGGCATTCGGGTTATCTAAAATAAGATCCCCCTTGTCGATCATGTCTTGGATGATGTTCTTGAAAGTTTGCCAATTGTCGATGTCATGGCCGTGGATGCAATGAAAGTGACAGAAGTCAGCCTTCCTATACCATGTAAAGAGGGCTTTTGAAGAGTCGAATTGAGGTGGTTGGATTGGAGGGAGGTTGAGGACCCCTTGCTTGACAAGTTTTTCCAAAATGGAAGCGTATGATTCTCTAAGTGGAGTGTATGAATGCTAGATGTACCATTGTTGGAATTGTTTGGTGATGCTTGGAGATGTTGAAGGTTGAAAATAATTAGTTGACGTCGAGGATGGTGATCTAATGACCACAATGTTGGCCACTCCTTTGGATTTGGAGTTGGCAGAAGAAGAAGGTCTGGAAGAAGAATGGTTATTGGTTTTTGCATTGGTATTACGCAATTTGACCTTATCTTCTTCAATGGCACGGAGTTCAAGCTTTTGAGCCATAGTGAAAGCTTCATCGAAAGTGTGGAATGTCTGAATCCGCAAGGTAAAAGAGATGTGCCTGGCACATGCTCGAGAAAAGAGCTCGATGAGCTTAGGTTGAGGTAAGGAGAAAGAGAGCTGGTTAATCAAGCCTCTCCAATGGGCGACAAAATCGAGTATTGATTCGTCGTCAAATTGCCTAATGGAGTAAAGGTCTGTGATTAAGACTTGTTTGGTGGTGTTTATAGAAAAATGGTCAAAAAATAATTGGGCAAGTTGAATGAATGAAAAGATAGAATGTCTGGCAAGAGAGTTATACTAGTCAAGGGCAGAGCCAGAAAGGGACATAGGGAACGTGCGTAAAAGTAACGCATCGTCGTGGGCAATAAGATAGCAGGCATGTCTGAATGCCTGTAGATGTTGTTGTGGGTCCTCCTTACTCTAGAAGTGAGTGAATTTAGGAAGCTCCCATTGGTTGGGGTATGGTCAAATAGGGACAGAAGGATGAATGGGCTCATTATAAATTTGCTCATACGAGAGAGCATTGCATGAACCAGAGATAGAGGTCTCAAGACTGGACATTTTATCCATCAGCACTTTAATGACGTCTACTGATGGATTGGTGGATGGAGCACCTCCAAAGTTGTAGGGCACTTGAAAGAGGCTAGAGGAGGCATACGACGTAGTCGGTTGTACCAGTAAGGGGGCAATGTACGGATGACTAGTCGTAGGGACATAAGTGGAGGTCAAAAGTGGTTGAGTCATGAAAGTAAAAGGCATAAGTTGACTAGATATCGCCAAAGGTGGTTGCATGATGGCACTGGTAGAAGGAGAGGTAGGCACTCCTACATATATGGGTGCAAGAGTGTGAGGGGTCGAGATAATCAAGTTCTGGTATGATGTAGAACTTGATTGAATTGCGTGTGGTTGAGGGGGTAATGAAACCCCGATGGAGGTTGGTCTAAAAATAGATGTGGAGGCCAAACTTTGCATATTGGCCATGGTCAGGTTAACGGTTGACGCAAAAGGTTGGGTAGCGAATTGTGTCAGTGTCATCACCGCTTCACCCGAAAGGTCTCGCGTTGGGTTTCTCGCGAGATAGTTTTGGAGGGCTGTGACGTTGAGGTCCAAGAATCTTTCAAAATCTTGGTCCCCTTCAGGGATGATGGGAGTTTGAGTTGGGGTCAGTCCTGTAGGAGTTCTTTCAGTCTCTGAGTGGAACTCCATTATAGGACTAGTTATAGATGGTGAAAGTGGAAGTGGTTGTTGTCTAGCGTGGTCAAGGAGAGCCTTGGTTTGATTGCGTGTCAAAACCATTCAAGGTAAGAAAGGGTCAAGTTTTAGAAAACTATGTTTTTTTCAGTCTTAGAAAACCAGAATGGATGTTTAGACAATCTAAAAGTTGGATTTTAAGCTTGCTATTTTTGGAAAAAAGAAAATAGATAGAGACCGACATCAGTATAAAAACCGATGTCAGTGAAGAAGAATGCTGATGTCGGTCAGATGACCGATGCCGGTATAGAAAAGTTGCCGACGTCAGTTACAGGACCAATGTCGGTTACTGTGTTTTCCAGAAACTCAAAAAAAAAGTTTTTGGAAATGAAGAAGACGTCCTTACCAGCTCAAAAAAGACATAAAAATAGAAAATAAGATGAGAATAGGTAGATCCTAGCGTTAAATCTCTAGAAACAATTTTATTAAGATCGTGTGGCTTATGCCTTAATGTGATGTTTGAGGAAGTTGGCTATAAGAAGGGTCCTAGAATAGGTAATCTAAAGATGGTTTCAGGTATTTTTAGGCACCCAAAAGTTTGTATCAGGTTCCGTACAGGCCTAGTGCTAAGGAGTAAGCTCCCCTCACTTCACGATTTTAGTGGTTAGCTGGTCTCGCTTAGCCAAAATATACTTTCCCTATAGTTTAGACTCTGCCAGAGAACAGAGTTGGCTTTCCCCTTGGTGGTGAAATCCAAGTAGGATTGTCAGGATGGGTAAGGTATCCGCTGGGTGATGAAATCCCAGGTGGGCCTTGTCTCAAGTGAGTTTGATGTTTTATTGAGTGCACGTGGTCTGGTTGTGTAACATCAAGTGATCTATGATTTATTCAATATGTGGTTTACTAATTACTAAGTGTGGACTAAGAAAATGCAAGAAAGTAGGAAATGGAATGCAGTATATTTTAAAGCCCCAAATTGAAATGTTAAGTTGGAATGAAAACAAGTTTGAGAAAGGGTTGAAGAAAATGATTTTTTGACTAGTCTAGAAATGCAAGAAAAGAAAGAAAAATTTCTTTTTATTCCTACTTATGATGTCTTTTAGAAAAGAAGAAAGAGGTGAAGAGGAAGAAACTGAATGCACCTAAATGAACAAAGAGGGAAAGGAACCCAAGGAAGGCCCTAAGGGTCCCACCTGGCATGCCAGAATGTTTCTATTCTAATTTTGCTTTCTACATTCAAGAGAGAATTAAGAAACTAAGAGATGGTCAAGGCTTGTATGTACTTGGATATAGTCTACGCACCATAATCCAGACACTGTGATAACTCCTCTTTGGCTATGGAGGAATGACACCTGCAAAGAAAAGAGACTTGGACAAAAGAAGGCGTTAGATGGATAGATGGTGGGTTGCCAAGCAAAAGCTTGATCCCAGAAGTATGAAGACTACCTTAAGGGATATCAACCCACTAGTCAATAGAAAGAAATGTCTGATAAATAGCTGAATGATGAAGAACTGAAAGTGATAAAAGATGGAAATGAAAAGGAAGTAAAGGCTTACCTGAAAGAAGCTATCGAACTGGTGATAGTCATCGACGTCGGTTATACTACCAACGTCGGTTGTTGAGGTTTGTCGACGTCGGTTATACTGCCGACGTCAATTGGGGTAATGGCCGGCGTCGGTCGGGGAAGTTAGCTTGGACGGGGTCTGGACAGGTCTGTGGTCTGTGGACAGGGTCTAGTCAGGGTTTTGGTCTGTGGATAAGGCCAAGGAAGGGTCTGGGTTTGTTTGAGTGGTCTTGAGACAAAGTTTTGGGCTTGGTTGAATGGTCTGGGGTCTGGGTCTGAGAGTCTAGTTGAATGGGCAGAGTGTATGGTCTGATAGAGGACAGAGGAAATAGGGAGGTGGAGAAGTCAAGATTTGGGTCTGGCTTGGTTAACAGTCTGGTCTAGGGAGATATTGTTTGAAAGCAATAACTAAAAAGAGAATAAAAACACAGATAGTATACTTACCTGTCGCTGGCTGAAGGTGTGCTGCTGATGATTCCCGTACCCGCTGTTGATGTAGCCTATGTGGAGAACCTGTTACTGATGTAGAAGTCTGATGTAGAATACCTGTTGCTGCACCTGAGGGAGAGAGTGAGAGGCTTGGCTGAGAGATTGGCAGATTGACAGATGGTTGAGGACTCTAGATTCTAGATTCGTGATTAGCTCTGAGATTCAGAGTTGTGATTAAATTTTTTGATTAGATGCGTGATTAGAAATTGTGATTAGCCAAAAAGAGGTCAGAATGGCAGTTTAAGTAAACTGACGTCGGCGATCCCACCGGCGTCGGCCGACAGTTGACCGACGTCGACGGGTGCAAAATATGTAAAAGGGCCAACAAGCCCGTTCTACATCTGCCAAGTGCCTAATCAGTTGGAGATATGTCGAAGGTAAGGATAAATATGCATGAGGGTTGGTTAGGCAGTTGGAGAGGAGTAAGAATAGGTCTTAGGTGAGTCATAGGATAGGAAATGGTCTAAGGTGAGGTGTCATGGGTGAGGTGTCATGGGAGAGGTGTCAAAGGAGGGGGGGTTTAATTCAAAATAAGTTAATTATTTTAAATTAGTAATTGTATGTTTTAGGAATGGGTTAGGAATGGACCAAGGGGGAAGGTGACCAAGGGTTAGACACTATTTCAGTGTCTACAATAACATACACTTATCCTTTGTGCACCTACAAGGATTGTACATAACTTAACTTGGAGTCTTTCACATTACATTCGTTTCATGTGTAGATAAGTCTTGTAATACTTATATAGATCATCTTGTACCTAAAAAAAACTATTATGCGCCACTATATTTCTTTGTAAAATTTCACTTTTAAAATAATCCACTTGAACCTAACATATCCTATGCCACATTTCACATACATTATGTGGATATTTTAATCATACTACATCCACATGGTTTGTTAGATGTAACTTATTATTTCAGTGGCATGCTATGGAATCCCTTACATGTAACCATCCAACTAAGAAAGTCAAATTTGATGCACTTTGAAAAAGCTAAACCATTTTATGGGAAGAAGATGAAAATAAATGAGATTGTTCTTTTTGTAAATTTAGATAATTGTAATTGCCTTTTTATATTTTATGCATAAATATTTAACATATAAATTTAGATTGAGGTCAATAATATATGCAATTATCGTGATATATAATTGTTTAACCCTAATTTAGATGTGGATCCTACTTGGGTATATAGGGTTAAAAATATAAAAATGATAATGCATAAGGGTTATAATTAGATCTACAACAAGCCAATTAAATGCTTAATTTAGATATAACATATGTTGAATTTATTAAACTAAGATAGGATAAAAATATTAAGTATAACTATGCTAGATATGTAAATAACAAAGAAACATTATAATTATCTAGTTTTGATGCTAACATAGTTTTGGATTTGGAATAGGCAAGAAGTAGATAGGAAGATGATTATATAATAGTTGTCAAACTATAGATTGAGTGTCTTTAGAACCACAAACACTAGCATCATCCTTACACATTAGCATCAATGCTACTATTTGAATTAGATGTAAGTTTCCTATATAGAATACTTAATAGAAAAATATGTGACCACCTAAATGATTTTGGGTTTATCTTTACCTTCACTCTGGTGCATTTAGATCTAAGTCATGGACAATCACTCCTCATTAAATTACAAAACCATAGTTCTTCATCTTCATAGTGACCTTTGGGGAAAATGGGTTTGTGGGCTTATGGTGTTAAGATAACCCTAAAGACCCCTTTGTCAATGAGTGTTTCCTACATTTCCATTGCTTTTAAGAGGGCCTCAGAATAATTTAGTTATTTCCTAATATATTGTCTTATGTGTGCACAAGGGTAAAATATCTAGAAAGCAAGTATAATAGTGAATTTGATTGTAACTTGGAAAATCAAGTTCTTGGGATTTTTCTTTAGTAATTCACACATGTATATGTGTATTCGCTATGACTAATATGGAAATAGTAATAAATAGGGAAGCTTTGCCCAATTGAATGCTATTTGAATGCTCTTTAGTATGAATGCTAGGTGATTGTGAATATATGCCACTCATATAGGTAAATATCTCATTAAATCACTCAGGATGACCATTAGGATATGCTTCATTTGAAATGACTTTAGGGCACTGGACACCTACATCAGGGTAGGACACTAGCATCAACATACGGTTTTGGGACTAATGTTTGTGTCATGGCAATTATAAAATAGGTACAAGATCATAACTTGTAGGGGTATAAGATAAATATATTTTAAACATTTTGGGCAAGATATAAGATCTAGGTCATTAACATAAGACTATTTAATAAAGAAATAGGTTAAGGGGTATAAGATAGAGCAAATGTGAAACTTTTAAAAATGGTAAAGGTCTAGAACTTAGAGTACTAACCAAGGTCTAAGTTTTCTAAGTGTACAAGATCAAGGTGATATATAATCCATAATTATATTTTACATCCCCCCTTTAATTATGTAATGAAATTAATGGTTTAAAAGAGGATAAATACATACCTAGGTGTATATAACACATATTACCTTTTTATGAGCCCAACTTGAGTGACTTTTTGGTGACTGACCTGTAACCAAGAACATGTTATAGTATATAATTAGTGCATATAATGTAAAATTTAAAGCATTGAAAATACCAAAATTAAAATAGAAAGGTTTAGGAGTACACCTATGTATCTATTGATGTGGGTCTTGTGCACACCCCCATATTTAACAAGGTAGCCCCTAATATTTTATGATATTAATGGAGGTTGAATCTACTCTAGGGCATGAGTTATAGGTAGGGGTTAAATAACTAGGTGGTGGAATAAAAGGCTAAGAATGTAAGTTGTTAAACAAGTGTGTGTGAATGAAACCTAAAATAAAATTAAAACCTAGTTGAGTTGGATTGATGGACTTTATTCTAAAGTGGGTAGATTTCAATCAAATAAATTTAGAAAAAAGAGTGAAAGTAGAGAAAAATAGAAAGCTCTATGATTCAAAGAATAATCACTTTCTAGTTGGTCTCTTTTTGGACAAGTCTTCTAATACCAAATGTATGAAGCTAATAGTTGTTACACACTTACATGCAAACACAACAAGAGGATATGGGGAAGAATTGATATAGTAAACTTTAAGATCTAAACTAAAGGTTTCTAACATTAGAGTTACTATTGCACACCCTTATTCAATAGATTATAGTTTAGATTAGAGAGGTATCTAAGGCAACTATGGCTCACACCTATAAGGCTATATCAAAGAAAACACTTCTACTCACTCAGATAATTTAAATAATCTACCACATGAAATCAATGATACTCAAAAATTATATAAGATCGATTGCACATATTAAATCATCATATATAAATAATATCAATAAGGAGTCATTTATAGCTTTTTCACACTTAAAATTGTTGAATCAAATAACCAAGAAAATAAAACATAGCTAATTACACAAAATTGGAATGGAAAAACATCAAAATAGTTTCATGAAAATAAAAATACTTCTTTTGTATTGATACTTTTACACCCCTTTGAAAAAATGGATTTACATGTATACATAGATTTGGGGAGGGGCTGCTCATCCCTCAAATCCATGTAAAATTCCAAGTTACATGTCTATAATTAGAATGTGAGTTCTAATTGATGCAAGTCCTATATGTAAAACTATAGTTGATCACAACTATATCTATAAAATAGATTAACTCATATAGTGAAATGCAATGTGTGCATGCTTTACAGAGTCTTTAGTTTATGTTACATGAATATGACATTTATAAATAGACTTTAGTTGTGTCTATTAATTCTTCATGTAAAATTCACACAAAATTAACCTCAAATATAAGGTTTTGTTAAGGTTGATGGTTTCACAATTCAACTTGAAGTAGCAAGAGGAATAAGATTGGTCGATTGAGTTGAACTAGATGGTGGGGGAATAACCACCTTTTTATTTGCTTTCAGGTCTTGGTAATATTTGAAATCAACCACATGTTGAAACCTAATGCTTTCCATGTTCAAAAGAGGTGGATGATGCACCCTATTTATTTGTTCCATTAATCATGCATGTTCAACCTTGGTGGTTCTAAAATCCACCTAAAAAATATCTACTTTAGTAACCTTATTCCTCAAAAAATTGAGTTTTGATTCAATTTTTTCTAATGCCAACCCTTAAATATTATGCTTGAAATTGACAAAATCTTGTTGAAGTAACTCGTCAAAATTGGATCTACTTATTAATTTACCTATAGAGTTTCTATCCTAAAAAAGCTTTAGGTCATCCAAAATTTGCAAAATTAATTTCTCATGTTCTGTAAATTTTGGTATTAAGATATTTACACTAGAAACATAGGTATGAGACTTTTACATCTAGATAAAAACTAGATTGAGGGCATCAGATGCCTCTAATGGTGTTATCAAGTTGAAATGGATATAAACCTGATTGGTTTTATACATAAGAATAAATTTTAATTCATTTTCATCTTATTTCAAAGAATTAAACAATTTATATGTTTCAATAATATGAGGAGATAATTCATCTCTCATTAAACTAATACCATCCAGGACATTGTATAATCTAAAGGTTGCATTTTGAACATCATTTTCAATTTCCACAGGGACATAAATAACCTATTTTTGTTCCCTTGTTCTAGATCTTGTTCTAACTCCTTCTTGGCCTATTCAGTCCACTCATGAAGCTCTATCAAAGATTCTATTTAAGTCATAAATTAGGACTTGAATTCATTATATGGGGACTCAACCACCCTCTTGTTCTTCCTATTTGACAAAGATAAGACATCTTGTCTCTCTTAAAAAATTATGCCTCTACCAGAATCATCCCCGATCTTCTTCTTTTGTTTTTTGTATGGTCCTTGTATATTTGTCAAAGATGGAACTCACTAAAGGAAACTCTTTTATTATTATATTTTTCCTTTGGGAGGCCTAGGATTCTAATTTATCATCCCATTGAGTGGAGTCAATTGGCTGAGTGTCCTATGCTATAGTCTTAGACATAAGGTCCCCTAAAGATTACCTCAAATATTATACCTACAAGGGGTCTATTATTGACATCCAAATGATTTTAGACCAATCAATACCACCAAACCAGGGCATTGGATGGCATTTATACACAATCTTCTTCTTTCTTGATTTATTCATTAAAATAATGAAAGTGGACTAGGTATAACTTGAAGAAGGCACTAGTAATCCCAATTGAGTGGAGGGAACATGTAAATAACCACTTGTCAAAATTCCTTTAGTTTTATTGAAATGAACTTTTTTAGTCTTGGGAGCAACAGGGGAAATGGTGATTGGAGTTGTAACAATGGAAGTGGAGGTAATAGGGGTTGGGGAAATAATCCCAACACTAGAAAAAATTTGAACTGTATAAACTAAGGGAGTGGAGGAAACAATAGGACTTGTTGATAATGTAGGAATACCAACAATATTTGGGATGAAGGAAACCAAAGTGGTGCTATAAAAACTATAAGATAATGAAACAACAATAGTGGAATAAATAATAGAAATCAAAGGGATGGTAGAAATAATAGGGATTGAGGCAGTTGAAGGAACATCCTCCTTACCTAACTTTCCACTCTCATTAGGTGGTGATTTTCTTTTAAATAATTGAAGACTTAGAAATTTGTCCTTCTATAGGTCCTCATCCTCCTTTTCATCTTTAGGTTCCCTTTGGATGGACATTTATCTAGGGTCCACTGGTCCTTCTTGAAAGCAATTGCCTCTGTAGGGGTTCCATGAACTCTAGGCTTTATCTTATAATAAATTGTTGTTTTTATAGTTGGGAGGGAAGTCTATTGAGTGGAAGACTCATTAAAATATAAATTTTTTCTAGTTGGACTTGAGGAAGTTAAAAGAAGGTCCTCTTCTTCTTCTTCATAAGAATCAATAAAAATTGGCTCCTCTTATCCTCTAAGACCACTAGCAATAGTTGTAAGTTCTTCCACTGCTTGATCTTGCTTTAAAACACTCATTACAAGTAGTTGTGTTTGAGATGTTTCTCCATGTGATTCACTAGAAACAATTGGAATTTCATCCACACCTTGATATTGATTTAAAAATATCATAACAAGTGGTAGTGTTTGAGATGGTCCTCCTTGACCCAATGGTTGCTAGTGAGGCCAAGAATTCTAGAAGTCTATTACTGCCCATCCACCTAGTTGTAGATGCGTAATGTATGATTCTAAATTTTTTAAAGTAGGTTCTTATTAAATTATTATCAAAAGTTCCTCCATTAAACTGAATTCCTTTTCTCTCTCTATAACTTCAATGTCATCCTTCACATTAAAAAATATGAAGTCATGGCCATAACATTCAATTTGGTACTAGATTCCCATGCCTTTTATGTGATTCTCTATTAAGCCACAAGGATCCCAATATCTATGTGGAAGAGTCACCAATGAATAATACTCCCTAAAATTTCCAACCTTTCCAAAATTCTTCTAGGTTATATAACACATTTTATCAATCATCATAAAAGAGCCATGGAATACAGCTTACTTATTCATCTTCTTCATGTCTTCATCAATACTCCAACATAATTGGTAAGCAATTTATTTCTCAACTAATTTGTCTGGGACAAACTTGGGGAGATGCAAGAGGGAAACCTTGTTCCCAATTATAGTGATAATCATATAATTAGGATAGAGCCAATAATCTCCCCTTGGTGTGAGTGTATTTTTAATACTTTTTGATACCTTGATTAGGGGTTCTTCATGAATTGATCTCCGTACTTTTGGATATAAATTTTCATCAATTCTAACTATGTTCCTTATATATGTGTAGATGTGAAAAAAGGATTAAAAGTCACATACCTAATTCTTAATGAAACATAGGTTAGGGCTCTAGAGTGATCAATTATGCATATATATAATGTAAGGAAATATGTTAGAATTAAGAGAAAATGAGTATATCCACAATAATAATTAGCAAAATAGCAGACTACTTGAATCTTATATCTAAGCCACTTTAAGGGGGAAACCTTCATAATAATTCAATAAGAATATAATTCACAATATGATGATAAAATACTAACCAATACCTCCTATATATACTCTACTTATCCATGGTTATTTTATAAGCCAACTATACTAAGAACATTGAGAAATAGAACAAGCTAATTTGAAGATGTGTAAGCCACAAGTCAGCCATACATATCCCTAGACACATAATAAGTTAAGGGCATAACATGCCCCTCCCCTTGAAAATAACATTGTCCTCAATGTTGAATCAAAATAGGATGTTTTTTAAGGAATACTTCATTCTCCCATGTTGTATCTTCAGAATGTAGGATCTTTTATTTGATCAAATATTGATTAATGGATTTGATCTATAGTTGCTTAGTATACATGTGAAGGATCTCCTCAAGCTCTATAATGACTTTACCTTCTTAATCTAATTTAGGTAACTTATTTTAAGTTTAAAATCTATGTCCAATTACCTTCTTTAGGTAATATACATAGAATACTAGATGCATGCAAATGGTTGGGGTTAATTTTAACTTGTAAGCCACACTACCAATTTTTTGTAAGATCAGTTAAGGGCTATAATACTTAAGTGATAGCTTGTTATCATTTTTTTTCTTTAGAGACATATACTTATATGGCTAAAAATACACAAATACCCAATCACCTATGCCAAAATCCCACCCACTACGGTGTTGATTTACTTGTTGATTCATTTAATTTTGTGCCATTGCTAAATTCTCTTACAAACTAACTAACACCTCTTGTTGATGGTGAATGTGTTCCTCAATAGATCAAACCTTAGGATGCACTATAAAAGCTGAAGTGATATATGGGTGGTGATACCCATATAATGCCACAAAGGGAGACAATTTGGAATAAGTGTGAAAAGAAGTGTTATACCACTATTCAATAAGTGGCAGCCAATGAACCCATTGGTCATGTTTGTTAGAAACAAAATAATGAAGACACCCTTTAAGACATTTATTGACTACCTTTGTTTGTCCATAATATTGAGGATGATAGGATGAGCTATGAGCCAAATGAGTACCCAAACATGAAAATAATTTAGTTTAAAAATTTCTAATAAAAATGGGTTCTCGGTCACTTACAATGATCTTTGGAGTGCCATGCCATTTTTGAACTATATTGAGAAAAGTAGAAGCTATTGTACTAGAAACAAATGGATGTGATAAGGAGAAAAAATGAGCATACTTAGTGAGGTAATCCACAACTACCATGATACAATTTTTACCCTTAGACCTTGGTAACCTCAATGAAATCCATGGAAACCTCTTCCTAATGCTGGATAGGGATGGATGAAGGTTGTAAAAGACTTGGGGTCTTAATGGTTTCACCTTTATTTTGTTGGCATACCATCATTTAGCCACATATTTATAAATATCCTGATTGAGTCCTTCCCAAAATAAATATTGCTTGATTCTATGATATGTCTTCAAAAATATCAAGTGTCCTCCAAGTGGAGAGGTATGAAGTTCCCGAATAATTTTATGTTTAAGGAAAGAATGCTTACAAAGGTATAATATATCTTTATACCATAATGTGTTCCCTTTCCATGTAAACTTTTAAAATTTGTTATAACCCTACTAAATATTGTGAATCAAATCCTTGGTAGCACTATCATTCTCCCATTATGATCTTGCTTCTTCTAGAAAATCTACCTACTACATGGTCATAGTGCATGACAATGCCTCAAATGATTCATCCTATCGAGAGAGGGTATATGCCACCACATTCTCTTTTTTTATTATACACTATTTCAAAATAATGGCCTAACATTTTAGTCACCCATTTTTATTGTTCTTCAGATGAAAAACATTGTTCTAAAAAATATTTGAGACTATCATGATCAATCTTTACCTAAAAGTGATGACCCATCATATATGGTCTCCATTGCTTCACTACATGAAGAATAAACATCATATATTTATCATATATTGTTTGATCATATTTTTTACCCCAAGTTGGTGACTTTAAAATGCTAGTGGTCTATCTTTTTGCATGATTGTGACCCCCATGCCATATCCTGATGTGTCACACTCCACAACAAATTTAAAAAAATAAATAAGAGTAGCCAAAATTAGAGTTGTGCACATAACCATTTAAACTTATTCAAATGCCTTGGTAGCTAAATCAATATATTAGGAGTCTTTATTTAGTAAAGACGTGATTGGGGTTGTAATGCTACCATAATTTTTGACAAACCTATGATAGTAACTAGTTAGCCCCAAAAATCCATAGGGATTCTTGAGGGTCTTTAGAACTAGTCACTCCATCATTGCTTGTATTTTATTAGGATCAAATTTCACTCCTTCATGTGAAATAATATGACTCAAGTACTTCACCTATTGGACACCAAAAAAACATTTAAAAGGTTTGGCATAATGCTAATGTTATTCCATAACTAAAATCACTTATTTCACATGTTTAAAATGGTCTTCCTAATTTTTGTTGTAGATGAGTATATAATTAAAAAAACTAATATAAACTTTCTCAAAAGTGGCCTAAAAATAGTATTCATCAAAATTTAAAATGTAGATGGTGCATTTGTGAGGCCAAAAGTCATGACCATAAATTATAATGGCCTTCATGGGTTTTGAAAGTTGTTTTAGGTAAGTCCTCATTGTGGATGTGAATTTGATGATATCCAAAGTGGAGATCTAACTTGTTAAAATAAATATAACCATGTAATTCATCTATCAAATCATCAATTACTAGAATATGAAACTTATCCTTAATGGTGTATTTGTTGAGTTCTATGTAGTTTGGGCACATCCTCTAACTATCATCCTTCTTCCACACCATAACCACTGGGGAAGAATACTCACTTTAACTATATTAGATTATTCTTGCCTCCAACATCTCTTAGACCATATTTTCAATTTCACTCTTTTGGCCATAGGGATACCTATAGGGTCTAATATTGGGTGGTGTAATTTTTGGAATGAGTCTGATGGTATGATTATGTGCATGAATTGAAGGGTGTCCTTTTGGCATGTCATAAAAAATAATAAAATGGTCATTCAACACCTTTTGCAAATTAGGATGTGTGGACTCCTTGGTTGGTTAAAACTCCATATAAAATAAGTATGCCACAAAACCTTCTACACCTTTTCTAAGAATCTTCATCATTTGGTAGGAACTAACTAGTTGTGGAGATTTAGCCCATAATCCATGTAGTTCAAAAGTCCTTCCTTTTCAATGGAACATCATGAATAATTCTTAAAAATTCATCTCAATAGTGCCCAAAGTGGTGAGCCATTACACTCCTAAAATAATGTTAGCTCCTCCCATGGGAATAGAAAACATAGGGAAATCTAACAAATAGTCTCACATAACAAGCTTAATACTATGACATTTTCTAGAACAATTGACTGTACTACCACTATAATCATGACCTAAAAGTCTAGAGCTGGGTAAATGAAACAATTCAAATGAGAAACCAAATTACTATTAATGAAGTTATGTGTAATCCCATAGTCAATTAACATAATCACCTTCTATTTTTTTAAGAACCCCACCACATTAAGAGTTTGAGGAGTATTAATGCCTAAAAGTGCATGATAAGAAATATTAGGTTGAGAATCGTCAGATTCATCCTTAGGTTATTCTAACTCTTCTCCTAAATCTCCTCATCTTCCTCCTCCTCCTTGGCACCATCAATGTAAAATAACTTCTTTTTAGCACATTGATGCCCTTTGCTCCATTTGCTATCACAACAAAAAAAAAAACCTTTTACATACTTTTCTTCCCCTTATTGAGGTGTTAATCTGGTAGGCTGATGAAATGATGGTGATAGAAAGGTGTGTTCATGAACATTAGTAAAAGGTCTTCATATGATCAACTCTTTTTCCTCAACCATGCATGCCTTTGGTATGGCCTCAAATACATTACTAGGATAAAAGATGTAAAACTTTAATTGGATGCTATTTTTTAGGCCACCCAAAAATAGGTCTGTCATATTTTCATTAGTGATTTCTACCACATATAATGAGAGACTTTAAAATTTATGAATGTAGTCCTTAGTAATCCTAATTTGGCATGCACAACCTAGCTAGCTAACTAAAGTAGTTTTTATAGAAATTATTGTGATAGTGGAGCTGTAACTCCTTCAAAAATATTAACCATGAAACTGGGACACTCTACTTTTTATTTTGAGCACACAACCAACAATACCAAATGAATGGCTCAGGTTCCAGATATAGAGAGGCCATAACCACTTTTTGTAAGCATGGAATTTGATGAAAATCAAATAAATTTTCAATTTTAGTGAGCCAAGTGAGTGAATCATTACCATTAAAATTATGTAAGTCTACTTTGGCAACATTGACTTAGGGACAGAGTTGGTGTTAGTATTGTTTAGAGTAGGAGAACCAAACTAAAGTGGTAGAGGATTATTTTTTAGTGGTTGAGTTGATAAGTTAGATAATTACCCGAAAATTTATTGTAATTGATATTTAATACTATCCAAGTCCTCTCTCAAACCTATAATATCCCCTTGATTTATATCAAAATCATCTTTTTTCACCATACCCTATAACTCTGACTTAAGTTACTAAACTACATTTGAAATAGATGGAACAAAATATTTAGATTTCATGTTATCCTTGTGAGGATTTTTGATTTTCCTACCCTTTCCCTCATCTATGAGTGTTTGGGCAATCTATGAACAAACCCTAGGAGGGTTTTAGCCCTAAAAAATGTACTGGTAGAATACACCATTTCATTCATCTCACTAAGATGAATCCAATGACTACTATTATGCATAGGGGTGCAAATTTTCAACCCAAAAAAGTGTACCAATAGAATATACCATTGTGATAATCTTGTAGAGAAAAATACAACTACTAATTTACACAAGGTAAAAAAAATAGACTTTTTTTTCTTCTATTTTATCTATTTTTTTTATTTTTTATTAAAAAATCTCATGAACAAAACTATGATGATAAAAAAAATCAAATCTTCTCAGATCATAAGTTATGTTTTTTTGGCCTTCTAGAGCTTAGGATGCTAGATCCAATAAAAATACAACACACAAATTTGCCCAAATTGATGCTCTGATAGCACTTGTAAGGAAATTATTTAGATGATTTGTAATAGTAGAACTATATATGGTAAAATTAAAAGCATAATGAGTAGATCCACACTAACAATTGGTAAAAGAGCATAATACTTGAACATTATACTTGAGCCACTTATAGGGGGCAACCTCCATAACAATGCAATAAGAACAAAATTGATAATATGATGATAAAATACTAACCACTACCTCCTATATATACTCTACTTAGCATGGTTATTCCATAGGTTAACCATACTAAGAACATCAAGAAATGCAACAAGCTAATATGAAGATGTGTAAGCCATAAGTCAGCCACACATATCCTTAGATGCACTATAGGTTAAGGGCATAACAAATAGTGCCCATGATTGTATCCAATAGATATGACATCATGTATAAATGGCCACCCATGGGCCTCTTATCTTTCTTAAACATTTGTTCTCATAGTTTTAAACTGATTAATTCCCCCAAGTGTGAAGGTTAGCTCAAAAATCATCATTAAATCTAGTAATTGTAACCATTATAGATGAAGACAATGGATGCTATGGTAACCATACAACCTATTAAATAACACCATTTCAATGTGGATGCCCATGTAAAATTTAATGATAAGGATTGACTCTATAGCCTTTAGAGCGACCACTTCTCTAGGAGTGATCCACTTCCTTAGAGCATTCCTAATTGTGGAGGTTTTCTTCCACATTTCTACCTAGTGTCCATTGAAAGTAACAACCATAACTAGTAGTTTTAGATACCTATGGAAATTATCCCTTGAAATATAGGTAGAGACTATCTTATGTTTTATGTTATGTAAAAAACCACCACCAATTACCTTGACCACAAAGAATAAGTCTCATAATAGGTCAATACAGGGCATTACCTTAGCTTTGGCTAGTGCAAAATGTAGTATTTTGACATTTTAATGGTGTTGTTTTTCTATGGATGTTAGAATTTATTCATGTGATTGTGCATCTACATATTCTAACACATCCTAAAGATCTGAGTAATTAACATAATCATTGTTGAATACAATATAATTAAAGACTATGTCCATTTACTCTGTCAAAATTTTGATTGATAATTTTGAGGGTTATATCACCCCCTAAACACTTTAGATGAAGAGGCTATCATGACTTGGTCTAGTCATGTAATCCTAGTCTTTAATTCATCTACTTTATTGATCTCTAAATGTAATTCATAAATAAATGTTGGTAGCTAGGGATTCAAGTTATCTTTGGATTGTATTTTGATCAATTTTATTAGTAAGATATAGGCACAACATCTCTTTATATTTAAATTATATAGCTTTGAGTATAAGACTTTAATTCCAGTTCATTTGCCATTAATATCGAATGTTTACAAGCTTTTTTTTCTCATCTAATTCAAATTTTGCCATTCAATTTGGTGGGTATGCCATGTAGGATTTATATATGTTTGGAGGAATTCCCAATTCTTTTTTTAAACAAGTGTCATCTTGTCATGACCTTTATGCAATAGAAATTATGCCACATAGTCTGCCTTCAGAATTTGATTGTTAGGTCTAGCATTTGAAATAAAATTTGTGAACATAAGTTTTGAAAAAAATATATGAAGACCAATTCATATCAATCATAACCTAAAAATAAAACCCTTTTTTAAACATAACTTTTATACACTTTTATCGAAGATCAAATCCCACATATAATCACCAAAGCACAAATTATGAATAAAACATGTAGAGTACAAAGTTTGTGAAGTGTGGAAATTCTAAACAAAAATTTAAAAGTATAAAATATGTGAAGGAAAATTCATGACAAAAGATGCAAATAATTTTTTTGAAGAATCACAAGTTCCTAACAAAAGTTGTGAAGAATAAATCTGCAAACAAAACTTATAATCAAAAGTTCTGATGAACACTTTTCATGAAGGTAAATAGATGTGAATGATAAAAATTATTGAAAATTTATTTCCAACCAAAAGTTATAAATAAAAGTTATGAATACCATAAATATGTGAAGGATCAAAATGGCAAAAGGAAAAATATGTGAAGCTCAAAATTTTATAATCACTATGTATGCTCAAAAAACTTGTGTATATGAAAAACTTCCTAAAAAGTATTAATATGTTAGTCCAAATAAACTAAACATGTGAAAATGTCCCCTTGAATTTATTTTTAATAATGAAGTTAGGTGCACAT
Source organism: Torreya grandis (assembly GCA_037957365.1). Lineage (NCBI taxonomy): Eukaryota > Viridiplantae > Streptophyta > Pinopsida > Cupressales > Taxaceae > Torreya > Torreya grandis. Next base: position 1,386,219 of record JARHVA010002864.1, read on the forward strand.
ATAAATATTTATGAAAGAAGATTTTCAAAATAGACCTAGGAATTTCAGGATATAGTAGGTCCATATTCAAAAAAAAAAAAAAAAAAAAGAGAATGGGGGTGTGTTGATACAACAAATGGTGACTCAAAAAGGGAGTACTATTGAGTATTTGAGAATCTATAACCTTTGTTTAGCAATTCCAAATCAAACATGAACCATTTCACAAAAGAATAATTGAATCAAAAACATGAAATAGACTCCAAATAACTACATACAACATATTTACCTTTCTCAAACCCTAGATCTTTGTGTGATAAAGTTATTTTCCTTTTACACTTATGAGGATTTTATAAAAGACTTAAAATAATTTTAGGTTTCATTTTGATTTTTTTGAAAACATATTTAAAACTAGGAAAGCTTAAGCATTGCTCTATTGCCAATCAGGTGTTCATAGCCATGATATAGATACCTTTGGTTTATACTATTTTCTCCTCTTATATTATTGAATTATACATGATAAATTGATCTTATTTCATTATGTGAGTCTTTTATCACCTTTATATTTTATTTAGGTTTATTGATCACTATTTTCGGATGCATTTGCCCTAATTTTCCTTCTTTTTTTAAAAATACAGTCAAAATAAGATTAGAAACCACAATGAGCTAGTATATATGAGGGCATAATTTTACCATATTGTCCCTACAAGCTACATCCGTATCAATGGTTATTACCTTAAACAAGTATTAACATGAGAAGTGCATTAGATCTAGTGAAAATGAGAACTTTATAAATTTGTATGGAGTTAATGAGAGAATATTTTATATATCAAATATAAGTATTTAATTATACTATAACAAAGATCAATTTTTTATTTCATACCTAAAATTTGAATATCTCAAACACAAGGGTGTAAAGCCTGCAAATAAATCATTTTATGTGTATTATTTTATGTTCTTCCCATACTAGTTATTTTTAGAGCCTTCCTCACACATTTAACTTTTAGCCTTAAACATGGATAAGAAGTCTAATGGATTGGGTACTTGCTTGAGTATCATAGGAAATTCAATTAAATTATCACAAAACAAAAACATCTAATATAGAAAGAAGGGAACTAAACTAGCAAAATGATGAAAATAAAAAATGATAACCTAAAAAGCAAGAAAAATAACTATGAAAGAAGTAAATCTATTATATTCCTACCTATACCATAGCACATTTTTTTACTCAAGGATATTTACAGATGGTATAACTATGAAGTAATGATTAAGAAACTATCCATTGATTAGATATGTAAATTCATCACCTTAGAGGTACCTCAAATGGAAAACAATATTACTTAGGATCTCTGATGATAAGGTCCAATCCATAAAGGGGTAAACTTGTCATGTTATCCTTTATTTTCATGGGCGTTGTCTCATAGAAGCACCAAGTTAAATATTTTGAATGTTTTAAATTTTAATCTTCTTTCAAACCACTTTTTAAGTACGTATTGATGTTTGTTGAAATTTTGAAAGGCTTTAATCCTTGAATCTTACATATCTATTATATCGAATAATCATGACTCCACTTTTTCATTTGGTTTTACATAGTCATGCATAAATTGATATGTTTCCAATTTGAGCATAATTAAGAAGATTAACTATCATCCATATACCAACAAGTAAGGTGAAGCCTTCAAGGTCTATTTATATCTTGTTCGACCAGTCCATAATTCATATTTTAGTAGATGATGCCACTCTCTAGGTTTATCTATCACTAAATTTTTAATGGAATCAATCAAGTCTTATTTATCAATTCAGTTAATCAATTCCCTTATAGGTAATGGTTGGATGATGGCTTGATGGTGACTTGATTACCATGGGCCCATTCAATGAATCTAGTTGATTAGATTGTTGGCCCATTGTCATAAATTAAGGAAATGAAGATACCAAATCTAGTTGTGATGTTTTCATCCAAAAATTTGATTACATATTATGATTTAGAATGACTTATAGCCACTACTTTAGTCCATATAGTACAATAATATATGGCATTGAGTACAAATTTATGACCCACTAAAGAATTTAGGTTAAAAGCATCGATGAAATCTAAGCCCCATTAAACAAATGGTCTTCCTTGCATAATAGGCTACAATGACATTGATGCATGCAATTATATTTTTTCCAAGACTTGGAATTCATGGCATGTTTTTACAATAACATTTGCATCTTTAAAGATTGTTGGCCAATAATATCCCATTCTAAGGATCTTATGGGTTGTGGTGTTTCCAAATAGATGACCACTACCTATCTTCAGGTGTAAGTTATCCAAAATTTCTTGAGCTTCTTCTCATGATACACATCTTAGGTAGATTCCTTCATAATTTATTTTTATAGATAATCCCCTTTCTAATAATTTAGTGAGTAGCTTTGAGACTCAAAGCTCTCCTTTATTATTTGATGAGTTATGGGTAATAAATACCTATGATTAAATATTAAATGATGTCAATATACCAGTCTCATCTATATACATAGGTTTCACAAACATTCTCAATGGTAATACATTGGTTAGGCTTAGTCATAAGCTAAATGATGCCTTGTCCCCTGAAAATTTTATCAAGCTTGATTTATATGTCAAACTCCTACAATTTTTCCATCCATTTTTATCTATGCCCTCCTAATTAATTTTACCCTAAAGTGAGCTTGATATTAGGGTCTAGTATAATGGCAATGGTCTTATTCATTAATATGTAGTTTCAAAATTTATTTACCACTTTGACAATGGAAGATATTACTTATTTATCATGGAATACTTAAGTTGTACATATTTTAAATTTTTACTCATAAATGCAATAGGGTGCTCACTTTCATCCTTCCTCTAAGCTATCACAATGGCAATTATATGTTCTGAGGTGAATGAATACAAGAAGAAGTAATTAATGAAGTTTGGGATTATTAGTACTATGGCCTAAGATATTGTATTTTTTATGTCTTAAAATTACTTTTGAGCCTCCAACATTCACTCCAATTTAGCATCTTGATTGAACATTGAATTTAGATGTCTAAGTTTTTTTTGTAAAGCCTGAGATAAACTTCCTTGTGAAATTTATCTTTCCAAAGAAAGACTTGAGCTCCTTCTTACTATTTGGGAATGAAATTTTTTAAATCCACTAAAATATATATGGGTCAATTATAATTACTTGTTTGGTAATAATGTTTCCTAAGAGTTTGGCCTCAGTAATACCAAATATGCCATTCTTGGGATTTAGTGAGATGACAAAACTTATTCATATTTCAAATATTGACTATAAATTGCCTACACGATAAATTATGTTCTTTGAGAAAATAATGAGGTCATCCATGTAAATTATTATGCATTTACCTATCAAACCTTGGAATTCATGCTCCATTGCTTACTGAAAGGTATCTCTAAAAGACATCTTATTGTATGCATAAGTACCCCACTTTATGGTAAATGTAGTCTTCATTCTCTTTTTAGATTCAACCAACACCTGGATATATCTAAAAAGGACATCATTATAGAACCACTTACTATTTGGATCAACTCATCCAAGGAAGGTAAAGGGTAGTTATCTTTCTCAAAAGCCTTATTTAAGTTCCTAAAATTGACACAAAATCTAATTTCGTCATTCTTCCCCCTAATTAGAACCATGTTGGCAACCCAGTTAGAATGTTTGATAGGGAAAAATATTTTTGAATTTAGTATATTTTCCACTTAATTTTGAATGAAAATCTCTAGAATAAGATTGATCAACTCCATATCTACTTGAATGACTTATGGTCTAGCTTCAGTGGGATTGCATAGGTGATGACCCTTGGGTTAAAAATCTTCAAGTCTTCATATATCCATGTAATTCCTAAGCCTAATTTTAAATAAAATCATATAAATTTATTAATGGTTTATTTGGAAAGGGTAGTTTATCTAGATCCCCAAGCCTAGAAACAAAGGTAGACTAAATTAAATGAATCTAAGTGTTTCTATAAATTTTTGCTTTTTTTTTAGTTTTTTATGAGAAAAGATAGAAACACAAGATGAAAGGTGTGTACCTTGTAAATGTGTGTTCATTGATGACTATAAAAAGAGAACTCTTTTTTTGATTGAAAGGAACACCTACAATAAGACAACACTACCACAAGCTTGTTGGTTAGATAAAGATGTAGGGTGGACCACCTAGCACATGCTAGATCCAAGAAGCTAAAGCTTCCTTGGATGGCTGTCAATCCACTCCCCTTATAAAAAATGAAGATGATACAATAAAATGAAGGTAATTACATTTAAATTAATGATAAATTTAATACTAAGTAAAAAATAAGTAAAATACTTATTTAAAGAAGAATGACTAAATCTAGCACATGCTAAAACTAGTCAAGGCAAGGCCATAGTTTTAGGGTTTGGGTAAAATGGTAAGGGTAAAAAGGATTATTTTTTTGGGTTGGGCAAATGATAGAGGATACAAATAGATAAGAATTTAAATGGATAGATGAGTCAAATAAGAGAATATGTCAAGTGTGGCAAAGAGGTGAAAGAGGTCAAGTGAGGAATATGGCAAAGGGGCAAAATGAGGTAAAGGGATAAAAGGGTAAATGGTAAGATGAGGAAGGGATGAAGACAAGAATTATGAAGGAAGTGAAAAGTTTAAGGGAATGGAAGACAAAAGGAAATAAATAAAGAAATTGAAATAACAAAATAAAAGATTACCTCAATGTTTGTAGATGTTTATTGATGAAGATGGTTTGTTGAAGATTATTGATGAAGATGTCTTGAGGAAATTTCGGTAGAGATTCATTAATTTGAACTATTTTCCTCCAAGATGTGTAAGAGTAATGAATTCCTTGAAATATATGAACACTTATAATAAAATTTGGGTAGCAATACTCTAACTTTTCAACCTCTTTCTCGGGTGAAGGAGAGGGGGGGGTATTTATAGTTTTTTTTGTGAGGAAACATGCCAAAAGAGGGAATCTTGGAAGCATGGAGAATTTTCCCCCAAGTTAAAGGATGGGGTTGGTGGAAGACTCCTATAGGGGTTGTCAAGTCTCCCTACCTTAATGCAAGTCCAAGTTTAAAAGGAATTGTGCACATGGTTTGAAAATGGGACCAAAGACTTTGTTACACCTTTATTTGTCCTCATTTATGAATTTTAAGAGTTATACCACCAAATATGTTGATATTTTTCAATGGGTCATGGGTGAGTCAAGGTCAGGTGGGTGAATATTCCAATTTGGGCTGATAAGTCTCTTATTGGGGCTAAGAAGTCCAAAATGGGGGCTCTTTGTCTCTCCCAAGGTATGAAAGGGGTAGGTAAGTTAATTTTGAAGGCTATTTTCATGTGAAAATTCAAAACCAAGTCAAATGACTTACCCTTGAGGAGAAATTTGACTCAATTCAAGTGGGGACCCTTGTGATGCTTAAATGAGGTCATTAAGCATCTTGGAAAAAGGGCCTAAAGGTGGGGTACCAAGCCATGCCACTTTGCCACATCATTTTTCCATGTCACATACCATGTCATTTGTCATGTCATATGCCATTTCATTTTACATATCACTTTCCATGTCATATGCCATGTCATCATGAATAGTGAAAGTGGGTCCCATAGTGAATAGTGATTTTAAAAACTATTTGTGAATGGTGTTTTTAAATAATACTTTTTGAATCTAAATGGGTATAATAGGGACTTTGGTTAAGTTAAGAGGGTATTATAATGGGTTAGGAATGTCTTAGGAGGATTTAATGTGGTCTTGAGGCATTCAGACACCTAGAATTGTAAGTGTGCAATTTTCTAGTGTCTACGTTTTGCCCCTTTTTGTTATGTAGCTTTGAATTAACAAGTTGTAAAATAAAAACATATTGTTTGATAAAAGTTTAGGGTGCCTTGAGTATGGGAGGAGGTGTTCCCCCTCAAACTGAGATTCGATGAGGATAGGTCAATTTGGGTGTAGATTTGATAAGCAATTGGTAGGGAAGCACTAGGTAGTGTCACAAGGTAGTGGGGCATGTGAGATGCCAATAGGTGCATAAATTGTGACTAAGCATGGTATTCAAAATTGTGAAAAGGAAAAATCTACCAATGTTGGTAAAATAAGTTTAGTGCTAAGAAGATAGGTGACCAATAGACCACGTGACCATTATTACGACGGCTAGGTACACTTGTTAGCCTTTATAATAAAAGGGGCAATGTCTATGTGGGTATCTAAATATAGGAGTGAACCCATGTGTGGGTAACTAAAATTGGAAGTGATACCATGTAAAACACCAATGGTCATGTCATGTATTAGGTGGTGCAAAATATTAAATGTTTAACATGGTAAAATTGATTGACACAGTCAAAAAGACTATGGTGAGGGAATCATAAAACATGCAAATAGGTTAGGTCAAAAATGGCCAACATAAAGGTAGACACGGATAAGGTGGTTATGTGGTTGGAATGGGGTGCCCAATCAGATTCCATATGCATTGGGCAAGTGGATGCTAGCTACATATCTCCATGGACATAATGTCCAAAATGAACTTTAGGCCTAAATATGAAAAGGTGATGAGTTCACAGATAAAAATGAAGGTAGAAAAGGATGAGAGAGTTAAAACATGGGTAGGAAAAAAATAATATCATAATAAAATAAAGGGGTGATAATTTTAAAATTTCTACCACCAGAAAAATGGGAGAAATAAGTTATACCTAGCTGTAGGAAATCTAGTACTACGTAAATTGTCATAGTGATTTGATGGGGTGTTTCATCACCATCCAAATAAGATGAAATTATGAATATTACATAATAATCTCATGAATAGGATATGTAATGGATATGGTTTAATGATTCAGGGGAAAAAAATAGCAGACTAGGTAAATGGCTCATGGTGAAGATTCAAACCCTTGATGCTTGAGCTAGTGGGGCATCGCAATAAGCAAGCATTGAGTTTTGAGGGAATTATAAGAAAGACATTGAGGGGCTTTGGAACATATAAAAATATTAATTAATTTAGGGAGTAGGTTTTGTTCACACATAGATATCCCAAATCTCCCATTTGAAGATGGTTTTTAGCTTGATTCCAACAACAGTGAAAGAGCGGAGCAAAAGGGATATAAAATGAGCAAGATCAAGGGGAAGGATTTGGTGATGAAAATGAGAAATAAAGAAAAGTGAAATGCAAGGGGTGAAAGAATGATATGAAGACAACAAATGAAAATTAGGGAGGATAAAAAGGAAGAATTGAAGTAGGGATATAAAACATAGATACTCACATAGATGCAATAGACAAGTGACTACCGAGATGAAAAGAGGAAAAATGGGAATGTGAAAAGGGGAATAGGCAAAAAGAGGTAAGAAGAAAAAGGGAATTATGGAAGGCTTCTCAAAAGATAAATACCTAGGGAGAAACTAGTTGTGGAGGAAAAAGGGGAAGATAAAAAGGATGGAAAAAAGCAAACAAGAAGAATGGAAAATGGGTACAGAGGGAAGAGTGGTAGAATGGAAGAGAGTGGTGGTACATGTAAAGAAAAAGTGCAGCAATAGAAGAAATATAAAGCTTGAAAGATGCTCAGTATGAAGTGTAATGGGTGAATAAAAGAGAGTGATAAAGGGGTATCACAAATATCCAAAGGGGAAGGGAGATGATGAGGATAGAAAAAGAAGTTGAAGGGGATTAAGGGCAAGGTTGGTAATAAGGTGAAAGAGAGGTATAAAATACAAAAGGTGGTTGGGGAAGTGGGCCATGAAAGATGCATAAGGAAAGATGGTGGGGAGGCCAATGAAGTAGAGTAAGAGGTGACTTTATGGGAGGTAAGGGGGCCCAATGGGGAATATTGTCAACCCTTGTGTTAAAAGAGATTGACAATCTAGAAAAGTTATTAAAAGAGATTGACAAACTAGAAAAGAATGGTAAACAAGGTAGGTGGAATTAGAACCCAAGGGCACCAAGAAAAAATATTCAAGGTAGTCTTGGTTTAGGATGACCTAGGTGAGGCACATGATTAGCATTAGAAATTAGTTAGGAAATGGGGAGTTAGTTGTTAGTGGTTGAGCTACCTATAAGTGATCCCTACATAGTCAAAATGGACATCAAGCCAATGTAGTTTGATTAAAAAGATGGCTAATGGATTATAAATAGGATGTCCTAATTTGAAAGACCATAAAGTTTAGGTTAGGTTGGTTGGATGTAAAATTGGCAAGAGGTCAAAATTAGTTAAGGTTGGTTTTGGTTTGCTGATGGTTGATGGTGAAGGGAAGGAAAGGGAAATGTTAATGGCTGAGCTACTCATAAGTAGTGCCTACATAGTCTATGGATATCAGGCCAAGTTAGTTCTAAACAGGGGTTAGGTTAGTGGTGTCCAAGTGGGTTTCCCCAATTAGATGAACCACATGGGTTGGTTTGGGCTAATGGTAGAGGGTTTTATAGAATAAAGGTGTTGGGTTATGGTGAAGGTAATGGTGAAAGTGCCTAGTGTAAATTGGTGACTAGTTACCATAATGATCCCACATGTCATAGGATGAGAGGTGTGGATGGGTAAGGTAGGGTAAATAAGAAGGGGATATCGAGCCTAGCAACATAAATGACCTTCAATGAAACTAGTCCAAAGAAGAGGTGTCTTTGTTAGGAGGTTACACCTTCTAAAATTATGTGAGGGTAGGAGTTTGGAGATAGTGTTTATTACCACGAGCTGAGTTTTAGGAGGTGGGGATCTATCCAGATCTATAGAGTTACTGTGGCCAAGGTTCATCACTACTATGCGCTAAGTTTTAAGGGTAATAGTGAAATGATGACCTTCAAAGAATTTCTTTGATGATCAAGTATACTCTACAAGTAATGAAGTTAGTAGTGTGGTGAGTGATAGAGGATGGACCTTGCCTAACCCAAGAGTTGCATGGGTAGGCTAGATAAATGGTGTCCATGTCTACATAATCTATCCCAATTATATAAAACTAATGACTTATTGGTTTCACTAGTTTGGGCCTAACCAACTAAAGGTTGCATGGCTAGGAGAAGATGGTGGTTCCCTTGCTATGAATGAACATTCAGCTGGCACAAAAGAAAAGACTACCATGTTTGAGTAAACACTACCAATGGTTGGGGTTTGATGCTTAGAATATGTGGTAGTGGGCTAGTAGGAATAGGAGGGACAAATGGGAAAGAATATGAATGTATCATTATAAAAGACCCATATCAGAGTATGATTCTCACTCTATGGGGATGAATGTGGGAGAGGAGAATAAAGTATACCCTTTAGCGGTTGTTTAGATAGGGAATGATATGGATTAAGTAGAAGGATGGTTGAACACAAATCTAGAGTCACCAGATAATTATTCTAATGCATAGGTAGGAAAATAATGTATGCATATGTCTTAGGAAATGCGTGTAATCTAATAAAATATTGCATGTGTCATGTGAATCCTTGCACCCTAAAAAAATATTGCATAGTTTGATGTAAACATGTATAAAATGTGTTGGATGTCACTAGTTGAATGTTATGGTTATGGTTATGAATGGTATGGTGATGGTTTTTGTATTCTCACTCAGTGTAAAATGAATGATTATTATTTTTGTAATGTTAGATGGTAAGAGTTGTGATGAAAACATTAACCAAGTACATTAAGATGAGAATAGGGCATGATGCTTCATTTTTGACAAGGACTAAAAATAGACTCGAAGTGGGATCATCTTAATGAATATAATCCCTTCAAATGTTACACATGAATGATTATTAGTTGATAAAAAAAGTTTCTTGATCACAGGGTGTCAAGTAAGCTCTAAATCCCTCGATTTATAGATAGTCAAAAGGGAAAATGGGTGATAGGTTGTGTGAAGGGTAATGGGTGATACATATGATAACCTCATGTGAATTAATTTACCCCTTATATAGGTGACCTAAGAATGGTATTAGATAATTCCATGTCATATGCTAGATGTAGACTAATCAATGCAAGAAGTCTACATGGGAAAGCTGATTACGGATTCTAACTTATTATGTTACTTGAGAGCTGATTGCAACTTTAGAATTGGTTTTAAAAGTGGGCCTTTTGATTTATTACTATATATAGGAAGCTAATCAATGTGGGAAGCTTCCATGAAATTTATCTACTTTTGACAAAGTTGACTCATCCATCTTTCATGGGATTGGTCTAAGCTTATTGGATTTGTTTTAATGTTCTTGATAGTTTTCCTTCAATGGAGAAGTCTACCTTGCATGTGGCAATTTCTATTTTTTTTAGCATCCATCCTTTGAGGAAGTAATCTGAAATGCTCAAGATATAGACCCAATTAATTATTACAAGATGAAATGTGTTTAGACATGGATTGGTCTAATTAGGTTAAGAGGTTTACCTTTATGAGGGAAAAACTTTACACACAAAGGTTAATGATATGTGAAAGGGTGTGGTTTTGAGAGAGAATGACCATGGGATTCCATCTTGTTAGAGATGAAAGTGTCCATGAGAACCATGCTATGGGTGGAATTATGGTACCCATATTTAGTATTAGGCCATGATTATCATATTTAATCACATGGTTCTATGTTGTAATCAATTGTCCTTAAAAGGGGAGGAGGAAAGTGCATGATGGTTATTATATTATAATCAAGGGATGAACTTAAGTTAGACAAACAAGTGAGTTTGATCTTTCTTTAACAAAAAAATGAACATAGATACGAAGTGTTGAGAGGCTCAAGTTTTGGTTTACCATTGAAAGAGGACAAATGATAAGCTCTTGATCCATACTTATGGGTGATGATGTAGGGTCCAAGCCAATTGAAAGAAAACTTGCCACATTTACTCTTTCCATGTTGGTCACATGTTGGTTTTCCTTTAGGATGAGATCTTTGATATTGAAGTCTCGAGGTTTGAGGTAAGGTTGGTTGAGTTTGATTGAGGTGGGTAATCTCCAGTGGTTCAAAGGGAGAATTTATATCCAAAATAGGTTAGGTGGTGTCCAAATGGGTTCCCCCAATTTAATATACCACTTGGTTCAAGTTGGGTTAATGGATAGGTTTGGTTGATAGGTTGAGGCAAAAATAATATGGTTAGTTCAATTAATAGTTAAGGTATGGTTAAAGTTAATAAATGGATAAAGCTTTATGGAAGGAAAGTTTCCCTAGTTTAATCTTCACATGGGTGGGAAAAATATCCAAAAGTGAAGGTTTTTGTGGTTGGGTTCGATTAGAATGGTGAGATTTTGTAGGGTATGTCTGTGGAATGGACATTTTAACCTTTTCCTTTCCTTTTATTGGACCTGATAGTGGGTAACCCTATAGGTGGTGTGGATAAAAGGAAGTGTTGGTTTAGCTTGTTGCTTCAATTCCTCCTTACTCTTAGACATGTGTTGGGTAGGATTGGTTGATGGTTGGGTTGGTAATGGGATCAATAGAGGTTCATTTGATAACATATTATCCTTATTATATAGCTGGGGGATAATGGTTTTAAGAGACTTGCAATGCTTTGTGTCATGGCCAAGTATCCTATGGTAAGATCACACATGGTGGTCATTATACCATGATGATTTTGGGTGTGAGGGGTTGAAAGTTTTGATAGGTGGTAAGGTTAAGGAAGAGGTTTGCAATAACCTTTGTAAAATGGTTGAATAGGATTCATGAATAGGTGTTGGAGGTGATAGGTTTTTAGTTTTGGGAGCCTTCCTAAAATTCGTTTTTACTGTGAAAGTTATGGGTGATGGGAAGCTTTGGTTTTTTGGTTAGGTTGGGCTAGCTTGGTTAAGGGAGGTCCATCTGATAACATATTATCCTCATATAAGTTATGGATGAGTTCTTATAGATATTTGCAATGCTCTATTTCATGTCTGACTATCCTATGGTATGCATAGACTAAGCTAGCATAAAACCGTTTTGGTTGAGGATGTAAAGGGTTAGAAGTTTTGACAAGTTTAAAATGTTTGAGATGTGGTAAGGTTAAGGAGGATGTTTTAAATAACCTTTAGAGAATGGTTGAGTATGCCTCCATTAAAGGTGGTAGGGGTTTGGTGGTTTTTGGTTTAGTGCAGAGCTTCGTTACTTTGAATTATTTTACTCCAAGATGTGGAAGAGTAATGACCTCCTTGAAATGGATGAACACCTATAATAAAATTTGGGTAGCAATACTCTAACTTTTCAATCTCTTTCTTGGGTGAAGGAGAGGGGGGCGGTATTTGTGAGGAAACATGCCAAAAGAGGGCATCTTAGAATTATGACACATTTTCCCACAAGGTCAAGGATGGGGTTGGTGAAAGATTCCTATGGGAGTTGTCAAGTCTCCCTACCTTGCATGCAAGTCTAAGTTTAAAAATAATTATGCACATGGCTTGAAAATGGGACCAAAGACTTTGTTACACCCTTATTTGTCCTCATTTATGACTTTTAAGAGTTCTACCACCAAATATGGCACCATTTTTCAAGGGGGCATGGGTGATTCAAGTTGAGGTGGGTGAATATTCCAATTTGCGCTGATAAGTCTCTTATTGGGGCTAAGAAGTCCAAAATGGGGGCTCTTTGTCTATCCCAAGGTGTGAAAGGGGTAGGTAAGTCAATTTTGAAGGCTATTTTCATGTGAAAATGCAAAACCAAGTCAAAAGACTTAACCTTGAGGATAAATTCGACCTTCAAGTGGGGACCCTTATGATGCTTAAATGAGGTCATAAGCATCTTGGAAAAAGGGGATAAGGATGGGGTACCAAGCCATATCACTTTTCCACATCATTTTACTATGTCACATGCCATGTCATTTTTCATGTCATATGCCATGTCACATGCCATGTTATTTTCTAGGTCACTTTCCATGTCATCATGAATACTAAAAGTAGGTCCCACAGTGAATAGTGATGGTGAATAATGTTTCATAAATAGTGATTTCAGAAACTATTTTTGAATGGTGTTTTAAAATAATAATTTTTGAATACAAATTGGTAGAATAGGTACTTTGGTTAAGTTAGGAGTATGGAATAAGGGGTTAGGAGGATTTAAGGTGGTCTCGAGGCATTCATACACCTAGAACTACAAGTGTGTAGTTTTCTAGTGTCTACACTAAGTTCAACAAGGAGAATTTAAGGGATGAGTTTGATTCTTGGCTATATTTAATCAAAAACCTAATTTGAAATAAAATCATATAATTTTTATTTATGGTTATATTGAATCTGAGTTCAATAAGGAGAATTTAAGAAATGAATTTAAGGTAGGCCATTACTATATTTATTTCAATATAGTGGCTATTCCTAGAGAATAAAATCAGGATGTTGATTAACTACCCTTAGGTAATTCTATTGGTAAATAATTCGATAATAAACTAGTCAACATCAAAGACCTAGAAATTTTACATATTATTAGGTAAAAATGAACAAGGTACGATCTCAATGGAAAATCTCTACACCTTGGACTCTTTCAATGGTGCTAAGTTGGAAGCTGAAGAAACCAGTAAATCAACAACTTAATTTTATTTTTTAAGAATAACCACTATATTGAAGGCCTCAAATGACTCAATAAAATCCTAAATTTTTATTTTAACCTCTTAGTATATGATAACATGCATTGGTATTTGTCCCTGACCTGATTAATTACTAGCTCTAAATCTCCATATATTAACAATTGCTTGACATTATTTTTGAGAGAAAACTAAAATCCCAAAATTAGTGCCTCATACTCTACTCTATTGGTGGTGAAATTTAAATATAACCTATATTATTACAATTAATTCTTACCTTGTGGATCAACCAATTCAACACAAATGCCTAATCCTTGCTTAGATCTTGCACTGTCAAAATGAAGAGTCCACAATTGGGAAGGTATATAGACTTCTAGTTCCTACACCTCATACTTTTTGGTAAATGTATAAATTCCAAGGTTAGGATATTTGTATCTTACCTCTTCATTCTTAATATTGTACTTTGTGACGGGGTGCTTAATTATTAGTTCTCATTCAATTTTAATCTAGTTTGGAACACTCTCCATGGCAAAAAAATATGAGAGAAGTCTCTTGATGCATACCCATCGAATATCTTTGACAAATATCTACATAGGAGGAGTTTATATCGCTCTAGGATATCTACCACAAGTATGTCTATAGTCATTTATACACGTGGCTTATATGTCATTTGAATGCGTACATTATTTAACTCTCCTACTAAAGGCACCATTATTTTATCTAAATGTGAAACCATCCTCTTAGCTAGGTGTGGAGTCAATCTAAGATTTTTAAAAAATATAATTTGGCATCACAATATTTTAAGTTCTAGAATCACCTAAACAATTTTGAATATTCTTTCTAAATGCTTTAATAGTCAATAATAGAGGACGAAATTATAAATTACTCTTGTGAATGACATTTGTATGAGCAACCTTTATGTTATCTATAATATACTTTCCTATGATAGACCTCCATGGGATCTCCTTATATTTAGTGATCTGAGCCAATTCATGAAGAGTTATGTTTTCTTTAATCTTCTTCATGTCTTCAACAATGTTTTATCCTCCTTTACTCTATTATTTCTTATTCTAGGGTTGATTATTCCTTTTTGGGAGAGGTGGATTATTATCAAACTTTGTATTTGATGGAATAATGGTATTATTTAGAGGAGTAGATGTTGTGAAGGGTTTCTTGTTACTCAGATTATGATTTCCTTTCTGGTACTACTAGAAGGTATGTACCTCATCAAAATTATCCTCTAGTACATTGTCAGCCTTACTTGGGAAAGGAAACTCATGAGTTTCAAAAACCATGGTGTTGTTTGATGAATTATATTTGTGAGGGAAATCTGGTGGGTTATTCATCAAATATTGCTTCATCATCTCCATTTTAAAGATTTCATATGCTGCACAAAATTTAACATAATCAAGTTTATAATGTTGCATGTGTTATGTGTCTCTAATATGCTGATTTTTGGTAACTTATTGGGATGTTATTTTTAAAAATTATTTATATATTGATTGAATTTTTTTTTATATCTTTGAAACCCATAATTATGTTTATTATTTGACCAGTCACATTACCCATCTTCTTCTGCATACTCAAAAAGTCATTGCTCAACTTTTAGACTATTCTCCATATAAAATCCAATTCTAATTTTGTAGAATCCACACCCTAGACAACTATATTACTAGATGGGATTGAATGTTGGTTCTTATGATGACCATTCATCTATACATTATTGTTCATATAACCATAATTTTTATTTGGTGTCTGCTGCATTAGAGGAGGCAGTGTATACAACTAATTTTGGTTGAATGTAGGAATATTTTGATTCACATGAGGCACTTGATTCAAAGTTGGGAAACCAACATTAATGTTAAGGGTGCCTAGTAAATAATAATTGAGTTGTCTGTCAATATTTATGGCTTCTTCATATGATAATTCTAGAGTGTTGTCATTAGTGGCTCTTCACAAAAACACTACAGTAATTGGATCCAAAGAATTTCTGTATATCTCTAATGCTAGAGATTGTTCTGGTTTATATGTTGGACTCAACTAGGTGTACATATTTATAAATATTACATTAAAATCTTATATTCACTTATTAGGCTCCCTCTTCATACTAGTGAAATGTTGATACACCAAATTAGGGCAGGTAACCTATCCAAATAGGGTGAGATATGTGCTTGACATGCATTCCAAGAAGTAGTGGATTTTTTGTATAGATTGAGGTACTAATCATAGGCAACATCCTAAAATGTGAATGAGAAAATCCTATATGAAAAATATTCATCAATGACAATTATTAACCTAAAATTAGCCTTGAAAGACTTGATATGCTCCTCTGCCATTCTTCTTCTTGAAGGGGAGAAGGAAGGTAACTACTTCTCTAGATTCCTTGGTAAATTATGCATATCCCTTGGGATGTTAATAGAATATATAACTAACCAAGGTGGCTAAGCCATAAGATGATTAATAAGGTGGATATTTCTTATTGGAGAAGGTGTTATAGCTTGAGATACCATAGGAATAACTAGTATAAATATAGGCATTCAGTGTACTAATCAAAGTGAAACCAAAAGACTAGTTTGGACCCTAGATCTAGTAACTCTCTTGGGTGTTTCTAGTGAAACTAAAATGTAAGGGATAACCTCTCACTAGTGAAGGAACATAAGTGGCCATCCTTCTAGTGCCAAATTTATTCTATTGATTTGGGTCTTGTGTACACCCCAATATTTAATGAGGTATCCTCTAATGTTTTATGATATCAATGGAGGTGAACTCTGATCCAAGGTATAAGTTGAAGGTGTGGGTTAAATAACAGGGTGGAGGTTGATCATGTAGGTTTTTAATTAGGTGTTCATGAATGAAACCCAAAATAAAATTAAAACCTAGTTGATTTAGATGGATGGAACTTATTCTAAAGTGGTTATATTTCAATCAAAGAAACTCTAAAAAAAGAGGGAGAGGTAGGGTAGAACAAAAATCTCTATGATTCAAATAATAATCACTTTCTAGTTATTATCTTTATGGACAAGTGTTCTAATAATAATTTTTGTAACTAATATTTATTACATATTCACATGCAAACATAACATGAGGATTTGGGGAAGAACTTATATATTAAAATTTGTGATCTCAACTAAATGTTGCTATCATTAGATTTATTGTTCCACACCCTTATTCAATAGGTTATAACTCAAAATAAAGAGGTATCTAAGGTAACTATGTCTCACACATAGAATGATATATCAAAGAAAACACTTTTGTGCACTCAGAGAATTGAAATAGTCTACCTAATTTCATAAAATTAATGATACTAGATAATTGTTTAATAACTATTGCACATATTAAATCAAAATATATCAATAATGACAAGAAGGAGTCATCTGTAGCTTTTGCACACTTTAAATTAATGAATCAAATAATCAATAAATTAAAATGTAACTAATTACATGGAAATGGAATGGAAAAACATCAACACATTTTCATGACAATCAAAAAACTTCATCTTGTGTTTATACTTTTCCAACCCTTTGAAAAATGGATTTACATGTATATATAGATTTGGGAAGGGGTCACCTCATCCCTTGAATCCATGAAAATTTCTAAGTTACATGTATATAATTATAACATGAGTTCTAATTGATACAAGTATTGTAAGTACAACTATGTTTGGTCACAACTGTATCTATAAAATAAATTAATTTATATAGCGTAGTGTAACATGTCCAATCTTTAAAAATTATTTAGTTTACTATTACATGCACATGAAATATATAATTAGACTTTAGTTACATATATCAATTCTTCATGAAAAAATCACACAAAATTAACCTCAAAGCTAAGGTTTAGTTGAGGTTGATGGTTTTATGGTTGAACCCAAAGTAACAATAGGAACAGAACTAGTCGACTAAGTCAAACTGGATGGTGGGGGCATAGTCACCTTTTTATTTGATTCTAACTCTTAGTAATATTTGAAACCAACCCCATGCTAAAACTTGATGATGTCTATGTTCAAAATAGGTGGTTTATTTACCCTATTTACTTATGTAATTAATTATGCATGTTCATCCATGGTGGATCAAAAATCCACCTAAAAAATCTCTACTTTGGTAACCTTCTTCCTCACAAAATTGAGTTTTGATTCAATTTATTCTAATTCCATCCATTAAAGATTTTTCTTGAAATTTGTATAATATTTTTGAAGTAAATGGTTGAAATAGGCTTTAATTATTAAATATCTCATAGATTTTCTATCCTAAGAAAACTTTAGGTCATACAAAATTAAAAAAATAAGTTTATCATGCTATGTAAACTTTGGTATTTAGGACTCTGCACTAGAAACCCAATCCCAAGCCTCTTGTATCTAGATGAAAACTAAACTAAGGGCATGAGATGCCTCTAATGGTTTCATCAAGTTCAATTGGCTCAAAGCCTTATTGGTTGTATACAAAATAATAAATTCCAATTTGTTTTCATTTTCTTTTGAAGAATTAAATAATTTAGATATTTGAATAATACGAGGAGCTAGTTTAGATATTATTGAACTAATAACATTAATGAAATTATATAATATAAGGGACATATTTTTAACATCATTTTTTATTTACGCATGGACATGAAAAAATTGTTTTTCATTTACTTATTCTAGCTCTTGTTCTAGCTCCCTCTTAGCTTATTCAGTCCCCTCATGAAGCTCTATTAAATATTCTTTTTGAATCCTAAACTAGTACTTCAAATATTCAATATATGGGGACTCACGAAACCTCCTATTCTTCCTATTTGACAAAGAGAAAACATCTTATCTCTCTTCCAAAACTATACCCCTACTAGAATCATCTCTGATCTTCCTCTTTTTGATTTTTTGGATGCTCCATGTAGATTTTTCAAAGATGGATCTCACTAAAGGAAAAAAAATTATTATTAGATTGGGCCTTTGGGAGGCCCAAGCTTCTAATTCATAATCCCATCAAGGAATCAATAATTTATTAGATTTAGTTGGTTGAGTGTCCTCAATAGTAGTTTTAGCCATAGGGCTCCCTAAATATTGCCTCAAAGTTTCTACCTACAAGGGGTCTAGTAATGGTGACCAAATCATCTTAAACCAATTAATACCACTAAAATGGGGTATTGTATGGACTATATACATCAACTTATTCTTTCTTAATTTTATCATTAAAATAATAGAAGTGGACCAAGTAAAACTTGAAGGCATTGGTAATTAAAATTGAGTGGTGGAAACATGTAACTAGGCACTTTCCACAACTCCTTTGGTTTTCTTGAAATGAACTTTTTAGTCTTTAGATTAGTAGGGGAAATGGTGAATAGAGTGGAAATAGTGGAAGTGTAGGCAATAGGGGTTAGGGAAATAAGCCCAACACTAGAAATAACTGGAACTATAGAAACCAAGGGAATGGTTGAAACAATAAGACTTGTTTACGATGTAGGAATACTAAAAATAATTGGAATGGAGGAAACCAAACTAGTGCTAGAAACAATATAAACTAATGAAACAATAGTAGTGGAACAAACAATATAAATCAAAGGTATGGTAGAAACAATAGGGATTGAGGAAGTTAAAGGAGCAACCTCCTTACCTGAATTTCCACTCTCATGAAGTGGCACCTTTTCTTTCAATCCTTGAAGGATTATTACTTTGGCCTTCTATAGGTCCTCTTCTTCCTCTTCATCCTTGAGTTCCCTCTAGATGGCTTATTTTCTAAGGTTTTCTTATCTTTCTTGTAGTGAAACTTTAATAATTACCTCTATAGGAGATCCATGATCTCTAGGCTTTCTCTTATAATAAATTATGGTTTTACCAGTTAGGAGGGATGCCAATTGGAATAATGAGAAACATATACATTTGTGCCAACTATACTTGAGTAAGTGATAGGAATTTCCTATTCTTATTTATTATAAGAATCAATACAAATTATCTCCTCTTATCCTCTAGGACCACTAGTAGCAACTGTAAGTTCTTCCACCTCTTCTCTTAATTTACAACCCTAATTATAAGTGGTGGTGTCTAAGATGGTTTTCCATGTGATGCATTAGAGACCATTGGAATTTAATCCACACCCTAATCTTGATTTACAATTATCATTGGTCCTCTTTGACCCAATGATAACTAGTGAGGCCAAAAATTCTAGAAGTCTATGCTTACCCATCCACCCAATTGTGGAAGCCTAATGTATGCTTTTAAAATTATTAAATTAAGTTCTCTTTGAATAATTATCAAGAGTTAATCTATAAAACTAGCTACTTTTTCTATTTCTATAACTTATAAATCATCCTTTGCATTCAAAAATATGAAGTCATGGTCATAAAGTTTGTGTTGGTATAAGATGCCCATACCTTTGATGTGATTCTAAAAGATCACAATATCTATATGGTAGATTCACTAATAAATAGTACTCCCTAAACTTGACAACCTCTTATAAATGCTTCTAGTTTGTATATCATATTTTGTCGATCATAAGAGAAGAGTCATGAAATACACCATTATTATTCTTCTTCATGTCTTAATTAGTTATCCACCATAGTTGGTAATCAATTTATTGCTTAGCTAGTTTGTCTAGGATAAACTTCGGGAGACATAATAGGGACACCTTATGTCTAATTACCATGATAATTATATAATTGAGACAAAGACAATAATATCCCCTTTGTTTGAGTGTCTTGATAGTAATTTTTGATATCCTAAATAGGGTAACTTCATGAATTACTCTCCATACTTATGGAATACATTTTTATAAATTCTAATTATGTTCTTTGTATATGCATAGATTTGAAAAAATGAGAAAAAGTCACATTATTGATTCTTAATGCAATCTAGGATGGGGATCCAGAGTGATCTATTATGCATATATATGGTTCTCATTATTACATACAATAGATATGACATCATGTATAAATGTCCAGTCATAGGCCTATTATATTTCTTAAACATTTGTTCACATTATTATCTCCCCTAGTGTGAAGGTTAGCTTAGAAGTCATCATTAAATCCATTAATGGTACCCATTATATATGAAGATAATGGATGCTAAGGTAACCATACAACCTACTCAACAATGCCATTATGATGTGGATGCCCATCAAAAATTTAGTGATAAGGACTGAATCTCTACCCTTTAGAGTGACCACCTATTTAAGAGTGGTCCACTTTTGTAAAGAATTCTCAACTGTGGAGGTTTTATTCCACATTTCTACATGGTATCCATTAGAAATAGAATCTATAACTAAAGTAGTAGATACCTCTAAAATGCATCACCTAAAATTTAGGTGATGACTATCTTGCATTCTATGTGATATAGAAAACCACCACTAATTACCTTGCTTATAAATAATAATTCTTGTAATAGGTCAATGAAGGGCATGAAATCGGATTTGACTACTATAAAATGTAGTTTTTGACATAAAAAAGGTAACAAGTAAATCACAAGTTGATTATGTGAGATTATTATAATTTATTTGTATGAGTGTGCATTTATATCCTCTGCCACATCCCAAAGAGATGATTAATTTGCATAATCATTATTGAATATAGTAGAATCACAAATACTTGATTTAGAATTTGGAGGGAGGAAGTACCCCTTGAGTACTTTAGACGAGGAGGCCATTATTACTTGGTCTAGTTGTGTAATCCTAGTCTTCAATTCAACTACTTACTTTCTCCTTAGAGGTAATTCACAATTGAATGCATGCATCTAGGTATTTTAGTTCTCTTTGGATTACAATTCACTTAGGTATGATGTATCTTTACATTTTTATTATATATCTTTGAGTATAATACTTTAATTCCAATTCATGTGCCATTAATATCAAACATCTAAAAGCCTTATTACATTTGGAGGAATGCCAAATTATTTATTTGTACAAGTTTCATCTCATTAAAACCTTCATATAATACCAACAATGACACATAATCTACCTTTAGATGTTGATTGTTGGGTCTAAAATTTGAAACATAATTCATGAATATAATTTTTGAGCAAAATTTCTGAAGACCAATTCACATATATCACAACCTGTGAAGAAAACTCTTTTTTAAATGTAACTTTCAAACACTTTTACCAAAGATAAAAAATTGCATATAATTCTTGAAGCACAAATTATGAACAAAACCTACAGAGTGTAAAGTTTGTGAAGTGTGGCAATTCCAAACAAAACTTGTGAAGTATAATATATGTGAAAGCAAATTCATGACAAAGATGTAATTTTTTTTTTGAAGAATCAAAAGTTTTGAAGACTAAATCTGTGAACAAAACCTCCAATCAAAAGTTTTGACAAATAATTTTCATGAAGGTTAAATAGATGCAAATGATCTAAAATGTAAAAATATGACTTTCAAATAAAAGTTTTGAAGACCAAAAATATGCAAAGGATCAAAATGGTGAAAGGTAAAATATGCAAAGACCAAAATTTTACAATCACTACACATGTTTTGAAAACCTGTGTATATGTAAAACTTCCTATAAAATATTAAGAGGTTAGTCTGAATAAAATAAACATGTGAAAATGCCCCCTTGCATTTATATCACACAAAAAAAGTTAAGTGCACATATAAATATCTATGAAAGAATATTTTTAAAATAGACCTAGGCCTTTTATAATATAGTGGGTCTCTATTCAAAAGAAAAAATAGATAATGGGGGTATGTTAATTACAACAATATCAATGTAACCACATATATATATCATTATAAATCTTTAAAGCTAAGATTAGGACATATATATATATATATATATATATATATATATATATATATATATATAAATATGGATAGAGAGAAATTGGAAGAAACATGCCCCCAACCTTAGAAAAATGTGAGTTATCACCCAACAATTAAGATTAGCTCAATCATGTAACCCAATCATACTTATAACTTAGTGAGAATAAGTTAACAAAGTCAACCCATACCATATATTTAGTGAGGTTGGATGATGTAATCAAGTCCAATGTATGAACTTGGAATTATTGAGTGATTTAATCACTTTAACCATACCAAAATCAATCCAACTACTATAGTGAATTGGATCAATATAGTCTATAATAGTGTGACCTGATGGGTAATGATAGTTCATACAAGAGTGTTAAAATTTGAAATGGAAACTCTTAGATATGTCTCATGTTAAAACTATGTATAATAATGGTACCAATGTATATAATTATACCATAAATGTGTATCTAAATTATTTTACTATGTGCTTTGGATACTTTGGAATTTTACACAAGTGTGGGTAGAATGTTACCATAACATGACCCCACTATATATTAAGAAATCTAAAATCTGATATAACTACTAATGTGGAGGACATGTTTCCCAAACATGCCCTCACTAAATTTGGGTGTGCTAAATACTAAATAAATATGGAGAACATGCTTCCAAAGCATGCCCCCACTAAATCTAAAAATTATGCCAAATGTGCATAACATGCCTCTATGACATGCCCCCATTGATATGCCCTCAATTTAAGGTGAGGAAAGAATAGAAACTAGTAATTAACTCATATCAAAGGGATAAGACAATTGAATAATATGTGAATGGAAAAATGTAGCATTGAAGCACATAGAACAATGTTATCACATGAATTCCTAAGAATCATGATAAATATCATGGTAATATATAGGTGGAAATAGGATAAGCTCAACATGAAATTAAGTACACACACAAGAGCACTCAAAATCAAGTTAACATACAATAGTCCTAAGAGATCGTAAATAAGGGGCATGTTCAAATCCCACATAATTTAAGGCACATGACATAGTCAAATTTCCAAAAAATAAATAATGACATGTTCAAATGTCTATACAAAAAATAATGAAATATTCAAAAATAAAATAAAGTAATAAAAATCATGGGGGCCATAACCAAAGGAGAATATTCAAATTCTTAAACAAGAAAGACAATAAAAAGGTAAGACACTCAAATAAGTACATTAGAAAAAGCATAATCAAACAATATAAACATATCATAGTAGCCCATGGATCAAAATTGTTATAAAAAAATGTCAAATACATAGCATATCAAGTACCTTATATAATATATAATCATGGATAAAGGCATGTTTAAGTATGTAAGAGCTCAAACATGATAATGAAGGATGATCATTAAACCATATAACCTATGAGTATCAATATCAAAGAAGTATATGCCCCCAATGTCCACATGACATGATTATAGGGAAGGTTCAACATCTAAAATAGGAATATATAGTGTATCTATGTATCACACTCAATTAGAATCATGGCACACATATGTATGTAGAAGTAACGGATATGTCATCCATCAACATGGAAGTAACACATAGATTCCAAGGAGCCAATAGAACATGTTTATGTTGATAATATTGTTAGAGTTTTGAAGTATTTAAATGGTATTTTGGAATATTATGAAGAGGAAATATCATCCTATGATATCATCCAAAGGATGGTCATATATACCTCCACAATTGGAACTTGGTGAAAGGAATTATGGTACTTATAAGGAGCATATATGGGTTCAATATCTGCCAATGTAGTATCTATGATGCTCTACATATGTATAATAGAATTCTAAGGTCATGAAGTAGTAATAGAAGGAATATGGGTTTATGGAGCATATCTTTATGTCCTCTATGGTTTATTTATAATAACAATAATAGGAATATGTTTAGGTTCTCTAGATTCCTAAATATTGTGTGTAATAAAAGATGGGGATTTCATGGAATCTAATACATGTTTCTAATGTAGTGGTCTCTCAAGTACTGGCTACCCTATAAAGGAATTTCCTATTTCTTACCATTTTGTGGTGGATTAACATTAGTAGGTTTGATAAATTTCTACCTAGGTATAAGTTTTTCTTATTTAAGAGGATGCTCATATAGAATTATGGAAACTATAATCACTTAATTGTCATGAATGTATTTAACACACCCATGCATCATAAAAGGTATTACTCAAAGTGTAATGGATTCAAGGTCTTCCCAATAACATATCAAAGATTATTTTGAAAGGTATAACTAAAAATATAGTAATAATATGTGAAGGATTGACCTATAAATGTAGGTTAATCTCATTAATAGCCTTTTAGGAGGTCACATTGAATTTTTTAACTGATCTAGTAGAAGGATAAAAATTATGATGAGTATAAATAAGATGTGAAATTAATGTCATGGTAAAAACATTTTTTCTTGCACCATTATCAATCATAACGTTGTGTATAGGTTGTTGATTAAGGAATTCTCAAATGAATAAAGAATGAAGATCAGAGTCATCATCCTTAACCTTATTATCATCATAAGTAAAATAAGGTGACTAAACCATAGGAGGTGTATATTGTATATAGGTACTAATAATCCCATCTCATGGGTTTTCATAATGCAATGGAGGAGGATGTGTATTATATGCCATTTTCACATCTAGTTCCTTATTAGAATGATCTTTTAAAGGATTGTTAAATATTTTATATTTCTAGTGAATACTAGGTTGTGAACCTATTTCCTTGGGAAGATCATCAAATGTAATCATTTGATAATTATTGATGTCTTGGATCTTATGTTTCAAGGTAAAACATTTGTTCATAGAATTATTTTGTCCTTGATGTTAATCATAATAAGCATTCACACCATATCCTTTAGGTAAATTTCAAATCATATCAACCTCTATAGGATGAGGGAGAGATATAATATTAAACTCTATTAAATATATGAGTAATGAAGTGAGAGATTCAAGGAAGCATGTAAATTATCTCCTTGATTCATTAGATAATACAAGTTGATTAGGCTATTGTGAAACTACATTAACCATTGTGGTTGTTTCATTTTCAATCTCAAGATGTTTTACCTTATAACTTGGTTTGATTGTAAATTTTGCATTTGATGTAGATGTATTTAGTGTATTTGTTGCATACTTAAGTTTGTTCCATGAAATAAGTTTCATTTCATGATTTTAAACAAATGGAATAAGTAATCAAAAGGTTTAAACCTTCTTAAAATAATATAATCATGTAAAGGAGAAAATAAAAATTTCTTAAATATGTCTTGAAACTCTTTATCTATCATAGGATTAGTTATTTTATCCAACATTGTCTTGTACCTCAGGAGATATTCATTGATAGGTTCATTTGTTTCTTGTTTATTTTTGGCAATTTGAGCATAGGAAACCTTTTCATAAATATTAATAGGAAAGTGTGCCAAAAACTAATTTACAATAGGTTTTATTGCTTTTATGGATTGGAGAGTTAAATCATAAAAATACCTCATATCATAGTCTTTAATTCTTCTGGAAAATAATTTGGTCAAAATTTTATCATTGGAAGCATAGTCAAGTCATGCCACATTAAAGGATAGAATATGTTGTTCAGGATCACCCTTGACATCATAAAATGTGAACTTAGGTGTAATAAAACTAGTTGGCAAAGGATGAAAAAATTACTCAAGTGCAAGAGTTTTATATAACACATCTTTCAAATCAATAACATGAAAATATTTTAAAGTGTTTTATTTAATGTTTGTAACCTTGTCCTCCAAGGTCTCTATAACTTGAAGGATTATTTGAATTGTAGATCTATTGGGGTTTAAATTATAAATTTGAAGCTATTGGTAATTACATGGTAGATGTGTCAATAGATTTTTTAAGAAATAAATGGTTAAACACACATCCCATGCCTCCTCTAGATGTATTAGGTTCTAATGTGTTTAAGGGGAGAGTTTTTGGTATATGGTGATGACCCATGGTAATAGCATGATTAATAAATGGACCTATTTGGTCATATATATTTTTTATTTTTTAATTTATAATTTATTTTTATGATTTAATCAATATATTCAAGTTTTTGACAAATACACTCACAAAAAATATAATTATTTACACTTATTCATGATCTTTTTTCTCATGTTCATTGGTTTCATTAGACTCATGGTTTTCATTATCAGAATCTTCTTTTATGATTACCTCATTAACATGTTTTTCATTATCAACATTGTTATCATCATGATCCATAGGATTAGGTATCTCATTGGTTTGAGACATTTGAGGTGGTGGTAGGGGAAGCTCAATGTGTTTTATAAGATTACTTCCCAATTTATGGCTATGCTTAAGTTTTATGCAAAATAATATAAGTAGGAAATGAAAATGTACAATAAATTGAAACCCTATATGAATAAAAACCTTAAGAATTATAAATGTTTTCACTCATATGAATCAAGTTCACCAAATTTTTAACCCTAATTTGGATTTGGATCCTACTTGGATAAATAGGGTTAATAATATATAAATGAAAATACATGAGGGTGATAATCAGATCTTTAACAAGATAATTAAATGTTAAACTTAGATATAACATATGTTTAATTTATTAAACTAATATTAGATAAAAGTAGTTAGTACCACTATTCTAGATATGGAAATGACAAATAAATAATGTACTTAGTTGGTTTTGATGCTAATATAGATCTAGATATGGAACATGCAGGAAGCAAACTAGAAGAGAATTCTGGATTAGTTGCTAAATTATATATTGAGTGCCTTTGGAACCATAAACACTAACACCAGCCTTGGACATTAACATCTATGATATTTTATAAACTAGACATAGGTGTAACATATTAATACTTACTAGGAAAGGATGAAACCACTCAGATGCTTCTGGGTTTATCTTCACCTTCACTCTAGTACATTCAGATCTAGGTAATGGAATGTCATTCCTAATGAAATTTCAAAACATTAGTTCATCATCATAGTGACCTTGATAAAAAAATGGGGTAGTGAGATCATGGTGTCTAGCTAACCCCACATATCCCCTTGTCAATGAGTGTTGTCTACATAGCCACTACTTTGAAGAGGGCCTTATATTTATGTAGTTCACCCATAATGTGTTGGATTGTGTGTGGATAAAGATGCAATATTTGGAAATTAAGTATAACAATAAGCTAGATTGTAACTTGGAAAATCAAGATCTTGGGTTGCTCCTTTAGTACTTCATACATGTAGATGTCTAGTTCCTATGATTGATATGGAAATATGAATGAATAGGGAAGATTTGCTCAATTAAATTATCTTTGGTATGAATGCTATGTGAGGGATGAATTAAGAGTGATTATGAATATATACCACTCTTATCAATAAATATCTCACATTGAATCACTTAGGATGACCATTAGGATATGTTTGATTTGTAAATTATATTTCTTTAGGGAACTCGACACCTAAATTAGGGTAAGACACTAGCATCAATGTAGGGGTCTAGGATTGACACTTGTGTCCTAGTAGTTATAAAAAAGGTACAAGATCAAAACATATAGGGGCATAGGATAAGCATATTTTAAACATTCTAGGAAAAATAAAAGGTCTAGGTCATCAACATAAGACTAGTAGGACCAAGATATAGGCTAATGGGCATAAGATAGAGAAGATGAAAGACTTTCAAATATGGTAAAAGTAAAAAAGTAAGAGGAGCATCTAATTTCTAAGTTTGGAAAGTGTACAATATTGAGTTGTTATATAATCCATAAATATCATCTATAATAACATGATTATCTAACCTTTCTTATATGCATTTTATTCACACCTTTAATATAGGTAAAACAAAATAAGTATTTCCCCTCTTGATATTATGAATGTGTGTTGCTAACCTTTTTAACATTTTTCATCTCTATAATTGTCCCCTACTCATTCTCATTAGATATAAGTTGTATTTCATGTATCATTCTTATGATTACTTAAATTTGTGTTGGTTTACTTTATACAAGATAACATAATGTGCACACTTTATAACCTCAAAGATTATATTTAAGTGCAAGGTTATCACCTACACAAAAGATCCCATGACCCATAGTGTGAATCATTTGTATCATATCATATATTTTTTCCATGCTATTAAACATGGAATAAAAATAAGAGAAATAAGGATTACTAGTTGAAACTATTTTAGCCTACCTAGAAGAACTCCTTATCAAAATTAATAAGGGTGACATTTAGGAAAAACCTAAGGTAACCCATACATGTAAAAGCTCATTAAAGATTCCATAGGAAAATAACACACAAAACTATTTGGCCAATCATGTGAGTTGATGATGTAACTCAACCTAACACATTCAAACTCTTTCTCTCTCTTTCTCACATAACACACTCAATAAAAATATCAATAGTTCTATGAAATCTAAATTCATATTAAAAGTTGTTCAATTTATGTTTAATAGAGCTTAATATGCCATATTTGAGTTCCCTATGTAATTAATCAATAAATTTGTTGCATAGGGAAATAAAATAGGTAAAATCCAGTCTGAATCTAAATTATTTTGTTATATTTGTGTTTAATGTCTTGATATGCCCTATTTAATTACCATGTGTAATAAATCAAGTGATTAAATCCACATGGAACTCAAATAAGGAATATAAAGTGTGAATTTATATTATTATATCACATTTTTATTTATGGGGCTTAATATTCCCCATTTGAGTGCCCCTTAAAACTAATAAAGTGAATGATTGCATGAGGCACTCAAATAGGGCATAATGAGTCTGAATTAATTTTTTGCATGCAAAAATCAAATAGGGAATATCAAGTGTAAATTTGCATTAGTTTATCACATTATTATTTGTGGTAATTTATATGCCCTATTTAAGTGCTTCATGCAACTATTTAATTTATTGGTTGCATGAGGCACTCAAATTAGGAATATCATGTCTGAAATTACATTAGTTTTAAGAATTTGTGTTTAGGGGGATAATATACCTATTAAGTGTTATGTCCAACCAATAGAGTTAGTAATTACACATGGGACTCAGATAGGGCATGTATCAATTATTAATTTAGATTAGGTTATCTCATTTGAGTTTTGGTGGCTTGATATTCCCTATTTTAGTGATTTGTGTAAATAATTGAGCGAGTGGCTACATAAATCACTCAAAAATGCCTTATTGAGTCCAATTTTACATTAAATTGTCATGTTTGTGTTTATGGGGCTTGATGAACCATGTTTTAGTGCCTTGTGTATCCAATCAAGTAATTTGTTTCACAAGGCACTCAAATAAGTCATACCAAGTATGATTTTTCTTTAAGTGGTAACTATTGTGTTCATGAGGCTTGATATGTCCTATTTTAGATCCCAATGAAATGAATTTGATGATCATTTTATAGGGTAATTAAATAAGGATTAACAAGTTTTATTTTATATTAGGTTGTCAAATTTATGTTTAATGGGCTTGATATGCCCTATTTGAGTGCCCATTAAATAAATCAAGTGATTGGTTACATGAGGCATTTAAATATGACATATTGACTCCCAATTTATATTAGGTTCTTGCACTTGTGTTTATGGTGATATTTTTTTCCTATTTTAATTATCTATGTAATGAATCAAGGGATTTATTTTATATGTCATTAAATTTTATCGTATCAAGTGTGAACCTACATTAGATTGTTTCATTTGTCTTTAGGGTGCACTATAATTCCCATTTGAATGCCCTGTGTAATGAATCATGTGTTTGGTTGAATGAGATACTCAAATAAGGAATATAAAGTACAAAATTACATTAGGTTTCAAATTTATATTTAGGGGTACCAATGTTCCCTATTATAGTACCTCATGCAACAAATAGAGTGATTCATTACACGATAAATTTAGATAGAGCATATCATGTCTAAATTTACAAACTAGTTTGTCAAATTTACATTTTAAGAGGCTTCATATGTGCTATTGGAGTTCCCCATGAAAAAATTATGATAATGGATCCATAGGGAACCTAAATATGTCATTTAAAGTCCAAATTTACATTAGGTTTCCACATTTATGTTTAAGAGGCTTAATATGCCCTATTTAATTTCCCTGTGTAACGAATCAAGTGATTAGTTGTACATGACACCCAAGTTTATATTTTAATAGTATTAAAATAATTTTATTGACATTTTAAAGGAGTAATATCCTCTCTACTACTTTGATTATGAATACATAAATTTTCACCAATTTTTTTCCAATGCAAATAAAAATCAATGAAAGATTGTGCCAATGAGTTTCATTACTACACCACATGCCTACATGAGAACTTGACTAAAAAAAACAAGGTGTTGAAGTACATTAGATTAATTTCACCTTATATTCCAATGAAAATTATGTCCCTTTTTTAGTTAATTTATTCTTATGGAAAAAATCCTCATTCCAATATTATCTTTGGGTTTAGAAAGGGAGAAAGGAAAATAATTTTATTTAATATTGATTATTTAGACCTGAAATATTCATTATTTTCTATTTTTGATAAATAGGTACAAGAAATTAATAAAATATTATTATTGAGTATTTTACAAAGGAGGGGAATGAAAATTCTTATGAGGAGGTTTGTAACCTCCAAGATTAGTTGGCAGTCAATTATTATTGGATTCTTTGGCAAGTTTGAAAAATAACAAGGAATAAAGATAAATAAGAACACTTTATTGATAAAGTGGGGAATGGTATTTTTAAGGATAAGGATGATTATTAGGATTTAAATCAAAATAATAAATTAATTTTTCATTCTTATCTTCCAAAAAAGGCAGAAAATTTGGGAAAATTATGAAATAGAACAAAAGTAGGAAAAGTAGAACTAAAGCAAATTATGGAAATTGGAGAAAGATGAAAACTAATGTATTTTTATAATTAGATTATTATATTTATAAAATAATTATTTGGTATTTGGTACCCCATTTTGGCCTTATTTATTATTAATATGTCATAATTCCATTTGGAAGGATATTTTGCCAAACTAATTAACTTCTCTTGTTGAACAATGTTCATAAGATCATCTTAGAACATAAAATCTTGGAGGTTGGAGTTATTTGTATGGAAATACATTGATACCAAGGATTTTAGGATGAAATAAATATGATACATAGGTAAAATTTCACACATGAATTGTAACAAATCTTCAAGGAGTGCATATTCAACGAGTTTCAATATTTTATGTATGCAGTTGGTATAAATAGAGGTTATAGAATATTTTTTAGATTTGTTGGTTTTTTATATAATATATTAAGTTTTTTGTGTGTTTATTTTAGGGTTATTTAAATATTATCTATTTTTGTGTTATCATCCTATAAGTGTTTTGTATTTATGTTATGCTTTGAGCAATGTTTGTAATGTTAATGTGTAGTCTTAGAAGGGGTTTTTACCCAAACTTCATATTTTGATCCAAAAATATTATGGAATAATTATTAAAATTATTTTTAATCATTTTGGTCTCATTTTTATACAATATAATTTTACATATGTGTTGGTTTGGAGTTACTATGATATTCCATGAAAATTATCAAAATCTAGGTTTCATTTACTAGTGTAGAGAAGACATGAATTTTGTATATATTGATCCCAATATAAACATAATTTTAGAGCTGATATTTCTCTATTAAATTTATTAAGGGTACATGATATTGGTATCATAACCATAGTATTTCAAATGTTTAGGGTCTTAAGAATGGATGTTTCCAAATGAGAGAGAAACTGGATATTTAAATGGGTACATTGATTTGTTTATCATTGGAGGATTCTTGAGATTTTTAAAATATAGAAAAATTACAAATATTATTCAAGATAAAATTATATAAATACAAAGGAACAAAGATAATGACCAATTTTCTTCAAAGGTTTTTAGATAGCATGCAAAATTTAATTTTTTCCAAAACATCTCAAAAAGAGGATGATATTATAAATTCATCATATCTATAAATCAATCTTAACTCAAAGAAGATAGATCCTAATTACACTTTTGATTAGGGATACATTAGATAATAAAAAATATGACCAATATGCGGATCTACTAGACCTAATTAGGGGATATCTTACCATAACAATAATACTAGGGAGGGTTCCAAAGCCTCCAGTCAATTAAAATCATGAAATAACCCTAAATAAGCCCTATGTTTTCATATTCACTAAACTAATAACAATTAAAGCAAAGTCTAATCTAGTGCTCACCAAAGCTTATGGCATAAAGTGGGGGTAATAAAAAAACAAAAGTAAACATGCATAGAAGACATATACTCACATCAATGTGTATAAAATCCTAATGCATGGAAGAGAAGTACAAATGAATATTTATATACTCTTATAAAGGAGGAACAAAGTTAAGAATAATTACCTTTGAAGATGAACCCATCAAGCTTCAATCTCTCCCTTGGACAAGGTGATTTATAATAGGTTATTACGGTATGTAAGGATGACAAGGATAAATTAGCTCTAGGATATACAACCTATAAATGCATCTAAAAGACTTCTCCACAAGACAAGATTTGTATCTCCAAATAAAGTATGAAACCCTAAGCTTGATCCTCAAGTAGAATGGTGGATAAGCAGATGCACAATAGTTCTTACTTCTTCTCTTCTCTAACTAATGGTAAAATGATCTTGTATATATAGGTGGATTTAACTCTAATCCCTCTAAATTTTTTAACCAACATGGTCAACTTAGTCAACCTAATATTGTTATTAACAAAAACTCACTAGGTCACAGGCTAGGTCAGCCAAGAGCTGACCTAGACTCTAAATGAGTTTCAACAATAAGAGTACAAGGTTGACCCAGTTAACCTAGTACTTTAAATTTTTAAAAGGGATACAAAATATGGGAAATTATTGGAGGAGTGTACAAGAGAGAATAAATATTAGAGAAATGGTTTTTCAGGAGACAAGTGTGTAAATAGAAAGTGGAAAAAGGGGAAACAATCATGTGAAGCACCAATGGTCTACCCATCCCTTTCTCAGTGCACCCCTTATGGTGTGAACTCAGAGATATTAAGACTAAAAGGGTTTATGTAAGATAAAAAGCATCAATAATTGATAAAAGATTGAAAATATTATGTGTATACATATGCCCCACTTGAATCTCATCATGTGTCATGTAAGTGTAACATAAGATGGTGCTTTGGGAATAAAACATGATGAAAAATAACACTAATGCTAAGTAAAATATAATACAAAGTAAATAAGATAAATGAAAGAATAGAATTGAAAAACACATACCTTTACTTACCTTAGTGCTATAGATAAAGAAGGAGACTATGAGAGATGTAAATCCATCAAATTTAGGGAACATTAGGAAAACCTATAGATATTAGTGAAAAAAAGAGAGAAAAATTAAAAAAAATAGAATGGCATATAGTAGTGGAAAATATTATCTATGATGTCATGATTCTATAACTGTTTACAATTCAAAAAATGAGTGAGTAAAAATAAAGATATGACCCCAAGGTTTGCATTGATTGGGAGGCATCCCATTTATGAGGTAATGGGGGATGAGATGATGGAGAGACTATGCTTGGTAGTTGAGTATATGGGGAGACATTGCTTGGTGATACCAAGATAGGTAATAAATGGTTAAAATTTGTTTAAGTTTTGAAAATAGACTACTAGTTGTATAAGATTTGATTGATAAATTGTAGATAGATATATTTTGAGATATATCTATGATCTAACATCTATTTGGTTTTAATTTTGAAGATAATACAAAAGAGGAGGATACTAGATGGGGATCTTTGGTGAGGGGAACACTCCATGATATCCTAGATGGGGTTCTAATACCATATGACCTTACCACATTAGATGATCCCATGGTATCATATGACCCAACTTAGGAGAGATGGTTTAAACTTGTAAGAAAGGCCACAAGATGATTACAGGCATGTGGAGATGTTCTAAAACCATCAGTAGGGGTGGGAGTTGGAGAGGCACAGGTATGGTAAGCCTTGGCTCATGAAAGAGACACATATTTTGCTACCACTATTTATCTAGGATAGGTATAGGCCCAAGTGGCTAACATATAGGAATAGGTAGTAGGATTAAGATCTCAGACATCTTCTTTACAACATAAAATTTAGATGGGAATATCTGAGGCATCTATGGATAATGTGGCTAGGCCACAAGATATACATTATATAGCCCATCCTTAGAACTAGAGTGATGTATTTTTGTATTTTGTATAAAAAACACATGATATATACATACATACATACATACATACATACGTACGTACATACACACACACACACACACACACACACACACACACACACACACACACACACACACACACACACACACACACACACACACACATATTGTCGACACCAAAATTATGTCACATACATGTGTGTAACTCCCCGTGTCAAAACCTATTTTAGCCCATTTTTTAATAAATAACAACAAACCTCCCTAATGCATGCTTTTACACTTCACATATTTAATTAATTTAAAATACTTAATTAAGTTAATTAAAAGCCCCTTTTGCCACCTTACCTAACCACCTCACCCTGTGACTAATTCTCACTTGATGAGTCACCTCAAGACCTGGTCCCCTCTTACTAACTACCTAAGACTTATTCTCACTTCCAAACTAAATTCCTAATCAAATACTTCCTTCTTAACCTCTTATTTTTACCATTTTCTAATGGGTTCCACACTTAGCATGAAGAGCAATAGAAAATAGGCCAAAAATAGTAAGGTTTACTTATTCTATAGCTACCAATGTCAGTCAACCCATGGTCGATGTCAGTGGGATCATTGACATTGATGATATAAGACAAATTCTAACTTGAAGTTCAAGTTAGCAAAAATATATAAAATTCATTCTTACTTACATTCAAGATCTTAGCATTTATTTTTTGACACCCTGGCTTACTATCATCTTGTGTAAGTCAATCATGATAAAAAACTAAGCTCTTGAGGACCAACAACATGCACTTGTTCTCTCTATTTAGGCATTCAAGTCTGGACTACTTGATAGGGACCATCAATATGGACTTATCATTCACTAACCCCTATAACTAAGTATATCACTTATTCTATAGGCCTTTTAAGTATTTACTTTGCTATCATTTCATAGCTACTGCTCATTGCCTTGTACACTCCTGATTAAAGCCCCATGAGGGAGTTACAAAGCCTATTTGCTTATTTCCCCTTGATCTGACACACCAAACCTTTGACCAGATCTACCCAAACCATAATATCTCTCTCATAACTCTCCCCAAACTCCCAGACCTGATCAAAACTATTTCTTAGACTCAAAAAATCCTTTTGCAACCTCTTAGGCAATTATTGCCCTTATCGACCTCGATAGCATAATCGACATTGATCACTTTCACCACTAAACTCAACAATATAATCTATATTGGTCCCTCCCCTATTGAGGTCGGTGACTTTGGATTCCCCAATCTCTTCAAAACTTACCCAAACAACTTCCAAAATAAAAAAATACACCACCTGCACCCTATCACTCTCTGCTACACTCAAGTTAAAAATAATGGTAATATTATCTCTCTTTCACTCTCTCTTTACCTTTATTTTAGTTATTTATTACTCTTATGTCTCTCAAAAGTGGACTATCATATCTAAGGAAGTTTCACACTTCCTAGAACAAGTGTGTAGATTGGCATCCCACTCATTTATCTGCTAACAAACATCTTGTGATAGTGATTTCTTACTTGCAAGTGTTCTTCCCTAGCCAAATAAAAGTGCTCACAACATCTAGATACAGTATGTAAACCAATCCAAGTTCATTCTAATCACTTATCTCTATCATTCTTTTTTGTTTTCCTTTGAACTTGAAATAGACAAAATTTAGCGAAATAGTTTTGGCATGCTCGATGGGACCCTAGAGTTTTCCTTGCATTCATTTCTTGTTTAAAGCATTTATATAGGTTCATTATAGTGAAAATTTCATTTCTTGCACTTTCTCATTCTCTTCTCTCTTAAAATGAAAAATTCAACATTTTATTTTCTCTCCAAAAGCATTAAACTAAAATTTTCTTTCTTTTCTCTTCGCCTCTAAAAGTCAATTATCATTTTTTTTACAAGTTAAAAGAATATCTTCCTTAATTCTTCTTTCATGCACATTAGGATAGTGAATTTCATTCTCTACTCCTATTTTATCTTTGTCTTCATATGAATCTAAACATTTCAGATTTGGGTTTAAAACTTACTGCATTTTATTGTTTGTTTGATGCATATTATCTCACCTAGTCGATTACAAACATTTTGAATAAATTGTAGTGCACCTATGTTACAAAACCGAATCAAATTCACATAAACAAACATCTAAACTCACTTGAGAAAAGGCCCATCAAGATTTCATCACCTAATATATCACCTTACCCTACTCAACTATCCTACTTGGATTTCACCACCAAGGGGAGAACCTCTCCATTCTTTGGCAGAGTATAAAATCTATAAATAAGGTGTATTTTGGATAAGTAGCTTGGCTTGACTCTAGGTCCATGAAGTGTAAAGAGCAAGCTCCTATAATAAGCCACATACCTGGTCTAACATAGATTTCCTCTTGAGAACTAAAACTAACTTGAAACTAGCTCTAGATTGCTTTCTAAATTCTCTTTTCACTATCTGATTAAGGTATAAGCCAACATGAGACTAAAAATTAATCTCTAGGATTTAATAGTTACTGGCTGTATGTTCTTTTTATAATTTTTTATTGCCTTCTATATTTTGGAGTTGGTAAGGAAATTTTCCTATTGATTTATAAAATCGATACTATTTCTAATACTTAGTTTGTATAATCTATTATCTTAGGTTTTCTAAGTTTTATTCCTTCTTACACAAAACTCTTGCATCCACTATTTTACCTAGTTTCAACTTCTAGTTTTCTAAAACATTAGATTTTCCATCCCCCATAATATCACAGTGATTGACATCGATTAACTCTACCAAAATTTATAGATTTTACCTATCGACATCGATTACTCCACCAATGTAAGTGAACTTTTCCTACCGACATCAGTCAAGTGACTGACATCAGTGGTTTTGTAATTTTCATCTACTCAAAAAAATAAGCTAAAATATCCCACTTACCTACACTTAAACCTAGTTTTTCCTTATTTCATCACTAACATAGGGTAGCAAGACTATTTATACTTCCTCTTATATGGTATTGATGTGATCTCAAGCTAAAATTATTGCCGATTATGCAAGCTAGCAATCACTTCCACCTTCCACCTTCCCCTCTCACTTTTGATTCTATCATGGAGCATACTTTAGATACAGAGCATACTCCTAAACCCAACCAAATTCCCATTATGCCTGAAGGAGATCAAGATTTTTCTAAATTTCTTGATCATAATGTGGTAGCCCTTCTGCATTACCTTGTTATGAGCTGAACCTGTAATTCTTCAAGTGACCCAATCTATGGTATGCCAACCTCTCTAATGGAGACAAATTTAGTTTCATTTTCTTCCACTATTTTCCCCATGGTTACCCAAACCACCACTTTGATGAGTAACCCAATTATAAATAATGTCCAAATTTTGACATCGCTAACTACCCAATCCCACCTAAACCTTGGTGTGACCTCCCTACTTTCACAACCGCAACTAGTTCAGTTAAGTCTTACCCCATTTCAAAATTTAGTGGTACCTATTCCATCTACCCTCATGCTTATAATTACTCAAGTTATGAATCACCATTCATCCAGTCTAACCATGCCAATAATCTAACCTAAAATAAAAACAACCAACTAAAGCATAGTCTCTAACCCAATGGGACAAGCCCCTTTTCTTTTCACACCCCAACCTATAACTCATTATCCTTATGTTTCCCCAACACAACCTCAACAAGATATGTCATATGCTCCCTCTATTTCTTATCAAGTTCCCTATAATTTAGGAGGTATCCCCCAAACTAATCCCCCTCTAGACCTCATTAAGATGTTGATGGACAAGATGTATAATCTAGAGACATTCATTTTTGGTTTAAAGAATGTGTTATCTTATGATCAAATATGCAATAAACCCATCCATATTTCTATGCCTATTCTCCCTTATCCAAGCCAATGGGAAATCCCTAAATTTACTCATTTCTAGATTAAAGATGACCCATAATAGCACTTGCAAGCATTTAGACATGCTTGTTATTTAATAGGGCATGATGATGCATTACTACTTCATACTTTCCCTATGTCCCTTTCAAGTGTTACCTTGGATTGGTATAGCTCTATACCTTAACACTCCATTTTCTCATTTACCCAACTTGCACAAATATTCTTGGACCATTTCTCTATTAACATCTCTAAAAAGTTTCTATAATATACCTTTATTGTATCAGAAAATTTGATGATGAGTCTATTGCATATTTTGTCACTCACTAGAGAAACTTGATCAATTAAATCTCTTTATCCTTACCCTAACCTAAGCTTATTGATCTCTTCTCAAGGGCATGTGCTAAGCACATCTCATCCACACTCTAGGTACAAACTTTTTGCACATTTTATGAGGCCTTTACAATGGCACAAAAACTCAAAGTTTGTGCTATAGATGAAGGCAAAGTCAAGTTGCATAGTAAGAATCCCAATTCTAAATCAAATAACTCCTCCTCCTCTAAAACTTCTCCTTCTAACCAAAAAGCTAAATTCTATACCAACATGGT
This sequence comes from Torreya grandis, assembly GCA_037957365.1. Classification (NCBI taxonomy): domain Eukaryota; kingdom Viridiplantae; phylum Streptophyta; class Pinopsida; order Cupressales; family Taxaceae; genus Torreya; species Torreya grandis. Next base: position 1,424,953 of record JARHVA010002864.1, read on the forward strand.
GAATGTTATGTTAGCCTCTTCCACAACCACAAACCAATCAAATTCCTTGACTTCCCAAAATTTTACCAAGCAATTCCAACAATGGTATGGACAAAGACAATACACTCCCATTAGAGAGTCATATACATCCATTTTGGAGAAACTATTGCAACAAGGTGTCATAACCCTTCCTTAGATCAAACCTCCTATATAGTTTGACCCCTCCCATCTTATTCCGAATTGGTATAAGGAAGATGAGTTTTGTGGTTACCATCGAGTTAAAGGCCATAATTCTAATAACTATAAGACATTCAAGAATAATGTTCAAGATATGCTTAATAGGGGTGATCTCATCTTGGATAATCCTAATGCACCCCCTAATCAAAGTATGGATGTGCAGAAACACCCTTTTTCTAACCATTCACCCAATCAAAATATTATTCAAACCACAACTAACTTAGGTGATCATAATATCCATATAGTTAATATGGTCTTTCCTTTACCTCTAGTTCAACCTTCCCCTCAACAGGAGACACCCATTTCATCAACTCCTTCCCCATATTTAGTGGCATTAGTTTTGCCCATTCTTCTTCCTCAGGTAGAAGAACCTATTTCACCCATTCCACTCCCTCATGAGGAAGAGGCTCCTTTACCACTTATTTTTCCATCTAAGGAGCTTGTAATGCCAATTTTTTTTGCACCAATATTACCAATCCTCCTACCACTTGAAGACCACACCCTACCTGTTCCTCAACCACATGTTGAAGGGAACATCATTCCTATATTATACCCCCTTGAGGAACCTTCTTTGCCTACCTCTCCTCCACCTATAGAGAGTAGTACCCAATCCATTCCACCTTTGCACTTAGAGGAGTCAGTATTATCTACTCCCATAATAGACAAGAGACCTATTTTGACTACTCCAATTATACCACTCTTACCCCTTATTTTACCTATGGAGGATCATACTTTACCTATGATTTACCCACATGTTGAGGGAGCCATAATACCTATGATTTACCCTCTTGAGGAACCTTATTCACCTACCTCTCCTCTACCCATGGTAGACCATGTCTCTTATCCCATTTATGTCGAAGAGGACCCCATTATGGTTCTTTCTTGTCTTTGGCCCAAAGTAGCAGAAACTAATAATTTCCCTCTTTCGCAAACACCTCAGCCTTCTAAAGACACAACTGTAAGGCCTACATCAACTTCATCTAAACCCTTCTTTAATTTGGTGAGAAGTCTAGAATTTCTTGACTCCATGAAGCTAGATCATGAAACATTTTGGGACCAGCTTAAAACTCCTTACCCAACACAATGAATGTCAAAATTTATTGCCAACCCTCTCACTACCCTTTACCCCAAAGTCTTTAATAAATCTAGAGCTTCTTCACCAAAAGTACCTATATTTTCAACCATCTATGTTAGAACCCTCACCCTCATAGGAATCTACCACATTAAAGTATATCAGAGCCTTAAGCATACACCCTATCTCTAATTTAATTTATCCATAGATGAAATTAGATTTAACTGCTCAACCAAAAGTTGGAGTTTTATGGCCTAAATTACAAAAAAATGTTAAACTTCCTATATCTCATTGATCCCTGATTCAACCCTCAACTTTACCATCCATTTTGGGACCACACTCCTCTACTTTAGTTGGAATATTGCTAACCCAAGTAAAACAAAAGGTTAAGTTACCTCCACTCTTGCCTTTTCCATCTATTAGGCCTTTCACATATGACACTAAGAAATTAATAATGAAACACCTAACTCCACTGTCACCAAACAAAATACCACACAAAATTACCTTTTCAACATTGGAACACAGGAATGTGTCCACTCCTAATAGCACAACAAGTGTGAGCCCACTTATAGGGTCTTAGATATTTTTTCTATGTCAATTATTGCAATCTTCCATAATAACTCTTCTTCCCATTAAGCCTTATAGTCCTCTTAGAATAAATCCATCTTGGTCTAATGATACACAAGTGTGTTTATATCATCATTCACTTGGACATGATATTGAGAGTTATAAAGCCCTCACAATAGTCATTCAACAACACTTCGATGTCGACACTATATTTAATGATACTCCCATTAACCTTCATATTATTCCACCTTTGGCATCAATAGTTCCTCCTACTATTCCACCTAAATTGAAACCAAAATATGTGGTCGTAACCCCTTTACCATCTCCTTCACTTACATTTTAGATCAACACAATTAATGTGGCTACATTAAAGATAAGGAAAAGGTCACTATTCCTTGGCCTCATTCCTTCTCCAAAGACACTCCTCCTTGTAATCCTAATATTTCCATCTTGGGTGTTCCTAAAACAACATCTTCAGATGTTATTCAAAGTTCAATGGTGAAACAACTTCACCAAACTCTTGTGAAAATGTCTTTGTATGAGTTAATCCAAAACTCATCCTAACACTATCAAGATTTGATTAGTGCCTTTTAGGAAATTGAGGTATAATCATATGATCATTAACCTCTTGTAGCTTTAGTCAGCTCCCTTAATTTCATCTTCTTGATTTCTTTCAGTGATTCAAAAATTCCACTTCAACACCCTAAAGATTAGGATTCTACCCTTTTTATTACTGCATATATTGATCAAACTCATGTCAAGAGAGTCATGATTAATGGAGTAGCTAGTATTAATATTATTTCCACCCATGCCTGCAAATAACTAGCCCTTTTTGACAATTACATGTCTCAAATTAATGTGGTACTCTACTCCTTTAACGATACCATAGCTACTATAGTGGGCACTGTTGTCTTACATATCTATGTAAGTCTCCACACTACTCTTGATCTCTTTTATGTTGTGGAATGAGAGTTACAATATATCATAATACTTGGATGACCTTAGATATGGGCTATGGCATGTGTACCCATAACTTTGCACTGATGTGTCAAGTTTGAATATAATTGACAAGTACATGTTATACCTACTGAGCCACCTCTATTTAAAACATGTATCATGACTTATAGTCCAAATGATGTTCTCATTCTATTGAAAACATCATCTTACCCACATGATACTTCAGAAGCTTCCACAAGCTCCACTCCCTTGGCTATACAAATATTGACAACACAAATTCCTGACAGGGATCCCATGGAGGAGACTTTTCAACATTTATTACTAGGTGAATATCATTTATTGATGATAGACATGTTCTATACTCCAAAAGAGTATGGAATGCTTCACATGTACCTAAATTATGATCCCTACATTGATATGGTCATTCCTTATGGGCCCCTAACCTTCTAACTACTTTCACATATGGGGGAATTGATCAGGCTCCTGCTGTTAGCAATCCATCTTCTTCACCACAACCATTTATTTGTGAATTCTCTTTCCTAAGTAACCCTAGATTGACTAACACCTATCTCTATCAGTGTGCCTAGAAAGGATTTGGTTTGGGTCATTATGAATAAGGTGTCCATATTCCTATTGAATATCCCACTAGCCAAACCATTGAAAATGCCAAAAAGAGACATGAAGTGGGATATGATGAACCAACTAAACTCATTAAAACTTCCCATGTACCAATTATTGAAGAACCAGTCTCTCCTTTTCTACCTTCTTCTCCACCATCACCTACTAAATCAAAGGTATCTATACCTCCTAATTTTTTTTCAATAAATGCCATCCATTTTGGGCCTCTCACCTATCAACAAGGTAAGGAAACAAGGTCCCTTTTTCTTGTTCATCCTAAAATAATTGATGATGACTATTCTACTATCAACACTATCCAATGTCAAGATGATGATGCAATTATCACATATATGGGTGCATATGATTCCTATATCTAATGATTACTCCCATTTGAAACACAAGATATGTTAAATAAATAAACCATTGACATCAATATGCCTTCTCATGATAACCCTCACATCCTCAAGATTGGCCAATAATTAGATTCCTCTGAATAATCTGATTATGCCACATTTCTTAATGACCATAGCAAAGCCTTCACTTGGTCTTATAATAATGTGCATGGTATTTACCCCTCTATCATCACCCATAACATTATCACCAATCGAGATGATAAACTTGTTAAACAAAAGATTCATAAGATGCATCCTTGTATTTCTCTCCTTGTCAAAGAAGAGCTCAAATATCTCCTTTATATTAATTTTATCCAGCCCATTGACTACCTATAATGGATTTCCAATATTTTTCTTGTCATAAAAGTAATTAAGGGAATTTGAATTTGCACTAACTATCATGATTTAAACCTTGATTGTCCAAAAGATGACTTCCCATTACCAAGTATTGACCAACTTGTTAAGCTAATATCCAGCCATGAGATGATATCACTTATGGATGGGTTCTCTGGATATAATCAAATCTTGGTCACTCTTGAGGATCAACATAAGACAACCTTCATTACCCCATAGGGGACTTTTTGCTATCAGGTCATGTCTTTTGGTTTGAAGAACACTAGTGTACCTACTAATGGGTAATGACCTACATCTTTCATAATCTCTTACATAAAATCATGGAAGATTACATGGATGAATTACTTATAAAGTATAAACTTTGTCAAGACCACTTGACAATTCTCAAAATCATAGTTACTCATCTCCTCCAATATAACATTCGATTGAACCCAAAGAAATGTGTCTTTAGATTTCTTTCCAGTAAACTTTTAGGTTTTATCATTTCTCTCCATGATATTGAAGTTGATCCTACTAAGGTTGGAGAAATCCTAGTGATGTCCCCACCTACTAATATCAATTAACTCTATAGCTTATAAGGCAAACTTCAATCAATTCATCATTTCATTTCCCAGTTGTTAGATCATTTCCAACCCTTTTACTATCTCCTCAAAAAGGATGTCTCCTTCCATCAAAATATAGATTGCCAACAAGATTATGATGCACTTAAAAAATATCTCCTTTCCCTACTAGTTCTTATTCCACCTAAGGAAAATTAACCTTTCTACCTATACATCTCCACAACAGGCCATTATCTAGGTGTTATAATTGCACATTGAGAGTAGGTAGTTTACTACATAATCTACACACTTATTGATTATGAGACTCGATATACCCATACTAAAAAACTTTGCCTCGCATTGGTATTTTCCACCTCCAAGCTTCACCATTATCTCCTAGATCACAAAACCTATATGGTCACCCATACTAATCCCCTCAAATACATGCATTCCAATCCATATCAAAACTAATGTGTAGCTTAGTGGCTCATGCTTCTTACCAAATTTGACTTAGAATTCATTTAACAAAAGTTTATTAAGGGCAAAACATTCATTGACTAGTTAGGTGTTACCCTTTTACCTGACAATCGACCTTCAAACCTTGAATTCTCTGATGAATCCATCACAATGCTTTTCATTGATGACATCTCCTATTAAATGATGATGTTATTTGATGGATCTAAATGTCAATATGGTGGGGGTATGGGGGTCATTCTTATTCCTCTAGATGGTGAGCCTATGCCTTTGTCATTTAAACTAGATTTTTAATGCACTAACAATATGGCCAAATATGAGGCTTTGATTATAGGACTTCAAATAGCTCTCTTCCTGGGTATCAAATCCATAACCATTTTCAGTGATTCTCAACTAGTGGTTAACCAGGTTAATGGTTACTACCTATGAAAAAATGAAATTTTGTAGTGGTATAAACATCATGTAGATATGCTATTAGGATCATTTTACTCTTATCTCTTACAAACTATTCCTAAATATACAAATAAGTTTGCTAACACAATGGATTCACTTGCTTCACACATACCCTCTTCATCCTCTTCTTAGAGAATCTATGTCACCATGCATCGCTTAACATTACCCTCCTATGTATCAACGAACATCCTCTGTATCAAAAATGTAACCTCCAACCCATATGACTTATGGTACAAACAATTCATGTATTATCTTTCCTTCTCTATTACCCATTTTGATCTCTCTAATTATAGAAAATGTGCCTTCATAAAATGTGCCACTCATTACACTATGCTGAGAGGACTTCTCTACAATCAATGTATTGATGGTTTTCTCCTTAGATGCCTTACTATTACTGAGACTCCCTTTGCCATTAAAGAATTCCATGATGGTATTTTTGGTTGGAATTTTAATGGTCACATATTGTTCAAGTGTATCCTTTGAATTGGATATTATTAGCCCACACTTCATCAAGACTATGCTGATTATGTTTGGAATTGTATCAAGTGTTAATAACATGCTAACCTCCTTCACACTTTAAGTCATGCATTATAAGTCACCAAAGACTTTTGTCCCTTTTCTTAATGGGGCTTAGATCTAATTAGGGAGAATAACCCTCATTTATCCCTCCATCATCATTCTATCATTACTATCACTAAGTACTTCACCAAGTGGGTTGAGGCCATTTCTCTCATCTCTACTAAAGTAGATAAAATTCTTGACTTCATGAACCATAACATCATCTATCATTTTGGTGTCCCTCATAAAATTATAACAAATAATGGTAAATCTTTCAAAAATAAGATTTTTCAAAGTCTTTGTGACACATTTGGAATCAAATTAAGCTTCTTATCATCATACTATCCACAAGCAAATGGATAGGCAAAAGCTTCTAATAAAACATTGACCAAAATTCTCATGAAGGTAGTCAATGATATGGGCAAGGATTGACACACACACATTCATTTTGTTTTATGGGCTTACTACACTATCATTCAAACCTGTATAGGTGCTACACCTTTTTCCTTGGTATATGGGATGGAGGTTGTTTCACTTCTTGAAGTCTAGATTCCTTCTCTTCACATTTCTCTATAAGACATACTAATTATGAATTTTACCAAGAAAATTTGACTCAAATTTAATTTATTGATGAGAACCATCTCATAGCCCTTAACCACCTCCAAATCTATAAAAAAATGTATCAAACATGCTCATAACAAAAAATTCAAAGAGTGAGTGAGATTTCAATATAAGAGATCTCATCTTAAAAGAAAATCAGCATGTGATGAAAATGGAGAAAAGAAAATGGGGTAAGTTTTCTCCTAATTGGCTTAGACCTTATATCATAACTCATAAATATTGCTCAAGAACTTATCACTTATCTTCTCTTAAAGGAAGGCCAAAACTCAAGCCTTTAAATGTCTTACACCTATGACCATTCTTTTGTTAAATGAGCATCACTTTACCTTATGTTTAACTTGATCTCATCCCTTGATCATCCCTATTACATTCATTTCCATTCCTCTTCACCCTTACTCCTATAGACTTAGTTAACTTATACAGTGGTATGGTTTTGCCCTCAAAGTGGAAAAATCCTAAGCCTTTATAGTCTTGTCCATGACTAAAATCAAAACAAAAATTAAAAAACAAATAAATAAATGGGATATGTGATAGGTTATAAACTCTAAGGTCATGCTTCTAAATGTAGATTGCTCCCTTGAAGGACAAATACATAATTTACGTTTTCTACTATCAATAGATTGTTCCCTTGAAAGATAACTATTTAAACTTAAAAATAAATGCTTAGTCCACTCCCTTGAAGGATGGCTAAGCCAAGATTTATTCTCAATGTGAAATACAAATAAAAAGGCTTCTCACATTGATTAGCTTTATATGACCTTAACCTATACAAAATCCCATTGTAGGCTTCTTGCATTGATCAGCTTATAAAAAAAAAACATTTAAGTCATGGGCGTGCCTATAGTAGCTCTCAGGTCACCCACACAAAGGGCATATCATCCCCACTTTGTAGGTTATGCTACGTAAACATTTTCCCTCATTTTACCCTTTTATCCCTCATACTCTTTCAAGGGACTATAAAGCTCACTTAACATAAGGAAAACATGATGCTTCTCTAAAAAACATAATGGTTCAAAGAAATAAGGCATGAAAGAGGCTCATTTTATTGAGCTTATTTATGTTCTAATTATAATATTTGCGGGTGCACAAGAATTCTACCTCTTTATTTTCCCATCCACATCACATGTCAATATCTCTATTGAGATGAGGAAATAATGTCATACCAACACTATCAAAGCATACTCAATTTATTAATTTTAAGCATACACCATCAAAAAATATAGAAAAATTCTAAAATAAACTATCATAACCAATTTATTCATTTTAAGCATACACCATCACAAAATATGGAAAAATGCTAAGATGAAACTAACAAACCAACTATGCATATACCATCACATATATGGGAAAGGCTAGTGTAACTCAACTAACATGATCATCATTAACATCAAATTAACATAGCATAAAATTATCATCTAAATAATCATCATCTATATCATCATCATCTACGTCAATATACTCATCAAAATCATAAATAAATAAACATATCATATATATATAGGATGAATACATGTCCATAACTACATCATCATAATATCATATCTCTCTCAAAATATACATCTCACATCTTCAACTCATATGCCAATGTACATATAACATATATGACCAAAAAGGCAAACTCTAACACTCAGGGTCCTCAAGGCTCTCCATATAGTCATGAGGAAGTAGTGTTATCACCACTCTCTACCCATATATGTCTATGTGAGCTAAAAGCCATGGTACATGACATAGACCTCTCCTACTCTTTAAACTATAAATATCTTTGAATCTATGGAAACTCCTTGATGTCCCTCCCATAATATGCAATCTCATCCAGGGCAGTCATATACCTCACCAGAGACATAGTCTGTGATGGTCCCATAGTACCTACTAATAGTCTAGCCTTTATTAGTCCCTATGGTAGTGGTGGAGGAGGAGTAGTCTGACCTACTACTTTTAGACTATCTCTCTCTACTATCACTATAGTCACCTAACCTTATAAGACTCTGACCTATCCCTATAGTGCTACAACCTAGCCCTATAGTGCCCCAACTTAGCCTTGCAACATCACAACCTACCCCTATAAGGATAATATCTATGCCTATATTTTATCTCTAACTTGCACTAATACATCTTAAACCTATACTACTGCATCCCTCTCTCTCACCAACCCTTTTAAATCTAGTAGTGGCCTCCTAACCTCCACTATAGGATGTAAACCTACCCACCAAGCTTTATATGCCACTATGCATCGTGGATCTCCAACACTTGACCCTACTGGTAGTTCCTCAAAATTTTACCCATCTATCTCCTAGGGAAATGTTAGGGGTTCCTTTATGTCATCCCTCTTATATCAAGGGAAAGCAGGTGAAATATCCTATAGAAGATCAAACTACCTCCTGACCTATGTCATAGGAACCATCTCTAACTCACCAGCTCATCTCCCCCTAACCCATAGTGAGCTCTATAAACCAATAAGCTATTGTGCCTATCCTCTAAAAATTGGTTATGTCAATTAGGGTCTCCATAAAATATCTATAGGGATTAAACCCTCAATCATGCAATTATAATAGGAAATATCATGTACTACACCATCCACTTGGGTCTGTGTCATGCCCTCTCTTCACCATCTAAAACCAACCCTAAAGCTAGCTAGAATCATGATAGGTAACCCCAATGGTCATGTCACCATTATGTGCTCATATATCTAATAGTGTAGTAAATGGCTAACACACAAACTATATCACCATTGTAGTCTCAAACCCCATAACTCTATATATAATTGCACTAAAAAAATAGACCCCATGAAAAATAGTCTACTGCTTGACCATATGTGCAAGTACACCTATCAATGTAATTATAAATTTATCATTGTCTACATTTGGTAATGCATACACTATGATCCCTATCATCATTAAGATGTTCATTCAATGTTAATCCTCATCAACCATATACAGTGGCTCATAAGCAAAACTCATAAAATGATAAGTCACCTTACTCACATGCTCACCATAAAATGGCACCATGTGGATATCATGCTCCTCTCTCAAGTATGTGAAGAGCTCCTTACCCTATAGTGATAGCCATAAAATCATATAGACATCCTCCTAAGTAACTATCAATTCTCTATTTAATAGATGGAACGTGTTGGTGGTGTGATCCCACCTCTCAATCAATGCTATCATAAGGCTCACATCTCAGGTGACTCAATAATAACATCACACTCCTAACCCCATCACCACCATGTGATCCCACTCATTTGGAGTGAAATCCCTCCTCATACATGTTAAAAGCCTTAGTAGATGATCCCATGATGTTAGCTCCATCTTCACATGCATCCATACACATAAAATTCAAGTCACATGCATTTTAATATACTTTATCACTTCTTTTTTTCCCTTCCCTCTAAGAGAACTACATTGGTCTGAGGCCCTAAACTAGGCTATGTAGGTAGTACTCAATTGACACAGGGTATTCTAAGGTTAGCTCAGCCATATACCCACTTAAATAACTACCCTAATATTTTCTCTCTACCCTAATCTTCACTACCTCTTCTCTCTCTCCACCCTAGGCCTACCTACCTATCACAACTCTAGGCCTCATGGCCTATATCCCTGACCCTTGACACTATGATCTATCTTTTGATCCCTAGACTTCTTAACCTATCTCAACCTACCCTTTTACCCATACTTTAGATCTTTTTCCTAGGCTCTAAGAGAACTTTATTGGCCCGAGGCATTAAATTAGGCTATGTAGGAAACACTCAATTGACAGAGGGTCTTCTAAGGCTAGCTCAACCATTATGCTAGTCTTTACATTCACTAGGGATCCAAACTAGGCCTTTCTCATATTTTGATAGTTATTCATAGTCATCAACATTGGCATTAATGCTGACATCAGTGATTTATAGGCCTAAGTATCAATCAACATTTGTAGGCACCTTCTAACCTAGGTCCCATGTTAGCTGACATTGGTGGACCTCACTGATGTCAATGATTGGTTCAGCCCTAGGGTTAAATAACCTAAAATCAAAACTATAAATTTAACCTAAAAACCTACCACAAATTTCCCCCAACTTATCCTAACCCTACCCTACCCTACCCTATTTATTACCCCTCTAATAACATTTCATATACCCTCACCTCTAAATTAGCCTAAAAACTAAAAATACTTAAATCAAATTTCAAAACAACTAACAGAGACTCTTACCTCATCTCTCTATCTCCTCCTAGTTAGCATAATTGGATTTTGTGGGGGTGTGCCTCTTTTTGGGTCCCCTCTTTGCTTTACCATCTCGATCACTCTCATAGCTCTATTTTTTCTCTCCAATCACAAATTTGTAAATGAGTTTGGTCAGCTACCAAACCCCCTTTTGTCAGGTTTGATTAGCCACCAATGTTGGCATTCTTAACCTAATCTACTGACATTGGTGCTTACACCTACTGACATCGATAAGGTTTCCCTAATATGCTGATGTCAACACTATTTATTACCAATATTAGCAATGTCACCAATGTTGGCACCATTCCAATAATGCTTTACCCCTGAAAAAAGGATGGGTAACCCCACCTTTTTAGACTTTACCCATACACTAAGGCAACTATATATCACATATATCTCCCCAACCATGATAAATACCATTTTATATCACTTAAATCTTCACCCATGATGACTTTTCTTGGAAGTTATGATGATTTCCTTACTCATTGACCCTTTGACACCAACATGGCATTATTTGTCTTAACCACTTATGTTATTTCACTATAGTTGGTTATTATACACATGCATGTATATTAGGTGTTTTGGATGGAAACAAACCTCATCCTATCACCTTCAACCCTTTTGTGTTTCCTAGGGTCACTTCTTACCTTAAATACCTGGGCCACATCAACCATTGGAGCTACAGCTTTGATTATTTTGACCTACCAGCTATCACATACAAGCTGTGCTTTGGTTATTTCTATCTGAGTCCTCCTTAACCTTTCCTATTCTTGACTTTGTCAACTATATCTCATAATATTATACACATATGAAGTGATACTCAATTCTCTACCACTTACCCAATTACCTTTTTATCAAATCGGTACTTGATTATGGTTTCTCCATCATCAATTCCCATTTTGAGGGGGGATACCTCATCCAATACTTGGAGCATCTAAATCCTATTTTTGTCTTGAAAACTTGTCAATAAAAATTACAAGACAAAAAGGGGGAAATGTATACACTAAAATTATGTCACATATATGTGTGTAACTCCCTGTGTTGAAAACCCTTTTAGCCTATTTTTTAATAAATAACAACAAACCTCCCTAACCCATGATTTTACCCATCACACATTTAATTAATTTAAAATACTTAATTAAGTTAATTAAAAACCCCTTTTATCACCTTACCTAGCCACCTCACCCTATGACTAATTCTCACCTAATGAGTCACCTCAAGACCTAGTCCCCTCATCCTAACTACCCAAGACTTATTCTCACTTCCAAATTAAATTCCTAATCAACTACCTCTTTCTTAACCTCTTATTTTTACCATTTTGTAATGGGTGCCATACTTGGCATGAAGAGAGAAATATAAAATAATCCAAAAATAGTAAGGTTTACCTATTTTAGGGCCACCAATGTAGGTCAACCCATGGCTAATATCGGTAGGATCACCGACATCAGTGATATAAGCCAAACTCTAACCTAAAGTTTTGGTTAGAAAAAATCTAAAAAATTCATTCTTAATTACATTCAAGCTCTCAGTATCTAATTTTTGACATCCTGGTTTACTAACATCTTACATAAGTCAATCATGATTAGGAACTAAGCTCTTGAGGACCAATAACACCTACTTGTTCTTTCTATTTAGGAATTCAAGTTTAGACTACTTAATAGGGACCATCAATCTAGCACTTATCATTTAGTGACCCTTACAGCTAAGTATATCACTTATTCTATAGGTCTTTTAAGTATTTACTTTGTTATAATTTCATAGCTACCGCTCATTGCTTTGTACACTCTTGACTAAACCCTTGTGAGGGAGTTACAAAGCTTCCTTACTTATTTCCCCTTAACCTGACACACCAAACCTCTAACCAAATCTACCCAAACTATACTCTCCTCTCTCTCTCATAACTCTCCCTAAAATCCTAAACCTAATCAAAACCATTTTCCAAACCCAAAAAATCTTTCTGTAAGCTCTTAGGTAATTATTGCCCGTATCAGCCTCAATAGCATAACTGACATCAGTCACCTTCACCACCAACCTTGATAGTATAATCGATATCGGTCACTCCCCTACTGATGTCAGTGACTATGGATTCCCTAACCTCTTAAAAATCTACCCAAAAAACTTCTAAAATACAAAAAAAATACACCACCTGTACCCTGTCACTCTCTACTATACTTAGGTTGTGAATAACGGTAATATTATCTTTCTTTCACTCTTTTTTTTACCTTTTTTTAGTTATTTATTACTATTTTGTCTCTCAAAAGTGGACTATTATCTCTAAGGAAGTTTCACACTTCTTGGAACAAGCGTGTAGCTTGGCATCCCACTCATTTATCCGCTAACAAACATCTTGTGGTAGTGCTTTCTTACTTTCAGGTAGTCCTCCCCAACCAAAGAGGAGTGCTCACAATGTCTAAATATGGTGCACAAACCAATTCATATTCATTCTAATAACTTATCCCTATCATTATTCTCTATTTTCCTTTAGACTTGAAATAGACAAAATTTAGTGAAAACACACACACACACACACACACACACACACACACACACACACACACACACACACACACACACACACACACACACATCTTATTTTGACAACTGAATGTTGATCTTATGTGTTTGTATTGTGGTTGTGGTTGTGGATGCATGGATATATTTCTTTTTATCACATGTATTTTTATATTTTTGTATATGCTATAGGAAATATATGTGTTGTGTTTTCTTTTCCAGAATTATGTAGGACAAATGCATGGTTAAAAAGAAACAAGTGAAAAAGACTTGGAAAGCATAATTAATAGAAAAAAATGTACTACACATTATTTCACATTGGAAAATATGTAATAGAATTAAATTACTAAGTATAATAAACCAAAGAGTTGTAATCAAGAGGGAAAAAAGTTATTTTTAAACTAAGAAAAAGATTGGCACCAAATTAAAACAAGTAAAATCACACTAAATAATGTTTGAAAGTATTAAAATAATGTAATAAAATGGAATGCATGTAAAAGAGAAATGATATAAAAATAAATCAATTAAGTCAATCAATTATACTAAATCACATTGGGAAGTATAAAAGAGAAATAAAATTGGAAAAATGGTCTTAAATTAATCACACTAATTCAAGTTGGGAAGCATGAAAAACTTCAGAAAAATGGTTGGATTCTTACATGCAATCAAAAAATAAGAAGATAAAAAATTAAATATTAATGAATCATAAACATATTAAATAAATATGAGAAGCATGCCAATGATGTGTAACTCATAATCAATCACATCTTATCTCATATTTAACACATGTAATTTTTGTTGTGACTTGGATATTGAAATTTTTTGTGAGGAAGGCTAGGTCCTAGCTATGGTTTTATATTTTGACTCACAAAGATAACACCAATGAGGTGGAAATAATGTGAAAATATGGTAAAAAGGGATATTTGGAATGGTAAGTTTAAAATTTTGGTAATTTGTGAGGAAGGCTAAGTCCTATCCATGGTCTTATAATGCAACTCACAAATAAAATCCCTAGGGGAGTGATCAGTGAACCAAATAATATTTCTCAAAGGGAAATATTAGGTTATAAAGATTAAAAAATTGAATGTAAAAATCATAATATAGGTTTCTTATGAGAATACCTTAGAATACATGAGGCATACCAAGCATGAGAAGACATTAAGTGACTAGTGTCCATCAATATACAGAGGATACATGTTCATTTTAGACATAACAATGTGTAGGTAAATAAGTGTTCTACTAAGATCAACTCATGTAGGTAGTTTTATACAAGAAAATTAAAATGGACCTACCTTCCCACAACATGTTCCCCATTCTTTAAGACCCATTATAGAGCTGTTGATCTCCTTCGAAGATTAGGTACTTGTATGAGAAAGTAACACTAAAAGATTTTTTTATTCTCCTTTTCTAATCTAATATCCTACCACACCCCAATTGACCTTGATTCTATTGTGAGGCCAACTATGGATTTTTAAATTTGATTATAAGAAGGAGATGTGCTTAGAATCATGTCTTTTAATGTGATTTGACTTTTGATAATTTTGAATGTTGCTTTTTAGATCATTGTCTTTTGTTAAAATGATTTGGCTTTTAAATTTTTTATGGATTTTTAAGATTCCTCCTTCATATAGATTTATAATGACCAATCATGAGAGATAGAGTGATACACATGAATGATCTTTAGGATTTGGATAAAATAATCTAAGTATCCAAAGATAAGACAAACTAGAACACTTAAGTGTAACGATGAACTAGTATGTTATATCAAGTCTCGACCATGTGTATGTTTAGTTTGTGAAAGGGAATAAAGGAAAAGAAAAGAGATCCAAAGTGGATCAATAAAAGGAGATTATAATAATATTAATTATTTGATAACTGATCACATGGTAAATAAGGAATGATTAAAAGGAGCAAGGTGTATATAACCAAGTTAAAATAATTATTATCCATGTGTGTAGAGATAAGAGAGCAAACACTCATGGAAAAAGAATAAGGTAGTCATAATAAAATGAACTCAAGAAGAGAAGAGAATGCAATGACAAAAAATAAATTCATAATATAACATAATGACATTATATGTAATATAAAGTATGAAACCAAGGTCACCATGTAAGATAGATAAGAATTTGACATAATGTCAAAAGATATAAAATAGATAAATGTAAAGTTAGAGCACACATCCAATATTAAAATTAAATGTAAGAAAAACATCCATATGTTCATAAGTATTGATATATTTATCCACACACATTATCCATAACATCTAATAAGTATCTAAAAAGTTTAATGTAAACTGTAGCTAATGTCTCATTGATATTTAATGAAAGTTGAGAAAATACTTCACGTCAAATTTCCTTAACATAAAATGTAGGAATGCTTTAAAGATTGTGCTAAGGAGGACTATCATGTATTGGATGCCCAGGAGAATGTATGGGAGTGGTTTTTATGGGAGATGAAGGGGTCACCGATGGGGAAGATACCATAAGTGAGGGACTCATGGGTGGAGAAGGATCTAAATGTGAGGGAAGACGCATGGGTGAGGGACTCACAGGTGGAGGAATAGTAGGTGAAAAAAGGACCATAGGAGGAGATGAAACCATAATAGGTAGAACCATGGGGGAATAAGGGGAATCCTTATGATGAGAATTAATTATGGGAGGAATGGTATAAGGTGTAAGAATGGTTAAGAGGTGAACCTTAAGATGTTGTTGAATATGTTGCTGAAAGATGTGGTAATGATCAGTGTGATGTGTGCCACATTGGTGACAGAGATAATATAACTCACCATACTTAGGAATATACTCATGTAAATTATATCCTTTTCTAAGGGATGAAGAGTGATGGGATATAAGGTGTTGATATATTATCATAGCTTACAATAATGCATAGATGAATGATTATCTATGTCATGGAAGCAATAGATATGATTGTGAGTAATATTGGTAGGTGTACTCACAAAAGGAAGTGTAACAAAAGATGAGGAAGCTTGGTATATGGAACAATATTTAATCCAATGATTGACAATTTTATGAATGTCATAATAAAGTTGATTGGCCCATTTGGTGGATAAAAGATCCAGTTTCGGTAAAAATAGAAAGCCATAACCAAGAGAAGGTAGGGCTGGGGGAGATGTTAGACATGGATTGATGGAAGGAAAAATAAGAGCAGAAATAGGAAGAGACTTAATGAGATTAGAAGTAGGAATGGAATTCTAACTAGGCTCTACTAAGAGAGGGTTGGGGTCCATAGAAGGCTAAAGGATAGTCGTATGCATCTTAAAGATAAGTAGGCCATAGGGGTCATGGTATATGTAAAAGAGATAGGGATCAATCATAGCATGATCTATAATAATATTCTTATGAGGTTATTCAAAAAATGGAGGTGTTTTTACCATCTCTACCCTATGATAATGAGGAAAAATGCTAAAATTAGGAATGATATAAGATGGAACATAGGAAGATATACTAAAAGATTGAAGCAAAGAGGAACAAAAATGAATAATCTCAACATCTCAAGCTTGAATGAGACATCCTAAGAATGGATCATCTAAGGTATAACCATCATCATAATCAAGTGTATAAAGGTCAATTGCATATATAGGGATGACCTAGTAATCCAATGTGGTGTGATGAATAGAATGTTGAGTCTTAATTAAGACAATGGGGATGGAATCAAAAGGTGGTTGACAAGAATGAGGTTGTAAAGAAGTGAGAAGTTGAGAGATGATATGAGGTGAGAGATCCAAATTTTTAATCTTAAGATTGATCTCATCAAGCTCATCATCATCAAAATATAGGAGGTTAGGGAGAATATTCCCAATGACTTTAGGATGACCATTGTAACCTCAAGTGGAATTGATAGGAAAGTTAAATTATTGATAATCACAAAATGGAATACTTGGTAAGGGTTCAAGGGTAGGAATATTGAATAGACCATGGTCTTGTAATTGTTCAAAATTTGAAAGGTTAGTGTCACCCTAAATCCTATAGATGACTCCATTGTGAGGAAATTTAAAACATTAACAAGCAAAAGATGTAACTATTATCATATAATGAGTACATGGCCTAATAAGTAATATGTTGTAAGATAAAGTAAATTTGAATATCGTCACCTTCACATGAATGGTGATAGGTGGGATGGTAATGGGGATCCACACATAACCTAAAGGAGGAATTTGCCTTTGGTCATAACCTTCACATGTGTTGCATGTGGACTTAAGGTTGAAATTAGAATATCTAAAGGTTTACAAAATTGAGAGAGGCAACATAAGTATCGTAACCTTCATCAATCAAGGCATGTTTGACTTGGATATTTCTTATTTGGATACTTATGAATATAGGAGGATCATCTATATGAAGAAAAATCTCATCAATGATCATAGAATCAATGGGGAATTTGAGGAAAAGAGAAGTTTCCATTGTTTCATCAACATGTATGGACATCTCTTTACATTGTTTCAAAATGCTATCTTTTGATTTAGATAAGGTGGATTTGAATCCTACTAGGGGAAGATGGGGGGTGTTCATTTTGAATAAAAGCTACATAAGATGGTTATGATGATGTGGAGAGGTCCTCATAAGTTTGATAAATGTAATTTGGGATGGGAGATTAGTGAGTTCTATGATAGGATCCCACTCATCATAACCATAAGAAGATTGTTGGAAAGAGGTGCATAGTATTGAAGGAGGTCATCAAAATGAGGAGCTAAAGTTTATATGAATTTATGTTGATAAGAGGTGGAAGGTTTAATAAGAGGAAAAGTTTTTAGATTATGTTGAGAAGATGGAGCGGTTGATGTAGGTTAGGTTTGAGGATTGTTATAATAACTATTGATAGAAGTTTGAGTGTCACTGGTGTTAGGTAAAGAGCATGGATGGATGATAGAAATAGTATGAGAAGTGTTATCCAAAGGAGGTGTTGGAATTAGTTCATCAAAAGATATAAGGTCATCTTTCCCCAACTCATTTAAGTGAGTTAGAGAAGAATCTTGGATAACATAAAATGTCTGAGATAATGGAACAATGTAGAAGGGTTGAGGATCAATGAAAGAAACCACCCTTCACATGTTATTCATGTTAACCAAATTATCTTTAATAGTTGGGTCAATAAGACTATAAATTTTATTTTTAGAAGGGGTGGGATTTTATTAGGTATCTTGGTGATTTTGAAGAGGATATTTATAGATGTTTAAATGAGCATTATCCTGATTCAAAGCTTGATATTTAGTTTGTGTTTCATGGGATTTGAAAGCAATTTCATAGGCTTGTTGGCATTGACAACTAATAAAATTATTGTAAAAATTAGGACCAAGAAGGAAATACATAGCCAAATTATGAATCTACCTATAGGTCTCATGAGAATGACCCCAACTAGCATGATACCAACAAAATTTATTGGGATCATACCAAGATTTCATAGGATGAATGAGATCAAGTTCTCATGGGAGAGGCCTTGGTAGATGATTTATTAATTTTTCTAAGGACAAAGGTTTGTGAACATTTATATTTTTGGTTGAAGAGAAATGAGGATTGGTAATGTGGTTAAGATGGGAGGCTTGTTCAAAATATTAGTTAAGAACAATAATTTGAATAGTGTGAATGATATCATAAGAGTTTATGACACCATCATTGGCTGCATGATGATTCTTATTCTTAAGTAACATAAAAGTACCTGTATAAGGTTGAGATGGTTAAAATTGATGAATAAATAAATATTGATTTTTAGCTTGGTCAATAGCCTCCTCTAAAGTATGTAGAGAGAGTCTAGACTTGATATTGTAACTTGGGAAACAGAGCATTGGTAAAGAGTTGGGAAAAGTTGTCATCTACCATATTATGTTCACATTTGTTAGACAAGGTATTCTATAATTTAATGAAAACTTATGCAATTTTGGTTTCAATTTGCTTACAATTTATAAAATGAGCCAAGGTATTCTCAAGGAGATCACTAATTTGGAACTCTTGGACTAGAGCATTTACTAAATCTTCCAAACTAGTGATGGAATGATATTTGAGTTGGTTGTACCAATCTAAATCATCACTCATGAGAATTTTTTCTAATATCTTGGTAGTGGAAAAGGTATTTAATTTGACCCAATATTTATATATATTTACAATTGTTTTTAAATGAAGAGTAGGATTGGTTGACCCATTGTAAGAAATGGTAGGGGTGATACCTCTTATATCAATATTAGAAATTTGAGATGTAAGAGGCTCATTTTGAAGATGATTAATTGTTTTATTAACAAGAGGAGGTTGAGTAATAAGATTACCTCATTAATACCAAAGAGGAGGTGGGGGAACATTTTGATTATGCATGCCCCATGGCATCTATTCAAGGTGGGTTTGAATATGGATAAGATGATTTTACAATTGCATCATTTGATTTTCAATGTTAAATTGAAAAGCATTCATTTGATTAAGTGTTTTTAATAGGAGTTGATGGGTTTGGGTTTCATTATTATAATTATTTTAAGTATTATAATTGGTAGTAGTGGCTTTGGTACCACTATGGGTGTGAGTATGATCTTGAGAAGAAATGTTGGTAAGTCAGGCACTAGTGGCATAATTTACTTGTGTGGTAAAAGATGGAATAATAGAGGGATGAAAATTAATAATACTAGAAGCATGATTAACATAGGTATAAAATGATGCACTAATGGAATAATTTATAAGAGTAGGTCTTGGAAGAGGCCCGCTAGATGTAGATCCTTTTGTGTTAGTAGAGATACTAGGCATGGAGGTAGAAGAAGTCAAAGAAGAAGATACCATGGTATGAGAAGGGGTCAAGATAGAGGGAAATAGATGGGAATAAAATAATATAGTATCTTCAAATCCATGTGAGAATGTGGGAGAAGGTAAATGAGGCTCATCAACTTGACCACTTATCATGAGTTGGTAGATAGTAGAAGGATCCTTTCCTCGATGTTGAAGAAACTCAGAGATGAAGAGAATTTATGGCATATACTCTAATTCAGGTTGATATTCAAGTGAGAAGAGAGGATTGTAAATAAAATAATAATGAATATGGGTCCAATATTTTTTAATTTGAGTGGCTATATGAACATTTCTTTCATCTAGGATAGGAGCCATAAGTTGCTTATGGGAGAGCCTAGTAGGGTTGGTAAGACTCATCATATCCTTTTAATTCAACTCAGTGTTGTCTTCAAATAATAATTTCATGATGAAGGAGAAGGATTAAGAAATTTAAAGGTGATGCAAAAGAAAAAAAAAACACAAGTGGATAGATAAGAGTACAAATTTGATTAGGTCAACCTAGTACTATAAATAGGGTATAAAAATTGAGTGAATAAGGATACATAGTATACAAGGTTGACATAGTACTATAACCTAGGACATAGAATAACTTGATAAGGATAAAAATTTGATAAGGTCAACTTAGTACTGTATCTTGAGAGGTAAAAAAGAATACTAGGTTGACTAGGTAGACTAGTACTGCAAGCAGGGGAATAAACAATCTGTAAGAGACTATGTCAAACAAAATGATAGTGTATTAAAAATAGGGAAATTTTTTGCAATATACTTGAAAACAAGAAATAAGAGACACACAATCAATTGGGTCAAAGAGAACGATCCAATTGAGGCACACAACATGAAACCTTACACCAAAACTTGCTAATGTAAGTTTTCACAATATAATATATAATGAATAAAGAGTAGGTAGTCAATTAAAAAATAAATGCTAACTAAACAGTCATCCTAAATGTTATTTGATTTGTAATGTTCTATTTTAAGTGTGATAAGAAAGTTGGCTAAAAGTAGGGAACTACAAATCAATCTATGGATGGTTTTAAGATGTTTAGGCTAAAATAGATCTATATTGGCAATGGTACTAGATTGGTATTGGGGCCTACCCCCTCAATTCATAATTGCACAACTATAAGGGTGTCGGGTGATTAACCAAAATATACCATTAACCATGTGTTTATACTTAGCTAGAAAACCAAGTCAGTGTCTCCTTAGTGATGAAATCCAAGTAGGTAGGCCTTGAGTAGATAAATGTTTAAATATGTTTTGAAATTATGTGATCTGGTAGTGTGTGAGAGAAATAGAAAAATAGTGCAACTAAATAGTATATTGAAAAACCACCTAATTAGATTATATGATCTAATCTAAGCATGTAAATAACTAAAATTGAAAGTGTGAAGTAATTACTAGCATAGAGTTGTTAATTTCCAATTTGAAACATAGTATAGAGTTAGTTCAGATGATAATGTATGAAAATATTATAGAAAAAAGTTGATAGTGTTTCTACTATACTGTAGAAGTAAGGGTATTTAAGAACTATGTCAACAGGGTTGACTTAGTCTTTCAAAAAGAAGACAAAATATAGAAATGGGTTGACTAGGTCAACCTAGTTTATTATATGATGGTAGTTTTAAAGACTAAAAAGTATGTAAAATAGAACTATAAGGGAAAACTAAAATGAAGGAGAGAGAAAGGAACATTTGTGGGATAGAGGATGCTGAGGAATATGAGATTGCTATTAAAGTACCTTGAATGTTAGTTATAAATTATTGCCAATTATGTCAACTCAGTTGACCTAATTCTATAATTCCCTTTTTTTAAAGCCTATGAATATGACTATACTAGCTTGGTTGACCTATTGTGGTTTATGGAAGCCTATAAGATTAATATATTGGCCAAGTCAACCTAGTATGTCGTATTGAATCTCTATGGAAATACTATATCAACCTCGTCGACATAGTATGTTTTTAGAAGTGAATAAGATTACTATGTCAACATATTCAACCCAGTAACCTATATATGATGAAGACTTGCACACAAATAATATATTCATTTTTGATGTGACTATGTGTTAAGCCTGCACACAAAACTTAGAAGCTATATTGGCCTTATTGACCTAGTATCGTAAATAAAAAATAAAATTATAGAAAAATGAAAAACATGAAAGAAATCCTACTAGGGTTAGATTCATGTTAGGTAAAGTAGAATGTATGCAATAAAAAATGCATCAAATCTATTAATAAAATCCTAAATCATAGGAGATAGATCCTACTTACACTTCCAATTGAGGATACATTAGATAATCAGGAACATGACCAATATGTGGATCTTCTAGACCTAATTAGGGGATATTTTATCATAAGAATAATACTAGGGAGGGTTTCAAAGCCTCTAATCAATAAAAATCACATAATAACCCTAACTAAGCCTTATGTTTTTGTATTCACTAAACTAATAATAAGTAAATCAAAGTTTAATCTAGTGCTCACCAAAGCTTATGACATAAAGTGGGGGTAACAAACAAAAAAGTAAACATGAATAGAAGACATATACTCACTTCAATGTATATGTAATCCTAATGCATGGAATGTAAGTACAAATTCATATCTATCCAATATTAAAAAAGAAGAACAAAGTTAGGAATACTTACCTTTAAAGATGAACCTACTGAACCTCAATCTCTCCCTTGGCCAAGGTACATCATAAGAGGTTGTTGCGGTATGTAAGGATGATAAATATAAATTAGATCTAGGATACACAAACTATCAATGAATCCAACATAATTTTCCACAATATAAGATCCATATCTCCAAAAAATGTATGAAACCCTAAGCTTTCTCCTCAAGTAGAATGGTAGATAAGCAACTACACAATCGATCTCGCTTATTCTTCTCTTCTCTAAATAATGGAAAAATGATCTTGTATATATAGGAAAATTTAACCCTAATCCATTTTGAAAGTTAAAATGATAAGTTTGACCCAGTATATATAGTATTATTATTGATAAAAACTCATTAGGTCATGGGCTAGGTCAGCTAAGAGCCGACCTAAACCCTAAATGAGTTTCACTAATAAGAGTACAAGGTTGACCCATTTGACCTAGTATTGTAAACTATTGAAAGTAGTTTTAGGTTAATAAAATGGGTAAGAAATATGATAAATTATTGGAGGAGTGTACAATAGATAAGAATAAGCTTAGGGAAATGTTTTTTAGGAAACAAGTGTGTAGATAGTTAGTGGCAAAAGGGATAACAATTTTGTGAAGCACCAATGGTTTGCCCACCCCTTTCTTGGTGCACCCCTTAAGGTGTGCATTCAAAGAGATTGAGACTTGATGAGTTCATATAAAATATATATCATCATTAATTGATAAAATTTTGAAAATATTATGTGTATATATCGTGAATTTATGTTAGCTTTGAGCAATGTTTGTAGTGTTAATGTGTAGTCCTGGAAGGGGTTTTTGCCCAAACTTCATATTTTCATATATAAATATTATGGAATGATTATCAAAATGATTTTTAATAATTTTGGTCTCATTTTTATGCACTATAATTTTTCATATGTGCTGGTTTGGATTTACTATGACATTTCAAGAAAATTGTCAAAATCTGGGTTTCACTAGTTAGTGTAGAGAAGACATGAATTTTACATAAATTAATCCAATATAAACATAATTTCAGATCTGATATTTATCTATTAAATTTATTAAGGTTACATTATAGTGGTATCATATCCAAAATATTTCTATCCTTTAGTGTCTTAATAATGGATGTTTCCAAATGAGAGAGAAACTAGATATTTTAAATGGGTACATTGATTTGTTTATCATTGGAGGATTCTTGAGATTTTGAAAAGATGGAAAAAATACATATATTATTTAAGATAAAATTATGGAAATACAAATTAATCAAAATAAAATGACCAATTTTATTCAAAGGTTTTTGGATAGCATGCAAATTTAGTTTTTGCTAAAAAATCTCAAAAAGAGGATGATGTTATAAATGAACTCAAGGGAAAGAAAATTTCCTTCTCTTACAAAGAACCTTGGGAGACAATTCACATATTTTGGGGCAAAGAAGAGGTGAATCTAGAAAAAAATAAAAATATGTAGAAAAAAAGACCATAGAACCATAAGAGGTGAAGGATACATCAAAACTACAAAAGGTTAGGGAAGAAATTGAGCATAAAGAAAAATAAAAAATTTAAGAAAGTGGAAGAAATAAAAAATTAGATGAACTTACCATGTAGTTAGGAGGTATGAAATTTGATAATTTAATGACTTTTGAGATTATATATCAATAAAATAATCATCTTAATGAAGTAAAATATGAAGTATCACTTGTTGAATATATAAATAAGTTGTTCTTATTCATAACTTACCCATAAATCTTAAAAATATTGAATCCATGCTACATAAGGGTGATTTAAAGGATATTTGTATACTTGAAGATGAGAAAAATATTTTTTGTCATTAGGTTTATGGTTTTGTGGTATTATAAGTATCAACAAAGGAAGACATACATTTAGATCATTCCTATGAAAACAAAAGGAAAGTATTGAATCAAAAAGTTTATGAGAAAGAGTTTCAGAATGACCTTATTAGGAGACATGCACATGAGAAAAGTGTCTCATAGTTGAGGATATGTTGAGGAAAATAATTTTTGGGATAAAAGTTGTAGTGATTAATTCTTTATTCCACCAAGGACTAGAAAAAGTTAGTTTTTTAAAACTCATTAATGAAGAAAATGATAAGCATTTTGACCATTCTTATGAGTACAATTAAAAATATTAAATATATGGCAATAACATAGATTTACATTACACTATGTCCTTTCAATATTTTGGTCATCATGAAATGTACTCTAAGCATGAGGAAAAGGTGAAAGTTATGATTTTTAGTGAAAGACACATATATCTTTTCCCTCAAGTTGAATATTATTTATACAAAGGGGTGTGGTGTCCTAGTGATATTTTGAGAACTATTAAAGATGGAGTCTTTAAGATCAATATCACTATTCTAAATAATTTCATCATCTCATGCAATTGGACAAGAATAAAGTCAAATTGACTATAGAGGAACATAAGGTAAATGTTGTAACTAATAATAAAGATCAATGTTTTTAGATTTTAGGTGAAATGCAAGAAATAAAAGGATGTCACCTCTTGTTTGATAATGGCAAGGGAACTAAGCGAAAACTAGTTCTTCCTATTGGCATGATATATTCCATATGTGATGGGTTGTATTCATGTGGAGATAATCTCACTTTGAGGAAAGGACTACTTATTAAATTTAAGGAGGGAGAAGATTATTACCATCATGGGAATCATTTTGGTTTAAGACAATAGATAGACCATATTTCCCAAAGATGCTTACACATTCAAACATGGGATCCAGGAGATATTTCTAGACATAAACAAGGTAAACACCATGTTTGATTTCAAAATTTTATGAAAATATATATTATGGTGTTTAGTCATTTACACCCAGGATTGTAGAAAGATATGGAAATTCTACATATCACACATTTGAAGTCAAGTTCCATAATTTTTCTCCTTCTTAGGATGCATAGAGGAGAATTTCCAAAAGTCAAAAATAATTTTGATGGGAACCTTGTGGTTTCTTTAGAGGGCCTTCATTAAAAAACTATGTACACTTTTAAGGAACATAAATATACATATCTAAACTTAAGTTAGAAAAGGTTAGGTTTTACATGTCAATTCATGAAAAAATAAATTTTTGCAATGAATCAAGATAATTTTATCATTTGTATCACATATCCAAAGTTTTCAAGAAATAAATGGGCCTTACATAAGTTATGAAACTTGTAACCTTCTGGGGGAGTTTGAGAGACTTTCCTATTGGCCATTTTGGTCCACATACCAAGCTTTTGCCTAGTTTAAATAGATGAGCAAGGTCCCAATTTTTGAGTAGATCAGGTGGCTTAAAATAAGGCTCAACATTGCAAGTGGAGGGATCTAAGAAAGTTTTCATGGTGTTGAACAGTTATAGGAACAAGACTAGAAAAAGCCTAAGTTTACACTTGCTAAATATTTTAGCTTTTGGCCAAGTGTTAGTATAAGGCATATTTCCATCAGAGAAATTATTCCACCTTATTTTGGACAAGTTTTATTTCTTTCAGGAGATTTGTTTTGGGTCTTTTGGGCTAAGTGTTAAGAATTGTTTTGGACAATTTGTTCAAAACAAAAAATCTTGAAGGGCATTTCTTTGAGAAAATGGACCCTATAAAAATCTTGAAAGTTATTTCTTTGATAAGATGGTCAAAAGGGAAAAATATCGAAGGGAAATTTTTCAAGAAAAGTGTCTTATACATTTTCCCAAAAGGTCTTTTTTGTAGCAAAGAATCCCAAACACTTTTTTTGAAAGAACTTTTCTTCACCAAAAGGTCCAAAGTAATTCCCTTGAAGGGTCATTTTCTTTTGGGAAAGTGAAAAAGACAAAATATCCAAAGGAAACTTTTCAAGTATATGGACACTTTTCAAAGTTATGAAGGGCATTTTAAAAGGGCAAAGGGCTATTTTGAAAAGGCCAAAGGGTAATTCTAAGGACACAATTTTTTTAGGAAAATTATCCCATGGCAATTTCCCTAAAGGTCAACTTCTTTCATACATTTTTTATGATACAAAAATCTGACATAAAATGTCTATCAAAAGATATAAAATAAATAACCCAAAAAAATTGTGATCTAGATAGGTG
The DNA here is from genome assembly GCA_037957365.1 of Torreya grandis. Taxonomy (NCBI): domain Eukaryota; kingdom Viridiplantae; phylum Streptophyta; class Pinopsida; order Cupressales; family Taxaceae; genus Torreya; species Torreya grandis. The sequence goes on from JARHVA010002864.1 coordinate 1,451,970, forward strand.
TGCAAACTTAAATTTTAGGCTACAAAAAATAACCATTTGAATTCAAAAATATCAAGATGGCCCTGAAAGTGTCAAATTTAAGCATGAAAAATGACCATTGAAGTTCAAATATCTTGATACAATTATGTAGAAATCAAAGTTTGAGCTCATGAAATAGCTGTTTGCATTTAAAAATCATCAAATGGTTCCCCAAATGAGCATAGGCATGATAAGTGTCTAAATCTTAGATGCCTAGATCAAATCTTATGATGAGCAGATAAAGATAGGATAATGGGTCCAAATCAAATCAATGGATCATGTTTAATCATGGATTCAAGATCAATGACACATGAGAAAGTCAAGGAGTCAATGAACCCTAAGTGCAAAGGCATGATTAACAAGTGGCACAAGCACGTGATCCTAACAGAAGATCTATAGATCATGTTTGTTTACATTAGGTAGATTAATAGATCAAAATGAGTCAAGGGGTAAATGATCTAAGTCAATTTCTAATGGAAAATAAAATAAAGGTAAGCCCATTGCTTAGACAGAGGTTGAAGGGTCATTTTTTAACCAAAGTGAGCAAGTATGAGTAGAACTAAGATTGAGCATGATCCATATTGGGCCAAGAGTGGATATTTTAGGATTAGATGATGCCATTAAGACTCTATAGGGGATTCTCGATGAACCACCACTCAAATTATAGATGTCATAATTCTATCAAATATGAGGACTTGGTACTCATAATAAGTAACAAGTGGTGGATGGTGTGGAAAACAACAAACACATAGACTTCAATGGATTTGTCACTAAAGTTAGCTACATGAAAGTGACCCTTATCTCTACTCTTGCCTACCTCAATGAACTAATAAGAATTAGTTAACAATAAGATAAAGATCTAACATATGTATTTTATTTTTATAACTACATCGATGTGGGAACTTAGCTTAAACAACTTGATCCCACCATTACAACTACCATGGAGCATCACTAAGATAATAATGTAATGATGCAATGGATTGGAGTGACCTAGATTAATTAGGAAGGGTTTGAATGGGCTTAATTGGTGGAGGTAGTTTTAAAAAAAATTCAAATGGATTTGAGCTCATTTGATTCCCTATTGAGTGCCAAAACTCCCTATCTCTTACTTCCTTTTTATATAAATATAGCCTTTGAGTTATTGATTTAGATCCCTTAGGTTGGTATGACTAGACTCTACCAAAATTATATTCGATACCTCTTAGATTAGTGAATAAAGTATTTTTTAATCATTTTCTAATCTATATTTAGTGTTCTATGTTTGTTTAATATGCAAATGTGAATGTTATCTTCTTCTTGTAGGTCCAAGATCAACCTAAGTTCTATTAAATTTATTTATAGGTAATATAATGTGTCTTAGCATTAATATCTTAAGAATATAGTGGACAACCAAATATTAAGTGTCTTCAACCAGACCTTATTTTCATTTTTCCCTAGTCTGAGTGTATCAAATTGACCTCTATATGAAACAGTGTTTCACATAAACTATAGTAAGCATTGCATTAGCTTTTTTCATAGTCCATTAGTGTGATAAATAATCTGAGTTCAACAATGGATCTGAAAAATTCTTAGTGCATCACCATATATTAGAATAAGTTTTAATTTATGTAAATTTCTTCACTCTTTTCACCCCAACCAATTTTAGGATTTAGAAATAAAGATCTAAATTATAGAATCTGAGGAGTTGGCCTCATAAAAAATCCTAGAGGTCTGGTCTAGTTATAGGCACCCCACAACCTTAGACCATTCCCATGTTAGTCTAGGTATGGGTCAGAATTGAACAAATTTGACCTCTATTGGGTGCTATCTAGATTACTAAAATTTATAGCACACCCAATGCGACCACCTATTTACATAATTTTGCATATCTGAGTATAGTAGCAAATTTCAAAGTTTCATTTCTAGATTTGCATATTTTTCATGCCCCCCAAAGTTATCACAAGATCCTTTGAAAAATAGAAAAGGGTATATTTATCTAATCTATCTTTCCAATCAACAAATAATACAAAAAAATCTTAGTCAAAACCTACATGTACCCCTCTTTTTCTCCTTATTGTTACCCAAAATCCTCCTGTTAAAGCCAATATTATTTAGCCAAACATTGTTATAAATCCTATACCTCAGATGGTTATTCCTAGAAGTCAAGCCTTTATGCCATTCAATGGTGGTATTCCTCTGAATCTTACTCAATGGGATGATATTATTGTCTTGTATTTGAAGGATTTTACCTATTATACATTAGAAAATCTAGTTACTCCTATAGAACATATTATAGGTATTGTTAACATTTGTTCATTGCATCATGTGACTTAGGAAAATATAGAAATGAGTTTATTAACAACTTATTTCAAAGGGAAAGCACTTTAGTGGAACATATGATTGGCCCTTGTGTTAATTAATAATTGGGATGAGTTTGGAGAGGTCTTGTGCAATCACTTTTAGGAAAAGAGTGATCATCTTTTACTTGTGGAATAATTTAAAATAATCAAGAGATTCAATCATGAATTCATGGTGGATTTCAACTATAGATTCCAAAAGACTTGGGATAGAATTATTTTAATGATCAAGCCTATACCAAAATATGATTTTTTGTACTATCTAAAATCTCTCAATTCAGATGTAGCTATGATTATTCAATCCATGGGAGGGAACACTCTACCTAGAGCTTTTGAAGTAATAATTAAGGTTAAAAATTGGCTTATACAAGTATGCAAGTTGGCTCCAAGGCTACCAATACCTCTCTTCTTGGAGATACATCCTCCTACCCCAAATATTGATCCAATTATAGATTCAAAAAAGTTTTATCAAACCTAAGATGAGAAAATTGATAGACTAGGGAAGATAGAAAGTCTTCTCAAACATCATAATGACAAGTTGGTTGCAATGGAGAGGTAACAAGCTCCACCATATAGGCCATACCAAAATAATAATCAAAATTATTAGTAAAATAGGCCATCCTATCAATCCAATCAATAAGGATAAGGTAAGAAGCCTCAATCAATGTAATACAATCCTAATACTCCAAGTAATTTTAGATCTAATATGCCAGATCTAAATAACTATACTAAAGAAGGTCAATTATAGTCAGAGGGATAGTCCAATGAGATGGTGATGGCCACTACTAGAGACATATATCAATACCCTAGTTAGAAGCATGATAATTAATTCCAAGGTCATGATATGATGCCTCCTCTTCCACAAGAGCCCAAAATGAGTTAAGATAACATGCTTGTCATGTCATTATCAGAAGCTCAAAGCCAACAACAAGGCAGCATGGGTAAAGCACCAACTGATACCACATGTAGGAATTTTCAAAAAGGGGAATGTGTGTTTAATCCTGTAGTGGCTAATATGGGACAAGCTTCACAAAGGACAAATAAACTAATTACATCTCAGATAAGGGATAAAAAGAGGATATTAGAGGATAACTTGGGGCAATATAATATTTCTTCATCTTCTCCATAGCTAGTCAATAAACTACTCCTTTAGATGTAACTACTAAAGCTCCTGAAAATAAATAAGTGATCCAACCTCATGGATAGTAGCAAAACTCCCCCTTTGTTCCTCATGTTACTCAAATACCAAGTGATGCCCCTACATCCAAGGTGCAATCCAAAGGTCCTAATATTCCCTTTAATATTATGGATCACTTGAAGAAGGCTAATATAACTATGTCCATGTATGATGCTCTATCTATCCTAGAGAAAAAGGAGATTCTATAGAAATATCTCTCCAAACTTTCTCATGTGGGAAAAGTAGCTGATAAAGTGAACACTATTTTCATCAATAATAGTCGGCCTAACCAAGTCCCTAGCCAAGTTCCCAATCAGATTCTAAGAAAAATTCAATCTCAAAATGATGTTAACCCTTCTAAGTTTGTTAATCCCCCCAATTTTGTCTATCAATCATCATATGGGACTGTTTAGTACATAATTTCATGATAGACTTAGGTGTTTCAACCTCAACGATGTCTAAAGCCATAACAGATAAGCTTGGGCTCAAATATATGCCTAATGAAAAAGGTGTTCTTCAATTAGATGGATCCCCCATTAAGATAGTAGGCATCTTTAAATATCTTCATATTACATTAGAAACCTATCCAAATTATGTCATTAATCAAGATGTAATGGTAGTAGACCTACCTCCATATTTTGCCCTATTCTTGTCTAAGGACTTTACTACTAAGATTGGGGGATATTTATCATTTGACTGGTCATACATGCTTTTAAAAATCATATACAAAACCAAAGTCAATATAAGATCTAATTCCATCTCTAGGTTCCACCTATAAAAATATATGATTAATCTTTTAAATACCAACTGTGATATATTTGAAGAGGTTATTGTGCAAGAACCCCATAATCATCTTGAAGGCATCTTAGATCTATACTTGGATGAGTGGGTAGCTGATAACCATGGATTTTATCCACATAGAAACATTGAAGAGATAGACTTAGGAGTGTAATGTATGCATGAATAAGGTTATTGATGCATATGCATTAGGGATAAGTCCTTTCTAGCATCATAATCTAGTTTATTATCTAACAAGTCATTTGACCTTGCTTGATTTGATCACCCTTGTCTTCAATCTACTTTCAATGTATTTGTGTTATATTCATTATATTCCTTGATGTTCCCTATTATCAAGTACATATAGAGGTTATAATGGATGCTATCATAAATATTTCATATCAGTTACCATCATTCTCCACATCTTTGACATTAGCTTCTTAACAAACTTGCTTGTAGTCTCTTCATTAGCTTTGTCTAAGCATAACCCTTAGGTTCTAAACACCAAATCTTGGTTTATTATTAAGAGTCCAATCTAAACCTTTGAATAGTCTTTAAAATATATACACATACCTACTTAAACCCCTTTCAATTGACAACTCACCTCCATTGACCTCTTTCAATACATTTCACTCCTCATAGTTATACTAGGCTAAATACTTTTTTCTAAGCTTTCCTCTTATGTTTAGACAATGTGTCATATTTATTGAATGTATAATGGAATTTTGGGTTAATTTTATTAGTATTCACCTTCACAAGAAGTTTTAATACTTTAATCCTTCTCTCTCTCTCTCCACTTTTAAGCTCTCTTTGCCTTCAAATTAGACCTTCTAAGCTAAATTCTGCCTTAACCTTCACTTATTCAACCTAATACCATCCATATAGGATTATACAGAACCAAAAATTTGAAAATATTATTTATCATGTCAAGACACACCTTCATACAAAATTTCAACATTTTTTGATGGTTGGAACTAAAGTTATCCACTAAACCCTAGTTATAGGGTTTATTCTGCACTGTTCAAGTTGATGTCATAAATAAATCAATAACTTGAACTATATGTTGTAGACACCTAAAACTAGCTATCAATAACCTCAAACTAAACTTTTGTCTAATTTTCACCCAAAATGCACAATTTGGCCTAAAAATACTAAAAAATGCTAAATGATGTGAAACTGACAGATTCAAGTACCGATTTTGGCCAGGGTATCCATAAATGGGGCAATTTAATTTATGGGCCAACTAATTTTAATCATTTCATTTCAATTCAAAATGCCAATTTTGCACCTAGGTACTCTAGATTGTTCTTTCCTATCAAATCTCTTACATGAGACATGTGCCTTTATTATTTCGTGTTGGTAACATCTTAAATGGGATAATGGTTCCAATGCATCTGACATCACCTTCTAATTCCAATCTAGTGATATTTTGGACCAATAACAAGACATTTTGATCAATTTGAATAATTTGTGCAAAAAGTGCTTAAACATTCTTAAGAGATAATTAACCCAAATTAATGCATAATTAATAATTCCATGGAAACTTGTTGAAAACTTATTTTTAGAAATGAATATTGAATATTTTCATCATCAGGGGACCTCATTTCTTGGGAAGACATCCCTAGGCCATAAATGCCATAAATATCAGGATTCATGCACTTCATACCTCATTAATGCCTTCCATGCCTTTTAATTTCCCATTCTTCTAATATCATGATGAGGATAATTATAAATTTAATTTCAAAAATTGAATCAATCCTCAAACACACATCTCAATCTCAGGATGGATGGTTTAAGTTGATTCTAGACATTCTTAAAAATCTATTAATAGGAGGCCTCACCACATGAATTTTCACACATGATTATGAAAAGTTATAAGGCATAATTGATTACAAAGCTTCAAAAAACTTGTGTTACCATGAAAAATTGATTCCAAGCCAAGCCAAGCCACAAGCCAAAGGTGCCAAGGAGAGATGGAGGTAGCCAAGTTTCCATTGCCAAGGAATTCATGAGAAAAAGTTGAGAAAGCCATTACAAAAAGCATTTTAGAGCATCCAAGGGAGGTAAAAGAAGGTTTATTTTGAATTTTAGTTATGTGTTTTATTCATGTTTGTTAATTAATCTCTCCATAGTGTCTAGGCCTAGAGATGTTATGCTAGTTAGTTTGTTTCTTTCATTTTGTTTTCATTTTGAAACTAACACTATACTAACCATCCTCTCTTGAGTTAAATTCCTAAATTCACATATGGCATGCCCAATGGGACAAGACACAAAACACACATGAATAAGATCATTTTACAGCTTTAAAATATTCATTTAGACCATTAAAAATCTTGTAAATTGATTTTCTAACTTTATTTTGTCATTTTTGTTTGCCACGGGTTTACATAGTAACTGACATCAGCTAGTAAGACTAACATAAATTAGATAGCTTAGTTGATGTTAGTTAGTAAAATTGACATCATTTGGATACCTATCATCAGTCACATTGGTATAGCTAATTTCATTTTGATAACCATCATTAGTTATAAAATGTAATCATTGATTATATAACTGACATTGGTCACTGTGTTTTTCTTAAAACATAGACCTGAGAGCTCTTTTTTTAAAGTTCATTATTTCAGACCTAAAAGAGCTTCAAAGATATAGGGCATGCTAACATTTTTTTTTTAGGACCAAGTTTGACATTTTCCAAAAACATGTTTAGATCACCTTTTGCATGCTTAAAAATCAATTAGTAACCATGTTTTGGTGTTTAACAATTATTTTTAGATGTTTATAGTGAATGTTTTCAAAGTTTGCAACTAAGACGAAGGGGTCAAATGAACACCACCTCATTTTCCATTTGAGCATAAAAATTAACTCACCTTTTCAAAGATTTTTGTGTTTACTTAGTTGTTTAGATTAAATTTTTATTTGGCAAAAAGAGGGATGTTGCGTGTATGATCTTTTGTTTATCCCCTTTAGGGAACCCTTGGAATCAAAAGTGCCATTAATATTGTAAAAATCCTAGTCTAAGGCTTAGAAATAATGTCATCTAAATAACTCCCCAAAAACTCATCAAATTTTGAGTGACCTTGAAAACAACCCTAAAGGCTTTTTACTTTCATGTTTTCTTTATTTTTATGCATCTTGGCTTGTGAAGGGGATGTCATTACCTCTTGTGAGTTCTTTAGGTAAGATTTGACCTAAGGTTTCATCTCCTAACATTGATTTCACTTACTCCTTTAGAGTTACACATGGGACATATCTACATTTAGATATCACACTACATTAAGCAAATAGCAGGATGTAGTGGTTGTAAAAAGGACTATGCCTTTTTACAACTAGCCAATGCTGTGGTCACCTAATTTCTATGCTTATCTTTTGGATCATTTGACGTGATAGTCATTATGAAATTTATTCCTCTAGAATGATAAAAAAAATAGTCAACCCTATTTTGTCATACCCTTTCTAGGATTTGGATGATTATAGTTAGTGTATTTTGGTCATTTTTGCTTGGTATGTTTTGAGATCAAAACTTGTTTATTTGTTCATAAGCCATGTCAAAACAATGTATTTGAATTGAGGAGGATAGCGTTATGCTACCCAAATCATGTCAAAACATTTTGAGCCTTTTAAGTCTTTGAAACATAACATCGACCACATGATTCGAGCATGCTTATGCCATTAGGCTAGTAAATTTATTTCAAGACTTATTTACCATTGTATCAAAAACCATTTGTTTCAAACCATGTCATGTATACTATTTAGACCTTTGTCTTGTGCCATCATGTTGTCTAATCTTGTTTAGCTTATTTGGTCAAATCCTAGTTTTCAAATTTTGAGTTTTCAATTAGCCTTGTCAAGTTTGGATTCAAACATTGATTGATTTATGTTTAGGGCTTAATTCATGGGATTGATACACTGATCTTTCTCTTTTTGATTGCATAACTTTAGTTAATCAGTTACCCAATTTTGAAAAATATTGATGGTTTGTTTGTTTAATGCCTATCCTCATCATTGTTTGTGCCTTTATTTGAGAAAACATAGTCTTTCTTCAAAAAGCCTTTTGTCTTATGCCTTATACCAACTAATCATGATTATGTTTGATTATATGTGTTGGGTTTATGTTAAATTTTTTTCCAAACTTGTTAGATTAAATAAAATTACATCATACCTATTTGTTTGAGCCTAGATTTTGACTCTGCATTTGGACAAAAGACCTAGTAACTCAACTTTTCCCTTTCCTAGTTTAGACCTTATTTGGAACACTTTGACCTAGACCTTTGACATATCAATTTTTATTTAGATGCTTGACCTTCTGTGCATATGAATTTTATTTTAGATATTTGACATTAGGCTATTTTATGCCAAGTCTTAGACAAAATCATTTTGGAGATACAACTCCACCCCTTTGACAAAGTCAAACCAAGTTTGAATGATTTATCCTTTGGACATAGTTTTCAGAGTTTATAGAACTCTAAGCCTTTTTGTTTTGGAGCTTTCATCATTTACATGGATATGTCTCACTAAACTTATATTGGAGTCACATATAATACAAATTATGATAGAATGGCCACACAAAATGACTTTTATGGCTTTAGTCAAGACCCCAATGATGCTAATATGGTTTGTGAGATAGATTTCTATCCACCTCATATTAATCATTCATGGGAACAAAGTCAAGAAATAACTTATGATCCAACTCAAGACCTTGATTGGTATGAAGAGGCTTGTAAAGAGGACTTTAAAGACCTGACTATAGATAATGTTTTTTGGGATATGAATCCATACCTTCTTTACAATAATTAGTATGTGAAACATAGTCAAGAACTAGCTTATGAGCCAACTCAAAACTGGGATGATTGGTTTATGAGGAAGACTTGGATGCTTTTTCTTATGAAATAAATCAAGTTCCATGACATCTTTTTTTATCTGATCATAGACTACACCTAACCCTCCTTTGCATTATATGAGCTATCAAGCTCTATAATATTCAAGGAATACCATTACCATGCCTAGGCCTAGTCTTTTGGATTGTGTGAGCAACCAGACTCCATAATGCCCCTTCATCATTTTAAGACCTAGTCCTTTGGCTTGTGTGGGAAATCAAGCCCCATAATTCCCTATTGTTACCATCTCATGACTTTGTCTTTTAGCTCATGTGAGAAATCATTCTCCCTAAGGCCCTACCATTATCCAACCACAAGTCATTCCTCATCCAGTACTAATCCCATCCAAACCTCAACCTATCTAATCTATTAAAGACCAAGATATGTTCCAAACTAGTATTTTCCAACTCATTAGAAACCAAATCCAAGAGAAACAACTATTTGTGATAAGTCAACATATGATGAATCACCTATTGATCATATACCATTTTTTGAGGAGTCTCACTCTAATGAGCCAGTCTTTGTTGGATCACTTGTTAATGATTATAACCATCTTTGGGAAAATCATTACCTTGACCATGTGCCTATTTTTTAAGAGCATTCTATTGAAAATCTAGTCCTTAAGGAGTTATTTCTTAACCTTTTTTCCATCCTAGAGGAGTCTCACTTTGATAAACTAGTCTTTATGGAGCCCATCATGCCATTACATGTTATTACTTATCCAATACTAAGCATTCAAAAAGACATCATTATAATAGAGTACCCATCAAATAAAGAATCATAATTAGAGTAAGGTTATATTATTGAATCAACATTAGATTTAGCATAAGAATATAAATCAAAATCAGTCTCAACATTGGCTTTAGAGTCCCTTGAGTTAGAATCATATTTAGAAGAAGAATACATTTTTAGTTGTTACAACATTAGTTACACATAACTTGAAAATAAATTTGAATACATTTGTGATCATTCTATAATTTTTGAGGATGAGTACTTTAGCTTTGACACAATTTATCCTAGTATCTTCTATGAGGATTGTATAACCTCTCCCTATTCTATTACCATTCCAAAAGACATTACCATCAACTAAAATAGCTATATTATTGACATTCCATATCCCAAAAGTGTCAATTGGGATTGAAAAAATCACACTTTGTTAAACTACATCCATGGAAACATAGCAGTTGAAGAAATTCAAGGAGGCCAAGACCACATTCATGTAGTAGAATAACACTCTCCTAGTGAAACCTTTTCAGAGGTGCTAGGGTAAAATCCAAGTCAGAACTCAACATCTTTTAGTGAAACTTTTTTAGAAGCACTAGAAGACAATAAAAGTCAAAAGTCCACATTCCTTAGTGAAACATTCTTGAAAGTGCTACAGGACAATCAAGACAATTTCATTGGTGAAAACCTTTTTGAGGCACCAATAACTAAGCACAAAAGTTCTTCACTACTTGATGAAGATAAAATCAAAGATAAAATCAAATTAGCTTCCTATCTATAGCCTAATCATATGGTAACTAATCTCAAGATAAAATAATAGAAAAATTTGATGGTCCTATCAAGAGAACAAGTCTTCAGCCCCACCACAACCAAAGTTATGTTGAATTTGACATCATCAACATTATGTGTGATTGAAAGTCCTGATCTACATTTGTTTCCCACCATTATACATTCCATTACCATCTACCACTCCATTTCACAATCAAACCTACCATCCATTATTTTTCCTTATTTACCATCCATGGTTGTACTTTCCTTTGTAGAGGCTATAAATATACCTTGTCTCGACACTTAAAGAAATCAGAATCAACATCCAATAAAGATCACAAAATCATTCTTAGTAAACAAATCTATAAGTCATTTTTTATAGAGCAGCTATTCAGATGAGGAGTGGGATAGAAATTAACATGATCAAGTATTCTATTTGTATCATTTGTTGATTAGGATGTGCACCTCCCAACAGGAACAATAAAATCAAAAACCACACCTAGGCCAAAAACATATACCATACCATTTCATTGCCATGCCATTGTCATTGTTACATATCCATTTTCCATTGTTGAATATTCCTATTATTCACTCCATCACTTGGGGGAAACCCTCTTACCATTTTATCCAATCTATCAAAAATATATCATTATGCTTATTAATACCATGTCATCCTATCGTTCCATTCCTATCTAGACCAAGCCTATTTTTAGTCATCCTACCCAATCCTATTTTTATGTTGGTTTATTTGGTTCTTCTCGTACCTTTTATGAGGGGATTCTAATCAAGTTTCAACAATCAATCTAATTCATGTTTATAATGATAGTCTATGAAAGTAGTGTGATAGTTGATCTGGCAAGATATCTTTCATTTTTCATCTTGTATCAAGTTTGTTTATGTGAGCCTGATTATAACTGCCTATGGGCAAATCAATTTTTCAATAGTCTTGCTACTAATTATAGCCACATTTGGGTAAATTAGTATCATTGACCTATATTTTTGTATCCTAGTTATAACTACCTATGGGAAAACTAAGGGCAACACTTGTTTATCATGCATTACCACATCACATTACCTTGATTGTTTTCATTTGATTGACTTTTTACTAGATTTGAGAATTTATTGGGACCTAATTAGTTATTCCCTACCTTTTGTGTGGATGGAATTACCATGACTTGAGGTCATTTCAGGACTATGTGGGTCATGCTAAATTCATGTTGAGGTCACCTCAGTCCCCCTTTCCATACAATCTCACCATTTTGTGAGTAGGTATCTTATGATTCTCAAATGAGTTAAGATACCTCAAAATGCCAAAAACATTCATAATATTTCAAAATCCAAAAATAATTGTCTTATTTAAGCCTAGTCAGTTATCCTTGATCCACCTTATTGGGGCATGGTCATTGTTAGGATGCTTTCTTTTGCTTTTGTTTTCAAGATTTTTATTTGTTTGTTTTTTATTTATTTGTTTGCTTGCTTGCTTTCCTATTTGTTTTCTTTCAGTACTGTTAACTTGACTTATTCTATATGTGTTCATTGGGTAATTCCTCAAGCACATTATTCTTGAGTCTATCCATATTCATCTATTACCATTATCATCATGGTTTGTATCATTAGTGTATTATTTTTTAGTGTTTATTCGATATCGGGAGTCAGTCCTTATGCATATTTTATCCAAGTCTTCATGGTGTTCTATCATGCTACCTATCATCACATTCTATAGAAAAAATTAGCTTTAAGAAGGTCTATAATCAATGGAGCTATATAATTTTCTCCTTGGCACCTTGGAAAATCCTTCCATCTCACCCTTGATCAATATCAGCCCATTAACCATTCTAGTTGTATCATTGTTAATTAGGATGAGCATCTCCTCATTAATAGGTACAACTAAATCATTCTATTGATCAATCTCATTCCTCTATCCATCTCTTTCATCACTTTGTACCCACTCATCTTTAATCTGCATTCCACATTATATCCTTGAGTTATGCTTGTTGATTAGCCCTAACTGGGGCACAATCATCTTTAGCCAATCTAGGTCCTCTTAATGACTATAACTGCCTATGGGCAAATCATTATTTTGACTTTTATTCTTGATTATAACCACATTTGGGCAAATCATCATCTTTTTTACATCAATGCATGTAAGAATTTTCTTATTTGGATTAATCTCAACCATAAGTTAATTTCACCTTTCTTCTTACTTCTTTTCGAAGAACCGTCCATCAACAAATTTGATGGCCACTCCCTCGAGGGGGCATCATCATAGGCTTCTCAAAACCATTTGGAGCTTTATTCTTTAACCATCATCTTCCTTTTGGTATACATACCATCTCTCATTATTTTAGAAGACATTGTTTTGCCTATGGTTTGAAACATCTTCCCAAATAGGGGAAAACTATAGACACCTAAAATTGGCCACTGATAACCTCCAACCAAACTTTTGGCTAATTTCCACTAAAAATGCATAATTTTGCCTAAAAATACTAAAACACACTAAATGATATGAAAATGACATATTCAAGTGCTGATTTTAGCCAGGGTATCCCTAAATGGGGTAATGTAATTTATGGGCCCACTAACTTTGATCAGTTCATTTTCAGTCAAAATGTTAATTTTGCACCTAAGTGATCTAGATTATTCTTTCCTATCAAATATATTACATGAGACATGTGCCTTTGTTATTTAGTTTCAATAACATCCTAAATGGGATAATGGTTCCAATGCATCTAACATCACCTTTTAATTCTAATCCAGTTAAATTTTTAACCAATAACAAGACATTCTAATCAATTTGAGTAATTTGTGCACAAAGTGCTTAAACATGCTTAAGAGATAATTAACCCAAATCAATGAATAATTAATAATTTTATGGAAATTTTTTGAAAAATTATTTTTGAAAATGAATATTGAATATCTACATCATCAAGTGACCTCATTTCTTAGGAAGACATCCCTAGGCCATACATGCCACAAATATCAGGATTCATGCCCTCAATACCTCATCAATGCCTTCCATGATGCCCTCCATGCCTATTAATTTCCCATTATTACAATGTCATGATAAGGATAATTATAAAATTAATTCTAAAAATTTAATTAATCCTTAACCACACATCTCAATCTCAGGATGGATGGTTTAGGTTGATTCTAGACATTCTCAAAAATCTATAAATAGGAGGCCTCACCACATGATTATGCAAAGTTATAATGCATAATTGACTAAAAATATTCAAACAAATAGTATTACCATGCCAAATTTATTCAAATCCAAGCTAATACATAATACAAAAGTTCTAAGGAGAGATGAAGGTAGCCAAGCTTCCATTGCCAAGGACTTCATGAGCATAAGCTGAGCAAGCCACTACAACAAGAATTATGGAGCATCCAAGGGAGGTAAAGAAGGTTTATTTTGTATTTTAGTTGTCTGTTTTATTCATGTTTTTTAACTAAGATCTCCCTAATGTCTCAGCCTAGAGATGTTATGCTAGTTAGTATGTTTCTTTCATTTTATTTTCATTTTGAAACTAATACTATACTAACCATCCTCTCTTGAATCAAATTCCTAGATTCACATATGTCACTTAAAAGGACCAAACCAATTCTATAATTTATTTTTTCATTCCCTTCAACCATTAAAAACATTTATAATATTTATTCCATCTGTAACATGCTCAAAATAACAATTATACAAGGTTTATGACTACCCTATTTTGACTGAGTAATGGTCTACAAGAGAAAACCTTACTTTTCTTTTACTTAAAGCTTAATAAAACTACCTAAAGACCTTAAAAAGGTCTATCCTCAACCAAATTACATTTATTAATGGTTTAATCACCTATTACAATTTCATTTGAGCTTATAATACTCTACATACATAATTTTGTCTTCCTTGTATAACTGTTTCAAAATTTCCAATAGATAGTGCTCCTTCCAAATACTTCTCTACCCAACTTGTGTTGGTACACAAGTTTTTACTAACTTTATATGTCCTTTTACTCCCTATCTCCATCTTTCTTAGGATTTATATCAACTTAACATTTCTTGGTCATTCCTTCTACACAAAAAAAGACTAGGTCTCTCTAATAACACTACCTATGCAATCTTGTAAGTTAATATTTGAATCCTATTTCAAATACATAATTTCACCTTTGAAAAAGAAGATTAGATTTTATCCATGGGTTTTACATCTCTATCAATTCCTATTAGTATTAACATTCTTATGCTCAATCCAAACATGGGTTCCATAATCCTATTATCACTCAGTCTATTAGTATAAGAAAAAGAACATAGGAAAATTAAAGAGTTTTATACTCATCTAAAGGATTAAACTTTATTCAAGGTTATTGATCCATTCAACCTCTCCTACACTATCTTTCCTTCACCAAAAACACTTTCTTATGCATTGAATAACCTTTATCTAGTGTCTTAACTAAAACACGTTAACAGGGTATTCATGTAGTCCTTAGAATCAAACCCTCAGGCTGAACACATATAGAGATATAAATGTATTTAACTTTCAGCAAATAATTTATTTACATATATAATCCACTTTGACACATTCAATATCCTATGAACAATTCTCACTGTCCAAATGTCTCTTGGGTTTCCAAGGAATAAAGATAGAATTAAAAACATGTTATCAACCTCTATGCTTGATTCTATTGAGACCTATTATCAATTCCTAAAAGTATTTTACTACACCAAATTGTATTCAAAATTATCATTCACATGTGTACCTAGAATATTATTCCATCAACCAGGTTCATTTAGACCTATCACCTATGCATATTGGTTCAGTCAGTAACCATATAATTATGAGTATTGTATACTACCTTAGGGTTTCAATTACTGAATTCTATCATTTAAAACATTAATTTACTCATAAAGGAGAGTGAAAATACAATTGACACATATACTTTATTTTTTTGAAGAAAACCATATTTCCTTACAAACCAAAACTGAACTCCTCCTTCTTGAGGAGTTTTGCATATGTTCATTTACAAATTCTCCTCCTTTTTTTGAGAGATCTCCCTCTATCCCATATTATCTCCTTGATTACATCTCTCTTCACTCCATTCCACCTATAATATTCCTTTTTCACCAACCTCTATGTTGGTCCTTTAGTTAGTTATAGCTAACTTCCTTTCATAACTACTTCTATGTACAAGAATGCTTCTATCCTTATGCATATGACTTGATTTTGAGCCCTATATTTGAAATACATAAAAAATATTTCCTAATGATTGGAATGACCCCTAAAAACCAAATTTACACATCTAAACTTTCCAATACATGTATTCTACCCTCTTAGGCTCACTTTCAATATTTGAATTTTCAAATGCCTAGTTTTGGAGGGAAAACTTCTTGAGGCCCTATAACACATCCTAAGAGACCCAAAATGATTCTAAGACCACACATGGATGTAATAAGGTCCTTAAAACACCTTGATACCATAATTTGACCAGATATGACCCTCTATTAACTAAAACACAAAAATGTCAACTTTTTCTTGATGTTCCTACATCATACTCCCTAGGAGGGAGAAAAAACTTGATCCTCTAATTTTATTTTGCATCTTCCAATTCAGAATTTGTTTGTCCTTCATGCTCAATATGCTACTACACTTGTGTTCTTATTCCTTCTTGCTTGCCAAATTCTTACACTTCTTCATTGTGGCTTTGTCTAGCCTTTGTCTCCATGCATATTCCAACTACTATAGCTCTTTCTTTGATGAATGCTCTATCTTTTTTAGGTCATTTTGAATCTCTTCATTCTTAGTTGAAATGAAATGGTGCCTATTCCTCTTGTTTATGCTTTCTCCATAGCCTATTTTCTCTTTAATCTCACTTGTGGCTTGCTTTTATATCTTCTTATTCATGCTATCATCTTTGTCATCTCTATTTATCTCTCATGCATATCACGCTCCATTTTTTTCTTGTCTATGCTTTCTTTTGATGCTTCTTCTTCAAACCTCTTTACATTTTGATGTTTTTTCTCTCATCTTACTCACTATGCAAGAGCACCTTTTTGTTCTTTTCATCCTCATCATTGTATATTTTTATTTGAATTATCTTTGACCTCCTATATGTATGTTTAGCAAATACAAACTTATCTTGATCTTGATCCAATGATTACCTCACCTTGTATACTTGTGCATACTCCATTTCCTTGCTTACATGTTTGCACAACTTCTTGTGATCCTCTTACTTTTTCATAATTTATCCTTTCCTTGACCTTTTCCTACTATAAGTCATATATCTTCAGCCTCTTGAATGGAATGGACATGTCCTATATCATCATCAATTTCTCTTACAATGTATGTGCATCAATCTCTTCATTTGCTTCATCAAACCTTGGTCTATCTTATTCATCATTGTCTTGGGTAGCTTCTTATTTGTCTTCTCCTTGGAATCCCTCATTTTTAGAGTCATATCAACATCCTCCTATGGTAAATCATGTTTCTCAAGCACTTTTTGAAGTGTTTTTTCCTCATCTTGCTTTGCTACACCCTCATCCAACAATGCAATAGTTTCCATGTATAAAATATCTTCCTTATTGGATTCAAATTCAAGAATTACATTATAAATAACATTGGAAAACATATATATCAAATTATTATCTTCTATTATGCATTATTTTTCTTGTTCACATTGTTTTACCTTAAATCTACTTGCTTGGTTTTCTTGTACCATCTCTCTCATTTACTTTGTGATCTTGTCATCTTCTTTAATCTCCATTATTTCTTGGAACACACTTGAAATATGATCTCTTTGTGATATTACCTTGATTTTCACAACCTAATTGCTACCTTGTACCTTCTTGGGCTGCCACTTGCCTCTCTTTACATCACTCTAATGCTTCATGCCTTGGCCATCTATCTTGCCAACCTTATGTTCATTGTCATTTGCATTTGGTTTCCACATTTGTGTTTTCTTTCCACCTATATCTTTGCTTAGTTTGACCTATTTATTGAGGTTATTCTCTTCATTCTCCATACCTACTTGTTTAAGCCACTTAGACCATACATACCCATACCCATGTTTACCTTTTGAGAGCTACACTTTGTCATGTTTTCTCTCAACCTACATATCATTATTTTCCTCCTCACTTATGCAATCAAAATCAACATGTAAACATTCATGTCTTCTTGAATGACCTTAAAGTATTCTTGGGTGACCTTCATGTTCTCTTTTCACACTTTTTATCTTATTTCAAATGTTAGTCTTGGAAATGTGTCATATAATTCCTCTTCCTCTTCATTTTCAACATGTAGTGTATTTTCAATCTCCTTCACTTCAGCTTCTCCAAGAGGTTCTTTGTATTTGTCATCCTGTTTCTACTTGATCGGTAACATTCTTAGCTCTTTCATCATTTTTGAGTCCTCATAATTAGCCTTCACCAAATTATTCTTCATATTTGTAGACACAAACTCAAAAATAATGTTAGCATACAAAATGAGAGACCACATAGTCTCTTTGAATGCCTTTGGCATAGACATTATCTATCTCTTCTTGTTTTCACTCTCATGTGCTCTCCTTGGCACTTATTTATCCTTCTTGTTCTCCTAAATGAGAACCCTCTTCTTAAATTATCTATCTTATTTCTTACTTAGTAACTTCTCTCTTCTCATGCCTCTTTGGGTTGTCCTCTCATTCTTCTTCTCATCTTTCAAAACACCTTTCTTGTGTCTTTGTCTTCTCATAAGTGCTTGTATTAGCCACTTTACCTCTTTCCTCATATGATAATCTAACCATTGTATTTATTATTCTCTCATGAGCTTCACCATGAGCTCAATACCCTCAAATATTTTCCCCAGTTCTCTTCTTATGTCCTCTATTTATTTTTCTATATCCATCTCCTCCATTACTCTTGTTTTCTTGGCCTATTTAGACCTTTCTCTTAAAAAGTATATAAAGATTTCCTCTTAGAACTATTTTGGGCCTTTAATATTCTTGAGTCCTCTCTCTATGATCTCTTATTAACTCTCTTGACTCTCTTTGGAGTCTTATTTATTTCTTCTTTCATCTTGGAGCTTCAATGCTCTCCTTTCCCTCTATCTCTTCTAGCCTTCTCTTGAATAGATTCTTGTCCTTCTCAAAGGAATTTTTGTATTATATATATCCTAAATATTATCTTATTATATGATAACATCAATGGATCATACCTAAAACATCCTCTTCTCCCTCAACACCCTGTAAGTAACTCCTCATGCACATCTCATATCATTATGCATTTTTATCAAATCGACAAAATATAAACAATTAAAAAAAAATGTAGCCCAAGCATACCTTTCCTTTATTTGATAAAAAATGATGTAAAATAATTAGGGATAATTCCTCTCTATCATCATTATCTGGTTCATTATCCAACTAGTCACTTGATCTTACTTGATTTGATCACCCTTATCTTCAATATAGTTTCAATGTCTTTGTGCTATATTCATTATATTAATTGATGTTCCATGTTATAAAGTAAATATAGAGTCTATAATGGATTATTTAATAAATATTTCATATCCTTTCCCAACATTTTCCATCTCATTGATATTAGCTTCGTAACAAACTTGCTTGTAGTCTCTTCACTAGCTTTGTCTAAGCATAACCCTTAAGTTCTAAACACCAAATATTGGTTTGTGCTTAATATTAAAATATAAAAATTTGAATATTATTATAAATATATCCAAATACCTATTTAAACCCATTTAAATTGATAAATCACCTCCATTGACCTCTTTATATACATTTCACTCCTCATAGTTATACTAGGCTAATAGCCTTTTTCTAAGATTTCCTCCTATATTTAGACAGCCTACCACCTTTATTGAATATATAATGGAAATTTGGGGTTAATTTTATCCCTATTAACCTTCAAAATAAATTTTAATTCTTTAATCCTTCTCTCTCTATTCTTTTTATCTCTATTTGCCTTTGATTAGGCCTTTTAGGCTAAATTCAACCTCAACCTTCACTTAGTCAACCCAATAACATCCGTACAAGTTTGTACAGAACCAAAAATTTTAAAATATTATTTATCATGTAAATAAATACCTTGATACAAAATTTTAACATTTTTTTATGGTTGGAACTAAATTTATCCACTAAACCCTAGTTCTAGGATTTTTTGTGCACTGTTCAAGCCGAGGTCATAAATAAATAAATAACTTAAAATATATGTCACTTAAAAGGACCAAACCAATTATATAAGTTTTTTTTTCCTTACATTAAAAAATTAAAAAATATATATAATCTTTATTCCATTTGTAACATACTCAAAATAACAATTATACAGGGTTTCTAACTACCTTGTTTTGACTGAGTAATAGTCTACAAGAGAGAACCCTAATTTTCCTTTACTTGAAGCTTAATACAACTACCTAAAGACCTTAAAAATTTCTATACTTAACCAAATTAACTTTATTAATTGTTTAATCACCTATTAAAAACCCATTTGAGTTTATAATACTCCACATATAGAATTTTGTCTTCCTTGTATAACTGTTTCAAAATTTCCAATAAATAGTGCTCCTTCCAAAGAATTCTCTACCCACATGGGTTGGTACACAAGTTTTTCATAAATTTATATGTAATTTTACTCCCTATCTCCGTATTTATCAATATTTAGATCAACTTAACATCTCTTGGTCATTCCTTCTACACAAAAAAGGACTGGGTCTCTATAATAACACTACTTGTGCAATCTTGTAAGTTAATATTTGAGTCCTATTTTGAATAGATCATTTAAAATTTGAAAATAATGTTACCTTATATCCATGGGTTTTAAATTTATAAATTCCTATTCTTATTAAACAATCTTATTCTCAATTCAAACATGGGTTCTATAGCCCTATTATCACTCAGTCTGTCAGTATAAGGAGAACACATGAAACTTGAAGGAATTTTATACTCGTCTAAAGGATTACACTTGATTTAAGGTTATTTATCCATTCAACCTCTTATAAACTATCTTTCCTTCACCACAAACACTTTCTTATGCATTAAAAAACCTTTATCTAGTGTCTTGACTAAAACAAGTTAATGGGGTATTCATGTAATCAAACTCAAACCCTGGGCCTAAACACATACAAAGATATAAATGTCTTTAAATTTCAAAAAATAATTTATTTACATATATTATCCACTTTGACACATTCAATATCTTATGAATAATTTTCACTATCTAAATGTCTCTTAGGATTCTAATGAATAAAGATAGAATTACAAACATGTTATCAACCTCTATGCTTGAATCTACTAAGAGATATTATCAATAACTAAAATTATTTTACTACACAAAATTTTATTAAAAATGATCATTAACATGTGTACCTAGGATATTATTCCATCAACCAGGTCACATGTGTACCTAAGATATTATTCCATCAACCAGGTTCATTCAAACCTGTCACTTGTGTATATTGGTTTAGTTGGTATCCATATATTTAAGAGTATTTTATACTACTTTAGGGTTTAAATTACTGAATTATATCATTTAAAACATTCATGTACTCATCAAGGAGATTACAAATACAACTGACACATATACTTTATTTGTTTGAAGCAAACCACATTTCCTTACAAACCAAAATTGAACTCCTTCTTGAGGAGTTTTGCATATGTTCATTTATAGATTATCCTCCTTTATTTGAGAGATATCCCTCTCTCCCCTATTATTTCCTTCCTTATATCTCTCTTCATTCCATTCCACCTACAATATTACTTTTTCACCAACCTCTACATTGGTCCTTTAGTTAGTTACATCTAACTTCACTCTATAACTACTTCTACGTACAAGAATGTTTCTATTCTTATGCATATGACTTGATTTTGAGCCCTATAAATTAAATACATAAAAAAAATTCTGTATGATTGGAATGAAACCTAAAAACCAACTTTACACATCTAAACATTCTAATACATGTATTTTACCCTCTTAGGCTCACTTTCAATATTTGAATTTTCAAATGCCTAGTTTTAGAGGGAAAACTTTTTGAGGCCCTATAACACATCCCAAGAGACCCAAAATGATTCTAATACCACACATGGACCTAATAAGTTCCTTAAAACACATTGAAACCAAAATTTTACTAGATATGACCCTTTATTTACCAAAACACAAAAATGCCAACTTTGTCTTAATGCTACTGCATCATACTCCCTGAGAGGGAGAAAAAACTTGATCCTCCAATTTTATTTCATATCATCAAATTCAACATTTATGGGTCATTTATGCTCAACATGTTGCTGCACTTATGTTTTTTTTCCTTCTTTCTTGCCAAATTCTTTCACTTCTTCTTTATGGCTTTGTCTATCCTTTGTCTCCATGCATCTTATAACTTTATGAAGTATTCTATTGTAGCTCTTTATTTACTACATGTTCTATGTTTTCCAAGTCATTTTGAATATATTCATGCTCATATGCAATAAAATAGTTCCTATTCTTATTTTTTATGCTTGATTTATGGCCTCTTTTCTCATCAATCTCATTTGTGGCTTGCTTGTATAGCTTCTTTTTCATGCTATCATCTTTGTCATAAAGCTCTATTTGCCTCTAATGCATGTCAACCTACATATTTTTATTGTATATGCTTTCTTTTTCTACTGCTTCTTCAAACGTCTTTATATTTTTATGTTTTTTCTCTCATCATGCTCACTATGTAAGATCACCTTTTTGTTCTTTTCATCCTCATCATTATATATTGTTATTTGACTTATCTTTTTTGCTCCTCATATATCCTTTACTTGACCTTTTCCTACTATAATTCATATATCTTAAAAATATTTAATGGACCAAACATGTCCTATATCATCCTCAATTCATCTTGTAACTTATGTACATCAATCTCTTCATTTGCTTCATCAAACCTTGGTCTATCTTGTTCATCATTGTCTTGGGCAGATTATTGCTTGTCTTCTCCTTGGAATCCCTCATTTTTTAGAGTCATATCAACATCCTCCTACTATAAATCATACTTATCAAGCACTCTTTGAAGTGCTTATTCCCCATGTTGCTTTGCTACACCCTCATCCAATAATACAATAGTTTCCATATATACAAGATCTTCCTTATTGGATTCAAACTCAAGCATTAAATCATAAACAACATTGGAAAAAATATATATCAAATCTTATCTTATGCATGATTTTTCTTATTTACATGGTTTTCTCTTATATTCACTTTCTTAATTTTCTTGCACCATCTCTCTCATTTTCTTTTTGAGCTTGTCATCTTCTTTAATATCCATTATTTCTTCGAGCACACTTGCAATATTATCTCCTTGTGATCTTACCTTGATTTTAACAACTCACTTGATACCTTGTACCTTCTTGGGATGCCACTTTCCCCTCTTTTCATCACTTTCATGCCTCATTCCTTAGTCATATATCTTGCTAGCCTTATGTTCTTTTTCATTTGACTTTGGTTGCCATATTTATGCTTGATTTCCACCTGTATCTTTGCTTGGTTTTACCTACTGACTGAGGTTTTTCTCTCCCTTCTCCATACCTACTTGTTTAAGCCACTTAGACCATACATACCCATGCCCATGTTCACCTTTTGATGGTTACACTTTGTCATGTTTTATCTCAACCTTCATATCATTCTTTTCATCTTTACTTATGTAATCAAAATCAACATATAAACATTCATTTACCTCTAATGGCAACTATTGAAAACTTAGTTCTTCAATCATGTATTCTTGAATGACATTCACGTCTTTTTGGGTGACCTTCATGTTCTCTTTGCACACTTTTTATCTTGTTTCAAATGTTAGGCTTGGAAATGTGTCATAGAGTTCCTCTTCTTCTTCATTTTAAGCATGTAGTGTATCTTCAATCTCCTTCACTTTGGCTTCTTCAAGAGGGTTTTTGTCTTTTTAATTCTCTTTCCACTTGATGGGTGACATTCTTGGCTCATCTTTCATCATTTTTTAGGCCTCATACTTTGCCTTTACCTAATTATTCTTCATACCTATAGACACAAACTAAAAAATGTTGTCAGAATATAAAATGAGAGACCACATAGTCTCTTTGAATGCCTTTGGCATAGACGTTATTCATCTATTTTTTTTTTCACTCTCATGTGCTCTCCTTGGAACTTCTTTCTCCTTATTTTCATCCTCAATAAGAACCCTCTTCTCAACTTTTCAATCTTGTTGCTCACTTGGAAACTTTTCTCTTTTCATGCCTCTTTGGGTTATCCTCTCATTCTTATTCTCATTTTTCAAGACACCTTTCTTGTGTTTTTTTCTTCTCAAAAGTGCCTCTATTGGCCACTTTAATTTTTTCATCATATACCAACCTATCCATTTGATTTATTGTTATCTCATGAGCTTCACCATCAGCTTAATCATATCAAATATCTTCCCCAATTCTCTTCTTATGTCCTCTATTTATTTTTCTATATCTATCTCCTCTATTCTTCTTATTTTCTTGGCCTATTTATACCTTTCTCTTATCAAGTCTATCAAGATTTCCTCTTAGACCTATTTTAAGCATTTAATTTTCTTGATTCCTCTCTCTAAGATATCTTCTTAAATCTCTTCACTCTCTTTTGGAGCCTTATTTATTTCCTCTTTCCTCTTGGAACTTCAATGCTCTCCTCTCTCTCTCTCTCTCTCTCTCTCTCTCTCTCTCTCTCTCTCTCTCTCTCTCTCTCTCTCTCTCTCTCTCTCTCTCTCTCTCCTCTCTCTCTCTCTCTTCTAACCTTCTCTTAACTAGCTTCTTGTCCTTATAAAAGGACTTTGGGATTTTATCTCTCCTAAATATTATCTCCTTATATGCTAACCTGAATGAATCAGACCTGCAACATGATTTTCTCCTTCAACACCTTACAAGATACTCCTTATGCACATCTCATAGCATTATGCATTCTTCTCAAATCAACAAAATATAAAGAATTCAAAACACAATTTAACCAAAGAATGAATTTCCTTACTATGATACCAAATGATGCAAAGTAATTATGGATAAGTCATATCTAGCATAATTATCTAGTTTATTATCCAACTAGTCACTTGACCTTGCTTGATTTGATCACCCTTGTCTTCAATCTAGTTTCAATGTCTTTATGTTATATTCTTTCTATTATTTGATGTTACTTATTATAAAGTAAATATAGAGGCTATACTATATGATATAATAAATCTTTCATATAATTTACCATCATTCTCCACCTCATTGAGATTATATTCTTAAAAAACTTACTTGTAGTCTCTTCACTAGCTTTGTCTAAGCATAACCCTTAGGTTCTAAACATCAAATACTAGTTTGTTCTTAAGAATCCAATATCAACCTTTGAATAGTATTAAAAATATATCCACATACTTTTTAAAACCACTTTAAACTAACAAATCACCTCCATTGACTTCTTTCTATACATTTTACTCCTCATAGTTATATTAGGCTAATAGCCTTTTTCTGAGCTTTCCTCCTATGTTTAGACAACATATCACCTTTATTTAAAGGTATAATGTCAATTTGGGATTATTTTTATCCCTCTTCACCTTCGCAATAAGTTTTATGACTTTAATCCTTCTCTCTCTTTACTTTCTAGCTCTCTTTTTCTTTGAATCAAGCCTTCTAGTCTAAATTCTGCCTCAACCTTTACTCACTCAACCCAATACCATCCATACAGGTTTATATAGAACCAAAAAATTTAAATTATTATTTCTCTTGTCAAAACACACCTTCATAAAAAATTTCAACATTTATAATTTTTGGAACTCAATTTATCCACTAAACCCTAGTTTTAGGGTTTCTTGTGCACTATTCAAGCTGAGGTCATAAATAAATCAATAACTTTAATTAAATATCACTTAAAAGGACTAAAACAATTTTATAAGTTATTTTTTACTTCCATTAGACCATTAAAAACATATGAAATATTTATTTCATTTTTAACATGCTCAAAATAACATTTATACAGTGTTTCTAATTGCCCTATTTTGACTTAGTAATGGTCTACATGAGAGAACCCTACTTTTCCTTTACTTGAAGCTTAATAAAATTAAATAAAGAACTTTAAAATGTATATAATCAACCAAATTACCTTTATTAATAGTTTAAAACACCTATTACAAACTCATTTGATTTTATAATGCTCCACATACAAAATTTTGTCTTCCTTATATAACTATTTCAAAATTTTCAATAGACAGTGCTCCTTTCAAAGACTTCTCTACCCTACCTGGGTTGATAAAAAAGTTTTTCCTACATTTATCTGTCATTTTAATCCCATATATACATACTTATCAGGCATTAGATCAACTTAACATCTCTTGGTCACTCCTTTTATAGAAAAAAAGATTGGGTCTGTGTAATAACACTACCTATGCAATCTTGTAAGTTAATATTTAAATCCTATTTAAAATACATAATTTCACCTTTGAAAATTAATATTACCTTCTATCCATGGGTTTTACATACCTATCAAGTCCTATTATTCTTAAGCATTCTTATGCTCAATCCAAACATGGGTTCTATAGCCCTGTTATGACTTAGTCTGTCAGTATAAAGAAAAGAACACATGAAAATTAAGGAGTTTTATACTAATGTGAAGTATTAAAATTTATTCAAGGTTATTGAACCATTAAAACTATCCCACACTATCTTTCCTTCACCACAAACACTTTCCTATACATTGAATAACCTTTATCTAGTGTCTTAACTAGAATAAGTTAAGGGGGTATTCATGCAATCCTTAGACTCAAACCCTCAGCCTGAACACATAAAAAGATATAAATGTCTTTAAATTTAAAAAAATAGGTTATTTACCTATATAATCCATTTTGACATGTTCAATATCCTATAAATAATTCTCATTGTTCAAAGTCTCTTGGGTTTCCAAGGAATAAACATATAATTACAAACATGTTATCAACCTCTATGCTTGATTCTACTGAGACCCATTATCAATTCCTAAAAGTATTTTAATAAACTAGATTGAATTAAAAATGATCATTCACATGTGTACCTAGGATATTATTCCATCAACTAGGTTCATTCAAACCTATAAATTGTGCATATTGGTTCAATTAGTAACCATACATTTATGAGTATTGTATACTACCTCAAGGTTTCAATTACTGAATTCTATCATTTAAAACATTAATTTACTCATTAAGGAGAGTGAAAATAAAACTAAAACATATACTTTATTTATTTGAAGTAAACCACATTTCCTTACAAACCAAAACTAAACTCCTTTTTTAGGAGTTTTGCCTATGTTCATTTACAAATTCTCCTCTTTTATTTCAGATATCTCCCTCTCTCCCATATTATATCCTTATTTACATCTCTCTTCATGCTATTACACCTAAAATATCCCTTTTTCACCAATCTCTACATTGGTCCTTTAGTTAGTTACATCTAACTTCCTCCATAACTACTTCTATGTACAAGACTGCTTCTATCCTTATGCATATGACTTGATTTTGAGCCTTATCTATGAAATACATCAAAACTATTTCCTAATGATTGGAATGACCCATAAAAACCAAATTTACACATATAAACATTCTAATACATGTATTCTACTCTCTTAGGCTCACTTTCAATATTTGAATTTTTAAATGCCTAGTTTTGGAGGGAAAACTTCTTGAGGCTCTATAACACATCCTAAGAGACCCAAAATGATTATAAGACCACACATGGACCTAATAACATACTTAAAACACCTTGACACCAAAATTTTATTAGATATGACCCTATATTAACTAAAACACAAAAATGTCAACTTTTATTGTGTTGTTATACCTTGCTTAACTAACACTACTCAAGAAGAGGATGGTATATGAACTTTGTTATTTGATGGCTCAAAGTAAAAGAATGGAAGTGGAGTGGGAGCCATGATTATTTCACCATCAGGTCAAAATTACCATTTTTATGTAAGACTCTAATTCAGTTTTACCTCAAATACAACTAAATATTAAGCTCTTTTCCATGGTTTGAAAGAATTAAGAAAGAGAGGTATCTGTATCCTCAAAGTCAAGTGTGACAGTGAAATTACAGTGCAATAGGTGAGAGGCTTAAGTTTAGTCAAGAATAACCATTTAAAATCATATAAGCATAAGTTATGGGACCTCATAGAGGATTTCTTGGCATTTAATATGAAATATCTACTAAGAAAAGTCAACTAGCATGCAAATAAGCTTGTTACCATTGGTACCTAATATGAGATAACATAAGGAGTCTAAGGCAACCAAAAATAAGATAAGGTCAAGGTTATATGAAAACCATATGTACCTAATAATGAGGTGAGTTGGTAAGTATTAGATAATGATGATCAAATCATATGTTTTCTGATGTAAGAGGCATAATTCCCCCATAGGAATCAAGTCAAGTTCCAAAATTAATATGATGATCATATAGTAAAACTAAGGTCTAATAAGATACCCAAATAGATTGTAACATTATAAATCTTCTTCAAATAATATGACTGCATAAGAAAAGGTAAGGCATGCATCTCAACTAAATAAGAACACTATGAAAATATAGATATCTTTAAGGGCAAGTTGTTGAAGCTAGGAAAGGTCAATACAACAGAGGAAAGAGATGCATTTGTTGCCTTGTGCCAAGAATTTTTTGATATATTTGCTGGGGAGTACAAATAATTGAAAGGGTTTGACCCCAAACTTACAAAACACACCATTGAATTATAAATAAATGCTAAGTCAGTCAGGAAAAAATAGAGGCTTGTCAACCCAAGAGTGGAGAACCTCATGAGAAGAGAACTCTATAAGTTGATTGAATCAAGGATAATATTTCTAATTAAGCATTCCTCTTAGGTGGTAAAACTTATGCCAGTGAGGAAAAATAATGGAGAGATTCATTTATGTGTTGACTTTAGGGATGTCAATAAGGTGTCCCTAAAAGATCATTACCCACTTCCCTCCATGGATCAAATTATGCAAAAAGTGGGAGGTTCTCAATGGTTATCATTACTTGATGGCTATTCTAGCTATAATCAAATTATGGTCAAAGAGGAAGATAGGCATAAGACTTCCTTCACTATAAAATGGGGCACCCATGTGTACTATAAAATTCACTTTGGACTCTCAAATTCTAAATCCACCTTTCAAAGTGCAATGGACATTGATTTTTATGGTCTTTTGAATGATATGGTTTTAGTTTATCTTAATGATATAACAATTTTCTCATAGAATCCTAATGATCATCTAACACACTTGAGAGATGTTTTTGACAAATGCAAACAATTTGGAGTTTCTTTGAATCCAAAGAAATGCATTTTTTTAGTTCATGAAGGAAGACTTCCTGGGAATGTGGTGTCTAGAGCTGGTCTTTCCATTGATCTAGAGAGGATAGAATCAATCCTTGCTCTATCAATGCCTAAACACAATAAAGGATTATAAAGCTTCTTGGGCAAGATCAACTTCATTAGGAGGTTAATTCTAGGCTTTGGAGAGATGGTCAAGCCTCTCACTCATATGTTGAGAAAGGTAAAGAGTTTACATGGACAAGATAAGGTAAAAGTAGCTTTAAGGCCATCAAGGAGGTCATATCCAATGCACCCACTCTTCTAAATCCATATTTCAATAAAAAATTCTATTTGTATGCTTTATCTACATTAGATGCAATTTTAGCTATGTTTATGTAGTAAAATGATGAAAATTTAGAATAACCTATTTCTTTATTTAGCCAAGATTTGGAAGGTTATGAATAAATATATAGTTTTTTTAGAAAAATGTACTTGCTATTGTAATAATTTTGAAGAAATTTAGGCATCTGATTTCAAACAATAATATTATACTAATGGTAGCTCATCTAAGTGTGAAAGATTTTATCCTTAATAGAGACTTAAATGAAAAAAGAGCTAGATGGGTCACTAGTGTATGGAGTATGACATTGAAGTCAAGGTAAAAAATCTAGTTCAAAGTAAGGGATTATGTGAACATCTTGTAGAATATGTGAGAGAAGAAAAGGAGATAGTTTTGGTAATTTATGACACTCAACATGGACTTGAAAATACTCCTACAATTTGGACATAGGATATTGCTAGATTTATCCAAATAAGAGAGTTTCCAACGGGTTTAAATGCATCAAAAATAAGATAATTTAGGATGTAATCAGTGCCATATATTCTGATTAATGGAGTTCTATTCAAAAAATACATTGGAGGCATGCTCTTAAGATGTGTTAAAACTAACCAATTTGATAAGCTTCTCAAGAAATTTCATGATAGTCCTCAAGGAGGACATTTTGTAGCCATGAACATAGCTATAAAAATCATTATAGATATTTAATTTTATCCCAAATTATTCAAAGATGCACATGCATGGGTTAGGAAGTGTGTAAATTGTGAAATGTTTATAGGGAAATAGAAACTAGTTGTTATGCCATTGAAACCTATTTAGGTTAAACAACCTTTCATGCAATGGGGTTTAGTCTTCATTGGAATGATTAATCCTCCATATAGTGTTAGACATAAGTGGGTTTTGATATCTATAGACTACTTCACTAGGCGGGTGAAATTAGTTCCCTTGAAGGAAGCAAATAAAAACTCTATACTTGAGTTCTATGAGAGCCTAGTCACCCATTTTAGAGCAACTTCCACTATAATATCAAATAATGCTTTGGCATTCAAAAATATAAAGGTATGTGAGTGGGATATTGAAAAAGTTATATATCTAACATCTTCATCAAATTATTATCCATAGGGTAATGGACTAGCTGAGTCCACTAAAAAAATCTGATTTAGATCATCAAGAGAACACTAGAAGATAATCAGAGGTCTTGGCATACAAAGATGAAGATTGATTTATGGGTTGATAGAATCACCTCAAATAAGTACATTGTTAACTCACCTTATATTTTAATTTATGGAAGAGAATCAAGGCTACAAATTTCATCAAAGCTTCTAGCTTTAGAGCTTACACACCAAATAGAACTTCTAGAAAGTGATGTAATGGAGGTCAAAATGAATGAATTGAGAGAATTAGAGGAAATAAGGGATGATGTCATACATACCATGTGGTCTAACTAAAATCAAGTCAAGATGAATTTTGACAAAAGAGTTTCATCAAAGACATTCCATCAAGGTGACATAGTCCTCAAATGGGATGAGGACTGTGAAAAACTAGGAAAATACTCCAAGTTTAATAGCCTTTAGAGTAGACCCTATGTCATCACAAGTTGTATAGAAATAAATGCCTTTGATGTTTATAGATTGAATGGAGAGATCCTTCCTATCCCTATTGATGGGAGTTATATCAATTTTTGCTACTAGTTTCATATCTTTTCCCTTATACATTAGTCGATAAGTCTATTCTTTTACTCCAAGTGCTTTTACACATTGTTATTTTTAATTATTATATTTATTGTTTAGGTTATTATTTTGTTTTCTTATTTCTTTGTTATTGTTTTCCCCTCATTACTCTAAAATGTGTTTCCAAAAGTCAAGTAGATTCTATTTTTAAGTAGATTTTCATTTCATTAGTCATCATAAACAAGCTTGATCAATGTTTGGGTTCCATGACTAGCACGTTGGTCAAGCTAGTTGAGTCACCAAAAATGTTGGATTTTGGCCCACATACCAAGATTATGCCTAGTTTAAATAGATGATTAGGGTCCCAATTTTTGAGTGGATTAGGTGTCTTGGAAGTAGGCTCAATAATTCAAGTGGAGGGATCCAAGTAGGTTTTCATGGTGCTGAACAGTTGCAAGAATAGGTCTAGAAAAATCCTAAGTTTACACTTAGCCAAATATTTCAATTTTTAGCCAAGTGTTAGTACAAGTAATATATACCTAAAATAAATTATTCCACCTTATTTTGGCTTAGTGTTATTTATTTTGAGAGTTTTGTTTTGGGTTTTTTGGGCTAAGTGTCAAAAATTGTTTTAAATAATTTATCCAAAACAAAAAATCCCAAAGGTCATTATTTGGGAAAATGTACCTTACAAAAATATTGAAAGGTATTTCTTTGATAATATGGTCTAAATAAAAAAATATCGAATGATACTTTTTCAAGAAAAGTATCCTATACGATTTTATCGAAAGGTATTTTTTACAATAAAGTGTCCCAAACACTTTTTTAAAAGGGTACTTTTCTTCACCAAAAGGTCTAAAGTAATTCCCTCAAAGGGTCATTTTATTTTGGGAAAGTGACTAAGACAATATCCAAAGGACACTTTTCAAATTTCCAAAGGGCATTTTAAAAGGGAAAATGGGCTATTTCAAAAAGGTTGAAGGGAAATTCTAAGGACACAATTCTTTTGGGAAAATTTTCCCACAACAATTTACCTGAAGGTTAACTTCTTTTGGATATTTTGTCTAATACACAAAGCCCAAAAAAAATGTCCAATAAAATATTTAAAATAAATAGCTCATGAAATTTTTGATTTAGGTAGGTATGCAAACATTAATTTCAATCTATCAGAAATAGTCATTTGAATTCAAAAAGTCCAGGATAGCCCCATAAATGTCAAATTCAAGCAAAAAAAATGACCATTGAAGTTCAAATACATCAATATGGTTACACAAATGTCAAATTTAGAGCTCAATAATTAGACATTTGCATTCAAAAATCATCAAAAGGGCCCTCAAATGAGTACAAGCTTGACACGTGTCTAAATCTCAAGTACCCAAATCAAATCTAACAGTGATCAAGTAAAGATAGGATAATGGGCACAGATCAGAGTAATGGATCATGTCCAATCATGAATTCAAGATCAATGGCATGTGAGCAAGTCAAGGATTTAGTGAAAACTGATTACAAAGGCATGATTGACAAGTGGCATAAGTACATGAGTCCTAGCAAATGATCTACAGATCACATTCATTCACATTAGGCAAATCAATGAAGTGAGATGAGTTAAGGGGTCAATGATCTAAATCAATTTCTGATGGTAAATCAAATAAAAGTGAGCCAAAATGACTTAGATAGAGGTTTAAGGGTTAGTTTTTTACTAAGGTGAGAAAGCATGAGTGAAACCAAGCTTGAGCATGATCCAGATTAGGTTAGGAGCAGATATTTTGGGATTGGACAACACCATTAAAAATCTATAGGGGTTTCTCAATGAATTACTACTCAAAGTATAGATGGTGTAGCTCTATCAAGATATGAGGATTTGGTCTCATAATTAGTAAAAAGTGGTGGATGGTATGGAAAATTATATACATGTAGACTTTAATGACTTTGTTACCAAATCCAGTTTCATGAAAGTGACCCTTCTCTCCACTTTTGCCTGCCACAACAAACTAATAAAGAATAATTAACAACAAGACAAAACTCTAATAGATGGATTTGATTGTTATAACTGCATTTATTCTATAACTTAGCTAAAAACAACTTTATCATACCATTTTAGCCACCATGGAGCGTCACTGAGAGAGTAATATAATGATGCAATGGACCAGAGTGACCTAGATCAATAAGGAAGGGTTTGAATGAGCTTAATTAGTGGAAGTAGTTGTAATAAATTTTCAAATGGATTTTAGATTGTTTTATTCCCTTATGAGTGATAAAACTCCCTCTATTTTAATTCCTTTCTTCTATAAATATTGCTTTTGAGCTATTGATTTGGATCCCTCAGGTTAGTACAATTACACTCTACCAAAATTATATTCGACACATCTTGGAGTAGTGAATAGATTATTTTACAGTCATTTGTTAATCTATATTTAGTTTTCTATGTTTTTTTAATATGCAAATGTGAATGTTATATTATTCTTGTAGGTCCAAGATCAACCTAAGTACTAATACCTTTATTTTCAAATCATATAATGTGTATTAGCATTGATCTCTCAAGAATGTGTGGACAGTCAAATATTAAGTGTGTTTAACCAAACCTTATTTTCATTTATCCCTAGTCTAAGTGTATCAAACTAACCTCTATATGAAACATTTTTTCATAGAAACTATAGTAAGCATTTCATTAGATTATTTAATAGTCCATTAGTGTGATAAAGAATCCAAGTTTAAGAGTGGATCTAACAAATTTTTGGTGCATCACCATATATTAGAATAGGTTTTATTTTATGCAAATTTATTAACTCTTTTCACCCCAATCAATTTTAGGTTTTATAAATAAAGGTCCAAATGATATAATATGAGGATCTAGCCTCATAAAAAATTCTAGAGGTCTGGTCTAGTTATAGGCACCCACAACCTTAGACCATTCCCATGTTAGTCTAAGTATGGGTCAGACTTGAACAAATTTGATGTCTATTGGGTGCTATCTAGATTACTAACATTTCCATTAATACTAAGATTATTAATAAGACTATACTACAAATGGTTAGTTTTATCAAAATGTAGAAGTAAAAAAGATGAAAAATATTTGTATTAGGCTAAAGCATCAAGAATGTGGGCAAGTTTTAGCAATAGAAACATTTGAGTTCCAATTTTCAAAATACAAATTTTAGTAAGAGGATTACATCTAGGGCCAATAAAATATTCCAAAATCTATCCCTATCAGAGTTGTGCATCAAAATCATGATGAATATTTCTTGAGATTGATTTGGGATTCTAGTAACGTTTAGAATAAAGGAGTTAGTGCAATTATATTTTCATTGGTTGATCCAAGTCAAAGATGGAAAAGAATAATAATTCATTGTAACATGGATTTTTTAAGGTTTGAATATATGAAGTTATTAGTCATGCATATTCATTTGATATTTATTCTCATGAGGTCAAGCCATTTTTGAAAAAGGTGATCAAATTACATGAATTGTATAATGATTTTTTGGACGTTAGGGAAAGTATATCTTTCAAATTTCTTGGGTAGGAGTTATCTCACTTGAATGTTTAGGATCCATATTACATGGGATTTATATTTTGATTCATCACATTGGCATGATGATTCTTGAGCATTATGGTTTGCAATTTTGGGAAGGGTAGACTGTCATGTCCTTTTTTAAAATTAATTTACTCTTATGGACAAAATGCTCATTCTAATATTATCTTTGGGTTTAGAAAAAGAGAAAGAAAAATAATTTTATCTAATATTGATTATTTGGACCTAAAATATTCATTATTTCCTTTTTTTTATAAAAAGGGACAAGAAATTAATAAAATATTATAATTTTTGAGTATTATTTCAAGTAGGGGCATGGGAATTCTTATGAGGAGGTTTGTAACCTCTAGGTTATTTGGCAATCAATTATTCATGGATTCTTTGGCAAGTTTGAAAAGCAATAAGGAATAAAGCTAAATAATAATACTTTATTGCTAAAGTGGGGCATGGTATTTTTAAGTATAAAGATGATGATTAGGATTTAAATCAAACTAATAAATTATCTTTACATTCTTAACCTCTATAAAATATGAAAAATTTAGGAAAATTATGGAATATGAGAAAAGTAGGAAAAGTAGAATTAAAGCAAAATATGGAAAGTGGAGAAATATGATAAAAATGAATTTATATATTTATATTTTTATCTTTATAAAGTAATAATATTTATTTTGGTTCCCCCTTTGGGCCTTCTTGGTTATTAATATGCCATAATTTCATTCAAAAGGATCTTTGCCAAACTAATTAACTTCTCTTATTGAAAAATGTTCATCAGATCATCTTAAAAAAAAAATCTTGGATTTTGGAGGAATTTAGATGGAAACCCATTCATATGAATTATTATAATATGAAACCCCTAGGATCCATAGGTATAATTGCACACAATAATTGTAACAAAGCTTCAAGTAGTGTAGATTCTACTAGTTTTAATGTTTTATGTGTGAGTGGAGGTTATAGAATATTTTTCAAAAATTTTGGTCTATTATAGAAAATATAAAGTGTATTTTTAGTTTATTTCAATATTCTATAGTTTTTTGTAATCAGCCTATAAGTTTTGTGTATTTATGTTTTGCTTTGAGTAATGTTTGTAGTGTTAATGTGTAGTCCTAGTAGGGTTTTTGCCCAAACTTTATATTTTTATCTATAAATATTGTGGAATAATTATTACAGTGATTTTTTTTATTATTTTGGTCTCATTTTTATTAAACATAAGTTTACATATGTGCTGATTTGGAGTTACTGTGTTATTCCATAAAAATTTGTCAAAAGATGGGTTTCACTAGCTAGTGTAGAAAAGGCATGAATTTTACATAAATTGTTCCCAATATAAACATAACTTTAGATATGATATTTCTATATTAAATTTATTAAGGTAAAATGACAATTAAATACATCAATATAAATCCAAAATCTCATTGTGGACCATCAATGGGTTGATATATACCCCATTTAAATGTTATGTGAAACCAATCAAGTGATTTATTAAATATGACACTCAAATAGGGCAAGTATTGAATCTAAAATTAAATTAGGTTAATTAATTTGAGTTTAGGGTACTTTATATTCCCTATTTTAGTGTTTCATGCAAAAAATCAAATGGTTGGTTACAAGGACACTCAAATAGGGCATATCAAGTCCAATTTTACATTAGTTTGTCACATTAGTATTTAGGGGGCTTGATAAGCCTTATTTGAGTGCCATGTGTAATAAATAAATTATTTGGTTACATGATTCACTCAATTAGGGAATATAAAATCTAAATTATAATTAGGTTATCATATTTGTGTTTAGCATAATTGATATGTCCTATTTTAAATCTAAATGTAATGAATAAAAGTATTAGTTACATGAGACACTTAAATAATAATATCAAGTATATATTTATAGTAGGCTATAAAATTTGTGTTTAAGGACCTCAATGTGCCCTATTTTAATGTTTATACAATGAATCTAGTGATTGGATATAAGGGGAATTCAAGTAGGGTATACTGAATCTCAATTTACATTAAGTTGTATTTATTTTTAGGGGGTTGATTTTTTCCAATTTTAGTGATCTATGTAATGAAAAAAGTGCTTGTTTACACAGTGCACTATAATGAATCAAATAAGTCTATGCATGATAGTAGGTATTTTTTTTTAATTTTATTTTGTTAAGATCATGATATTATATGCAAATACACTTTGTTCAATATTTATTGGGTATAAGGACTTCCAAATCTCTAGAAGGAAAAGAGTTAAACCTAATCTTACCATGATCAAGTATATATTTCATTTTTCACCATAATTCAATGATTTTATAATATACACTTTGATATAGAGGGATACTTATAAGATGGTAGCCAAAAGCTAAATCTATGTGTTGATTTATTACATAATGTGTTCAAATACCTTTGGGATTTATGAATACACCATTATGTTTTTGCATTATCTTGTAAACCTATTGTAATACAACATTATTTTCACTATTTGCATGATCATTACCTTCATTATTTACCATATAGGTGTATTCATATGGACCATGAGCAACAAAAATGCCTAAATGTATGAAACATGTTTATGAGATTATTTAGTAGGACCTTTTATATCCCATATTTTCACCCTAGATAAGTTAATTAGACCTTCTCAAATTTGGGATAACATGGAACTATCTATGCATATATTCAAGCTACTACAAGAGATATATCTCTAGATTATGGGCTAGCTCCTTTGATCTATCTTTCAGGCTCACACACTGCACTATACTAATCACTATTGGGGGTGGAAAGGGAAGAAGGAAAAATATAATTAACCTAAACATAAAATTAACCTATGATAATGAATGTGATATAACAAATATATCTCCATAAACATATTTGCATTTTCACTAAGAAAATAGATTGATAAAATTGATCTCTCAAGGGTCTTCTGGCATAAGTGTTTCTACATGGAGGTAGATTTCCATGTAATTCTAAAGGTGGGTAACTATGAGGTTTGATATTAGACACTTTTTATCTCCTTAAAAATTCAAAATACACTTTAAAACATATAAACTTCATGAGACTTGTTAGAATAAATTCAACTCACATAATGCATACAAGAGTAGAATGGAAGCAAGGAAAGACAATCATCATCACTTGTCATCCAAATAGACTACTTAACATACTCGGGTAAGAATTTTAGAGACTAAACTATCTTGATAAAATTTTATTCAAAGGAAAAATTAATATTTCAAACCAACAAAGCTTCACCATACCAATTGTGGATAGTTTACAGTGCCAAAATGGATTCAATATATAGAACATAGGAGAGGAGAGAGAAAGAGTGAAATTGAATAGTCGTAATGCCAAGTGTCAAGTATTGAAAACAAATTACAATGTAATATAAAGAGTTTTAAAATAAGTCATGAAGGTCTATTAGACAAGTGTCCATTTGAAATAAGACATCTCCTTGAAGTTGGCAAAGGGACACTCCTTTGCCTTTCTTGAAATTGCCTTCATGATGAGAAAATTCACTAACATTTATTGAACAAACTTGGAGGTAATTGACACATGTGATCTGACCTGAGAATTAGGAAATATGATTTTTGAATTAATTATACACCCCTCAACTAATGACCTTCTCTTTTCCAATTATCATTCACTTTCTTGCATCACTCACTAGCCCTCTAAGCCTATACTCTCACACTTGTCACTAGGATGACCTGTACATGTCTAAGAAAGTTCATTATAAAGATGTGAAACACATCATCAAAGAGTATTTATATTATTATTCATCAGATGGACCTCAAAATAACTCCATAAAACACTTTTCATCTCCAAGTTAGGTAGTCACCTTATTTCTCATTGTTATGTCCAAGACTACCTGCAATGACCAACTTAGTAAAGGGGTTTCCATGACTAGGGTGATAATGGGGTATGAGGAGTTAAAATACATATACATATACCTTACATAATGTCATTCACCTATAAAATCCATTTTGTACCTTCATTGTTAAGCATATGCTTATACTGAGGGGGGGGTGAATCAGTATAACATAATCTTTTAATCTTTTCAAATTTAATCAACCAAAATAACCATAAACATTCAAGATCTAGAAATTAATAACATAAGATAACATAGGATTTATGTGGAAACCCATTTGGGAGAAAACCATGGAAAAATATTGATTCTATATATATAACTCTTTTACAATGTTTATAGGCACCAACCTAGTGAAGACACCAATCCCCAAACCAAGCACCAACTCAATCAAATTATAAGCAGCCACTCACTGGAGACACTGATCCCCTTTGCTAAGTACCAACCTAAAAAAATTGTGAGCATCAACCCATAAGAGTACCAACCCCTAGACTATGAATCACTCACCCCAATCCAAATTGATTCCATCATCTATGATTACTTCTTTAATCGAATGATGGCTTTGTTTCTCTTACACTTTCTCTCTCACTGATTTTATTATATACTTTCTACTCTCCTCTCTTTCACAATTCTCAAATGATATTCTTCATTAAAATAAATCTACCCTTCACACTTCTCTTCTTAAGAGATATTCTATTTCATTTTCTACTCTTCTCTTCTTTCCCTCTCACACTTATATGATCTTCAATCAAATCGAATCTTTGTAATACTTCTACATCTCTTCTCCCTTATATAGTCTTTAAAGGATGTTTCCCATCCAAGAGGTACCTCTTCACCAAGAGATGTGACTGTTGAAATTTCCATCAACATTTCTATTCACTTCCATTGATATTTCTATTCACTTCTGTCAATAATTCTATTTACTTTTAGTAACAATTCTATTCACTTCTGATAACAATTCCATTCACTTCTGACAATAATTCTATTTGAAATTTCCATTCATATCCGTTACAATTCCTTTGACATCAATGATAATTATTCCAACAATATCCCCCTTTGTCATTAATGGAAATCCCCATGAATTAGTATATGAGTTCTCCATGTCTTTAATTCTATCCCTTTGACATCAATGGCAAAGGGCTTTACACCTTATTCCCTTTGAGTTGATGCTTCCTCTCATAGTCAATAGATGAAAAAGATATTATCTTCTTCTATTGTCTTAGTTTCAATTTTGACTTTATTTTATAATAATTATTGTAACATTCTCTTTTATTGTTCTTCTTCATAGCATTTTTATACTATGCACATCATATCTCTCTTGCTTCAACATGTTCTTCACTACCATTTCTTCTTGTGATTTGTGCTCCATTATGGCCTCCTTGCCATTGTTCCTTGTTCCTTTTGCATAAGCACAAATTACTCCTTTTAATTTTATAGCTACTTCATCCACTTCCAAACTTGTACAAATTCTCTTTTGAGTTTGGTTTGGGCATCCTCTTTCTTTTTATAGTCTATAGGATTACTTATACATTATATCTCTATATGTCCATACTTATTACAATTATAACATACAATGTCTTTTGACAATGGATTAAATCAATTTCTACTTGAGAAACCATATGAATCTTTGTTTTGATTCCAACCATGCTCATTCCTCTCATGTCCTTTACATGTTCCATAGTTCCATGCATACTCATCTCTTACATACCCATTCCTCATATATAAATTTCTACCACTATTCCATACATATCCATTCCTCACATGTCTCTTACACTCCTTTTACCTATGACAAAAAATGTTGCAATTAAAGTAATATCCAATAAATGATCCTTAGTACCTGTCAAACTATTTTGGCAAGAATGATCTTCTATCATGCCAATGGCTCTTTTCTTTGTCTTATACTTCTGGAATCTCATTCTTCAAGGAAGTTTTCTCTTATATCTTCATAGGTTTATCAATTTTAACATCCTCCATGGTAACCTTTTATTCATCTCCATAGCCAAGACCTGACTTGTCGAATAGTGACCTTTGATGATCTAGAATCTCATCTAGAACCTCGGTGTTCTTCTCAAATCTTAAGTTTCTTTTCAATTTAGTGTTCACCTTTTCTAAATCCTTTTTCAAGGCAATAATATCAGCCTCTATCTTCTCATATTCTTCCTTCTGTGCCTTCATTTCAATTTTAGTCTCTTCCTTTATTTTCTTCACCTCTTTAACTTGAGCATTTAGACTCATGATGACCATTTCTGACTCCTCTCAAATTTTTGATGACTCTTCTTCTCTATCTTGATCATCTTCTTCATATTTTTGAATTTGTCTCTTTTTTTTAATTATCTTTATTGAGTATTTTATTTTCATTCAAGGCACTTAATATTTCTCTTTCAAGATCTACTTCTACTTCTCTAGCTTCTGAATCACTCCAAGATTGTCATCTAGTTATCTGGTCATCACCATCCCAATATTCTATACCCATGAACAAAATTTCACCTCCATCACTATCTATAACACCTTCTTCAATCTCCTCACTTGAACTACTAGTGCTTTTTAAATAAAGTTTTTTATTTTCTTTATCAGATCTCTTCTTTTTCTGATATTTCTTTGATTTATATTTTTTCTTGCTCTTGTGATACTTGCTTTCTTTCTCATCATGTTCCTCTTCATCATTACTACTCTCTTATTTTGAATGGGGAAATTTATTTTAAAAGTGTCCTATTTTTACACAATTGAAACACTTAAAAGGTAACTTACCTTTATATCTCCCAAATCCCTTTTTGAGATTTCTCACAAATAGAGCTTCTTCTTTATCTGACTCTTCTCTGGTGTTATATTTTTATTCATGTTTTTACTTTTTAACTTTATTTAATACTTTAAAATATTTTTCATACTTTTTTTCCTTTTTTACTTCTATCCTCATTTTGTATGCTATAATAATTCCATGTAATTCATCCATCTTCAATGTGCCCAAGTCCTTCATTTCTTCAATAGCTGAGACTTTCACATCATACCTCATAGGAAGTGACCTTAGTAATTTTTTTACTATCATAAATTATTCCATTTTCTCACCTATCCCTTTGATATTTTTGATTATCTCATCCACATAGAGAAGATATGTTGTAACATTTTGTTCATCTTTCATCTTAAGACTTTCAAACTACCTTCTATGTGTTTGAAGCTTTGCCTTCTTAACCTTGTCATCACCTTCATAGATATTATGAATTTTTTCCCATATATATTTTTCTAACACATAATGTATTAATTTTACAAACTCTAATTTTGATAAGCCACACAAAATGGCATTCATTACTTTCACATTATTCTCACATGCCTTTTTTCCAGCCTAATCCATTGGCTGATTTGTTGGTGCTATGTACACCATCACTACTGATAACTAAATATAAAACCCTAGATCCATATATATATTCTCATACTTATAATCCAAAATGAATAATTTTTTCCATCAAATAATGGTTCTTTTTTTGTGGAGAAACTATCCTAACCTTGATGACTAACCATGTGTGCTCCCAAGATCTACCTTTTAGTAGTTAGATTGATTCTAAAGGAATTGATTTGATATCAATTATTAAGCACAATATTATACTAAGGGTGGGGGGGGGGGGGTAAATTATTATAACATAATCGTTTAATATTTTTAAATTTAATCAACCACAATAAAAATAAACATTCAACATATATCAATTAATAACACAAGAGAACAGAATATTTACATGGAAAGCCTTTTAAGAGAAAACCATGGAAAAATATTGCTTTTATATATAAATTTTTTATAATGTTTGTAGGCACCAACCTAATAGAGATACCAATCCACAAACCAAGCACCAAATTAGTCAAATTATGAGCACCCACCCATTAGAGACACTGATCCCCTTTGCCAAGCACCAATTCATGAACACCGACCCATAGGGGTATCAATCCCTAGACTATGAGGCATTAAACCTAAGATAAATTATTTCCACTATTTTTGATTACTTATTTAATTGAATTATTGATTTGATTTTATTACAATTTCTCTATGACTAATTTTATTATATACTTTCTGCTCTCCTCTCTTTCATAATTCTCAAATGATATTCTTCATTAAAATAAATCTACCCTTCACACTTTTTTTCTTATGAGATATTCTATTTCATTTTTTTCTCTTCTATTATCTTCCTTCTCTCTCACAATTATATGATCTTCAATCAAATCAAATGCTTATAATACTTCCACATCTCTTCTCCCTTATATAGACTTTAAAGGATGTGTCCCATCTAAGAAGTACCTCTTCACCAAGAGATGTGACCGTTGACATTTTCTTTGACATTTCCATTCAATTCCTTCAAAATTTATATTCCCTTCCATATATAATTCCATTCACTTCTGGAAATAATTCTATTCACTTTTGGCAAAAATTTTGGTCACTTCTAGAAATAATTCTATTTGACATTTCCATTCATATCCATTACAATTCCTTTGACATCAATGACAATTATTCCAATACATTTCAACTCAAATATTTTAGAAAATAAATATTTTGGCTCATTTATACAAGTGATAGTATGAAAAAATTGAATGGTGAGGATCTTGAGAGAGTGCCAAATATGTCCAAATCATCTTCTAGGTCAATTGAACCCTTATAGATGAATTTATCACCATATATTTCTCATCAGGTTCTCATAAGGGTTTTATGAGGGTTTTAGATCATTTAAATTATTAAAAATCATTCATATGTTAAGCCCTTAAACTTTTAAACAAATATATTAAGTTAAATTATATGACCCCCATCAATTATCCATAAGTTCTTGAGACACCATGCATGTTGTCCATATAGATATGAGTGAAATAAAATGCTTCTCGAGTTCTTACTATGTATTTTAGAGACCCCTGAGAGGAAGTTAGGATAAAATGACCAATTATAAGTTTTTTATATAAACCATTGGTTTAAAAAATCCTCCACTCTCCCATGAATATTATTAAAATACTTAGGAAGATCATATGGTCATATGAGTGTCAGAAGCCATGAGGGTTCATGCCTAGTTGTAGGCCTAATAGACACAAACTATATTTTGAGTGTGTAACCACTAATGAGTGTTAATAGTGACTATATGTGATTATTAACCTTTTTTCACCTTCAATTAAACCTTAAATTGTCATATAATCATTCAAGACTCTTCATTCATATTTTCACCATCCATATACTATAAGTCTGCAGGTTACATTATTTATGGAATGCTTTTGGTCTAAGATAAAACATAGGGAACTTCCCTTGTTATATTGAACTAAATGATACCATGGGGGTCTTTAATATCTCATGAGGACCTTTTTTACCAATTTTTATATCTAGATCACACTTCTAGAACCCTCAACATCACATGTTATTAATACTAGTTATAGGCCTATTAGGACTATGTGCAAGGTTTTAGTTGACTGAGAATGAGGTTAAAAACTCATTTTAGTTCAATATTTGATTATTTATTTCCATATAATAATCTCATAAATTTATGCTATCATCACTCCAAGAGTTATTTATACATTTTGATTCCATCCCACTTATGTCTACCAACCAAGCTTGCATCCTTCATTAGCTTGAGACTAGTCTAGGTATGAGTCAAACTATATGTGCTTATTAAGAAAGTTAAGAGGCTCTTGTAGGTTTTTATTCATGATTGAGTAAATTTTTCACCCCTTAAATTCATCCTTAGGTCACTAGGACCATCTCACACTTGAGTATATCCATTTCTACCTTGAGACCAAATAGTCATTCCACTATCATCAATATATTATGTGCCACTTACAAGTTAAAGTGTTCTAGGTTCATTTAGGCTCAATGGAATTGTAGTTCACTAAATGTTTCAATAAATATTTTGATTATTTTTAAAACCACTCTACCATCATCTTTCTCAACCAAATAATCTCCTTCTTGAATTGTCATGTTACTACTAGGCCTAGGCTATAAGAATCAAGCCACTAGGCTTACACAAACCTTATAGACCTTCACCATGAGATTATACTATGTGTGAGTATAATTTTTTTTAGATAAGTTAAGTTAAATATTCTAATGTTTCACTTTTTCAAATCTATACCTCTCTTTCATTTTATAATCACTAATCTCAGGGTATTTGATCCTAAGCTGGGGTCTAAATATGTTTCACTATCTTTCCAAGTAGATATGAATTTTTTCTTGTGGTTAGATCCATAATTATTGCTTATTAAATCTCTTTATATGGATAATAATAATGGTATGGAGTCTTTGTGTCCACTTAAAACTATTTTCCCCATATTGGATTATCAACTTTAAGACCTCTTCAATGCAACCTTTAATGGAGAAACTAAATTCCATACTCTGAGGGGTTAAACATAGATGTTTATTCTTGTCCTGAAGCTATTCATATAAAGATGAAACTCTACTGTTACCAAAACACTATTCATATCTCTCAATAGTTCACTTCAATCACTAAAGAGTGATCACTCTTATCCTTTTATGACCACACATTCCAAATGAGTTGAATTCAACATGTGGAGGATTAATATACTCTGAAAGGCTACACACACCACTTGGTTCACACAAAATAATGTAATAATATGAGAAAAATTGAGATGTTGGAGTTACACAAGTAGCTTGGAGGTGTTAAAAA
Organism: Torreya grandis; assembly: GCA_037957365.1. Lineage (NCBI taxonomy): Eukaryota > Viridiplantae > Streptophyta > Pinopsida > Cupressales > Taxaceae > Torreya > Torreya grandis. The sequence goes on from JARHVA010002864.1 coordinate 1,496,861, forward strand.
ATCTTAGTGATTGTTCATATAGTATAGAACATCAAACTTGAAACTATGACCATGAAATGGAAGTAAACAAGGACCCCTAACATCCACCTAGTGTATTCACTTCAAATCTTCTTCTCTTATCTATATTAATAGTAAACCATTGATGTTTATTCACCTATCCAAGGGAGTGATAGGAGAGAGAAATCAGATTTATCCATTTTTGGATCTATTAAATCTATATGAAATTTGAAAATACCTATGGAGATCTCAAGAGACCTTCCTAAAGCCTTCACACATGCCATATGAGCAATCCTAGTTCATACAACTACCTACAACTAAATTTTTACAAATGATCTCTTTTTTTCTACATTAAACCTATAATATTTCAATTTAAACTATCTCTGACATTTACTTGACATATGTTAGATTAGAGTGCTTCTTGACACATTTTTCCTTTGGGATAAAATTATACAATTCCATTTTAATGACCAAAAGGTGGAATAAAATGACATAAGGCAAACTAGACAAATGTGACCAAGGTGAAAACATATTATGTGAACTTAAAAATATGACTTAACCCCACTTAGGACCATGATGAACATTTAAAAGCTATAAGAACCCTATGAAAAGTTTAAATATCTAGGGGGTTTACCTAATTTGACCTAGGGTAAAATTTGGTCAATAAGACCTTAAAGTTAACTTTGGTCATTAGAGATATTTATAATAGGTTTAAGAAGCAATATTTTTCACATATATTCAAGTGTTTTGGTTTGTCTTGATATGTAACATCTCAATATTATAAATATGATCTCCTTGAGAAGATGTCACAGACCTATAAATATGTAATTTTAATAGTGGCAGTGTCCTCTGTAAGCTTGAATTTATAGTGAAAATTGCATTATCATCAGACTTGTATACCCTTCCCCTATTTAAATCACCCTAAAGAGTATGTATTAGAATTAATATTAGAGAAAATACCTTGGCATTGGGATATGCCTTATGATATGATACTATTTTGAATTCTAATGTCAATTATTACATGAAGAGGCTAACCCTTGACACCAAACTTAGTGTGTTCTTGCTTCTTAAAGGTTATTATGGTAGTGAATCTCTAATGTTCAAACAAGTTTCATCCATATTAGTGTCATCCTTCTAATTTTTATTGAATGTAGGCTACATAATCAAGGATTGTCATGCACAAAATTTTAAGTCATCATGGGTATGTGAACAATGTCAATGTCACCAATTATCACCATAAATATTATTGCCTTTATTTGACGTAAAAGGTGCATCAACCTTCAAGTTTTATGCATATTTATTATCCTTATTTCCTTAAAAAAATTGTTTTGCTTCTATATTGGAGGCTGAGATGAGGATTTGTACATGGGTTTGCTCTTTTATACGGAATTAGATGACTAAGTGAGATGTTACTTCATATTTTCCTTAGCTTCAATTTTACCAACATTGCAATAAGCTTTCCCCATAGTGTTAAAGGTCCAAAAATTTATCTTCAGAGGGATACAAGGTGAAATTTTGCTTGATGTACTTCAACACCTTATGTTGTTCAATCAACATCTCTCATAAGTGTGTGGTATAGTCATGAAACTTTTTGGTTTAGTATTACACTAATTACTTTTTTTGCTAGAAAAATTAGTGGAAATTTATGAATTCATCCTCAAATTTACAAAAAATATAAAACTCCTCCTTCAATGCATTTACAAAATTATTTATAGGGTGACTATAAAATGTCTAAATATTGTAGTGTGTAGATAATATCTTATCAAATTTAAATATTTTAGAGAGATAAAAAGTCTTTTAAATTGTTTTTGGCATACTTATAACTCCTAAAAATATCATAAATCAATTTGGAAGGCCAAAAAACCTAAAAAATGACAATTTTTTTCCAAAACATAATTCAAGTGTAAAAGTTACACCCAAAAAATCTTTTATTCAATATTAAAATCATGAAAACTATATACTAACCATATTTGATTTTGTAAAACTATCTTTAAAAAAGTAACTCCTATAGCTCTAGAATTAATTTCAAAAGACCTAGAGTGGCCCTAATTTCTTATCTTTAGTAAAATAAATTTAAATTATAATAATATAAAATGTAATATAAAGGACCTAATTTATTTATTTCACTAAATATATTAAAAACATTTCAATCTATAAGAATTAAAAAAAACAAATATGCACTATGAAAGGTGTACACCATTTAGGGTGAGTAACCTTTGTAAAAAATACACACCCTTTTCAAAGGGTGTGTACCCTTTTTCATTTTCGTCTCAAAAAAATCTATGGTTTTAGGTTTGAAGTAGGAAAATTTATTAGTTTTTATAGAGACATGAGAGAGAGAGAGAGAGAGAGAGAGAGAGAGAGAGAGAGAGAGAGAGAGAGAGAGAGAGAGAGAGAGAGAGAGAGAGAGAGAGAGAGAGAGAGAGAGAGAGAGAGAGAGATCTTAGATGGGAGAACATAGTTTCTAAACATATATTTTTTTAATGTTCAATTATTTTATTTAATTATTGTTCAATTTATACACAATGTAACTCATTATGATTCATATAAATAGATTTATAAATTTTTGACCATTACTCAAAATTTGATAAAACTAATATCTCAACAATCTACACATCATTATCTATGTTTTAAAAAATGATTTTTATGAACTTAAGGTCAAAATGTTGTGTTTTTACTCTCATAGTTTCATTTTTCTAGATTTTTTGACTTGTTAATTAAAAAACATATATTAATTAAAAATTAAGAAAAACATTATCAATAATATTCAACCTTTTATTTATTCATTTATGTGAGTTTATACAAAAATTCATTCATTTAATCTAAAAATGCATGTTCATACACATGCACTCTAGTTATGTTTTCACAAAAACTTACTATGTCATTGTAAAAAATGCATCAATTTAATATACTTTTCTCATCTAGGTACTGAAATATTACATTTTTATAATTTACATTCAAAACATCACAATTGATCTTCCTATGTTATGATAAAATTATATTTTTAGATGTCTTGAAAAGTCTCTCAAAGTTAAAGTATTATGATTTTTAAAAAAAGTGGCACTTTAAGCCCCCATTTTATCCCCCATTTAGTTTGTCATCATTTGACTCTACAAGAGTACTTATAAATCAAGATGCATATTGAAAAACTCAAGAAGAGGTAGACTATTAATATGAAAACTAGTTGGAATGTGATATTATGTTTAAGGTTTACGTAGTTTTTGACCCTATGGAGTATCTAAACTTCATGTTTTTAATGATTTCCATCATGATTAAACTTCTGAAAGATGCAATAGGTCTCATGTGATGAGTCCAAGGATGACCTAAAAGGATATTATAAGAAAATGAAAGATCTAAAACCATTATCTTGATGAAAACTATTTTACACCCAATAATGAGTAAGATAAAAATGAAACCAAAATGATTTTGATTGGTTTTATCAAATCCATGACATGTGAATCAAGTTTGTTTAAGGTCATCTTTGGAATAGATAAGTTGTTATATTAGCAAAAGGGATGTAACATTAATTTAAGAGCATTCATCCACCAAGACTTTTCTTATTAAGGTATTTTTTTAATGAAAATATTAATAAGGGTGGATCATTGGATCAAAAGAGGATATCATTTTTAATCATGTATTCTTTAGGAAATTCTATGGATATTTTATTAGAGGTAGAAGGATGAGAAATGGTTTTAATAACATGAACCTCCATAGGGCAGGACCTTGAAAAGATTATTTAGTAAGGTTTGATTCACTATATGGGGGTTCTTAGATATCTTTAATTTTTTTCATGATTAAGTACTTATGATAATGTGACATTCTCATGAGTTCCTTTAAATTAATTTTCAAGGTGTGAAATTAAGTTCATCTAGAAAATTCCATTATGATTTAGGGTTGGATCCATAACAAGTTTTAGGTTGATTGGGAATGGTGATTTTAGGAGGAATAATAGTATAAGGATTTCAAGCACTAGGTTGAGGCTATGATGTTGGATTGGACTCATCACTAGCTTGTGAATCGAAAGATGATGTAGGTGTGGTATTACTATCCTTAATAAGTTAGTCTTTGAGAGAATTCTTAATAAGTTTGGAACTATTATCTTTATGGGTAGGATTATGATCATAGTTAAACTTTTGTGCATTCAAAAATTAGTAATTATTATAATAATGGTCATAATCAACATCAATATCCAAAATAAATTCATTGGAATGTTTTGTATTGGAATATGATGGTTGAGATGATGTTTGAGGTTTCTAGTTTGTATATTTGGGATTCTATATTTAGATTTTGTATGATTTAAAATATTTTTTATAGAACTCTTTGGTAATATAATCATGAATTAAATATTATCCCAATATGTCTCATGAGAGTGACCAATATTAATGTGGAACCCAAAATACTTAATGGGTTCATACCATGATGGAGGGTTAGTAGTGTTGATGAAGGGTTTAGATGGAGATAACAAATTCTTAATTTATTTCATGTTGAAGGTATGATGCAAGGTAAGTTTTTTTAATCTAATTAAGGTGCTCCCAATTTGGGTTGGGGAGGCTTATTTTGTGAAGTATTAATGGTGATTGTATTGATTATCTTTTAGAAAGATTCATGTTTGGTATTTTGAGAAGGTTAAAATTGAGCCATGAGGAAATATTACAAATTTTATTGGTTGAAAGACTCTTGTAAGGTTTGGGAACAGAATATCCTAACCTTGTATTGAAGAGTGGCTTTAAGATTAGTAACAAATATTTTGAAAATATTATCGTCACTTGAGTTATGATTCAATTTATGCAATAAATATTTCCATCATTTGATGAAAATATGAGTAGATTCATTAGGGAGTTGCTTAGCATTAATTAAGTTTGTAAGGTTATTTTCAAGATGTTCATTATGTTGAAATTACTTAACTATAGCATTTACTAACTTTTCTAGTTATATAATGGAATGTATAGGAATCTAATTGTACCATTCTATTGCATCTCTAGTAAATGTTTTCGTTATAAGTTTAGTGGTAGCATAACTGTTGGTTTGGAGTTATTTGTTGTAGATATTGCAAAGGATTTAGTCTGTAAGGTAGGATATTTAGTCCCATCATATTTGATAGTTGGATAAATGTTTCTAATGTATATGAACATAATGAATTGATTAAAAGGTTCATTTTGGATATTTTGAATCCTCTTATTATGGATTGGTGGTCGAGGTATGATGTTTTTGTTGGCATATCTAAGAACTAGGGATGGAATTATGATTTGGTTGGTTCATGATGTGAGTGGGTTTAATAGCCATTTTAAAAATGTGATTACATTTGGAGCATTTTATTTTTATAACAAACTTTCGTAAGGTTCATTTATTAGACCATTTGTGTAATGATATAAGTTGGACCTAGAGGTGGACTATGATTTTTATTAGAGTTAGTTGGAGGAGGATTGGAATAGGATTATGGATTAAATGATTGGTTCCCAACATTAATATTGAGAGGAATATTACCAATTTTGGTGTTGTTTTACCCAATTATAGTAGTTGAAGAGGTGTGAGGCCACAATTTTCATAGTGATACTTTTGTTGGACATTTTTTTGTTATTTTACACATCCTTTTATGGCATGCTCTTTATGTTATTGAGACATGAGATGTTTATTATTCTATCATTATTGAGATAACGTATCTTATGTTCTGGATGATATTAGTTATGTATTTGATTACTATGTAGTTACTAGTTATGAATTATTTCATTTAATTATGGATATACATACTAAATTATTGTATTGTTGGATTAATATTGATTTATCACATGATTGGGATTATAAGTATAAGATGTTAACATGTAATTATTACCTCATATATACTAAAATGTTCTGATTTGCATGTTTATGTATGTAATTTTTATTATCAAACTTAACTAATGTGTACATTCAACATCTTTGGATACTTATAGAGCATTTGATGTATGAAATGATGTGTAGGAAATAGGGGAGGCCAAGTTAGGGAACTAGGACTATGTTGAGCATGAGTAAACTAGTAGTCCCAAAAAGTTCAAGTCATATTGGAATGGATGATTTTTTTTTTGTTTGTAAAGTAAGGTTTTTCAAAATGAAAGAGTATAAATTAGTATTCGTACCTCAATTAAAATGCATGGTCATTGACCCTATCTCACCTTTTGTGAAAGAAGTGTTAAGCATTAAAAATCTAATATTTCTAGTGGAGGTGATAGTGGAAAATGAGGTGGTGTGTTATTTCATACGATGTGGAAATGAGTTGTGATGGGAGAAGATTTTATTTCACAGTGAGATTGAGCAATGGTGAAGTGGTGGGAAAGGGCAAGGCCATACAAAATAAGAAAGTGATGAAATATTTTAACATGAGTTAGGTAGTGATGGTGAATGGTAATGAGAGTATGTTTTGAACATCCATTAATATCTACAATAACAAAAATAATATTATATTAAACATGGAGTAAAAATGACAAGATATATTCTAAAGTAATAAGAATAAATTTATAAATAATAATATTATTATTATATTATACTATGTTTATATATAATAATAATTAATTAATGTATAATTTAATATATAATATATATTAATATTAAATATGTCATATAACTAATATATTTTAATAAAAATTAGTTAGAATATAGAGAATTATCTATGTAAACATGATACTACTACAAACTATTTACATATGGAGATTAATATAATACTCTTGCCTAACAACAATAACTAGTTAAAATAAAATAAAGGCAATTTATTTTTTTTATTTTTCATGGATTGTACCTAAATGTACCTAGGGGTATGATATATTAATGTATATGGGTTGATGGAGATGCTAACATGTGGTACACATCCCCTTTAGTTAGTTATATGGGTCTAATATATTTTGGGGAATGAGTACATGGGGTAATGTTTGGCCTACATTTGGATTAGGAGGTTACCCTTCCATTATTCATTATATAGACTAAGAGTGGTATCAAAGTATTAATTTGGGAAAATATTGTGGGTGAACCCTTAATTTTTTAGAACCTATTATATCTTACAATCTATTTTCAATTTGTATACAAAATGTTTTTTTGGAGTTGTAGAATATTTCAAAGAAGGCACAATAAAAAATTGAGGTTTGATGATCAATTTTAAGGGGGATATTGTTATTTTAGGGTTTTTAATAAATTTGTCACATCTACTAGAATTCATGGATTTTTATGTGATTTTTTTATTTAATTTATATCACCATATAAGAAAGCTACAATTAAAATTTTGGAATTTTTTGACAAATTTTGTGTGAGTTATTTAAATTTAATGATTTTTCATAAATTCATTCTACAAACCAAAATTTGTATACTTTTTCAACTATTTTTAACTAAAGTTGTATAACCATACAAGGAGGTTGCATTAAAAATTTTGGGGTTATATGATTAGTGTGGATTGAATTATTAGAATTTTAGAGAGTTTTTTTTAACCCTATATTGTGTAGATATGGAGTTTAAACTTTTCTATGGAGAGGAGGATATTTTTGCTTTCAAATTTGGATCCAATTTAAGGAGATAGATTTATAGTCAATAAATGGCCCATCATTTTTTTAATTATATCTTACAAGATCAACATTTTTATGGTTTCAATAGGAAGAAAATAATAACAATGAAGGTAATAGGAAATAAACTAATAATCTGGATGATGAAGATGAAAAATAAGAGGGAGAGGAAGAAAATAATTTTGATGATGGAAATGAGAAAGAGAATGAAGGTGATAAAGAGGAAGATGAAACAAAGCATAATGATGATTATGACAAGGTTAAAGATGTTGTAGAAGGAGAGGTAGAGGATCTCAAAAAGGAAGAAGGATTGAATGGTAAGTGTTGAAATACTTTGGCTCCGAATAAATCATAGTCAATTTTCCTATTTCTTGGATTCATTCACATATAACTTCATTGTTATTAACGTTTCTCAAAATTTACATGTTAAAGAAAATAATATCAAGGAAGTTCAAGTAGATGGTAAGAATATTAAATTTTTTGAATATTTGAAGCTCACTATGGAAAAATATGCTTTGCATTCAAATTTTTTATATTTTGGATATGAATGGTGTGGATATGGTTCTTGTATATCCTTGGTTAGAGACATTGGGAATAATAAATATTAATGTGAAAAAGTATTTCATGAAGTTTGGGTCCAAAAAAAGGAAGGTTACTTTACAGGATATCATAGTTGGAAATGCATAGAGAATATTTAAGGTAAAACATGAGGATGAGATTAAAGTAGGTGAATAAAATCATGAGGAAGATTCATATGACAACATAGATGAATAAAAATTACACTTAAATAATAACACTTCATCTACTCAAGATACAAATGAACCACCAAATAAAAATATGGAATAAGTAGAAAAATAGGTTGACAAGGTTAAAGTATAAAAAAAAACTGAGGTGTATAGACACCCACATCATAATGAGAGGTAAAAATCATGGAGCCATGTCAAGGAGTGTCATAGAAATAATCACTCTATTTATATAGGAAATTAGAGTACCAATCACTATGACTACATAAGGAATCAATGGATAAATAAATTTGGATATGCATAAAAGCCAAAGAATAACTACTATGGTCAAGTATGGAATCAAATGAGTGTAGTGTTATATGGAACATACAATCAGTGTGTAAATCACTATGAATATGCATGGAAGAATAACTACTATGGTCATAAATTAAATTGGAGTAGCACAATAAAATATGGTATATGGAATCAAAGGATGAATCATTATTCATGGAAACCAATGAGGTAAATTTATTATCATGAATTGAATTAGAGTAACATAATTAAATTTGCAAACAAGGTTAAAAATATATCACCTACCAAGATCACATATGGATGGTTGGATGGTCAAGCTTAGAGATAAGTGTGCAATGATTTGAAGTACACTCATTATTCAATTTCTTCTTATGTTTTGGGGATGAAAAATTTTAAGGAGGGAAGGAATTATATATGCCTAGGGATATGATATACTAATGTCTATGGGTTGATGAAGATGTTAAAATGTGTCACAAATCCCTTTAGTTATTTATATTGATCCAATGTATTAGGATAAATGAGTAAATTTTAGAATTAATACATTGGGTTATTGTCAGGCTACATTGGGATTAAGAGGTTACCCATACATTTTTTAATTATATAAAGGTATATATAAATGAGATGAATATAATTTTAAAATATATCAATCAATTAAGTTTTGAGTCTTCTATTGTTAGAAGGACATTGGAGGTTGTCCCCTAGAAGTGGCATTATGGAGTAATTCCTTCCTAAAAGAGTATTGTATGGTGTTGCCCTATGTTAAGCGTAATTATTATAATTTTGAATATATTGAATATTTGGGAAACTTGGCCCACCGATATTGTTGTGTTCATCTACATTATATTCTGCATATTTATAATTATTATAAGTGTGGATCATAACATAATACTCCTACTTGATGACAATAACTAATTAAAATAAAATAAAAGTAAACTAAATTCTATTTGCATGATAGGTAAGTATATTTTCATAGTCTAATCAAATTATTATAATTGAGTGAGATAAAAGACAAAAATAATCTTAGGCATATCATTTCATTTACAATAATTCTACCTTTTGTTTCCTAAAAAGTTAGGAAAAATAGAAACATGACATGGAGACCATGATTTAAGAGTCTTTATAAATTATGCGAAGAGAACACTTTAATTTTTTAATATGGGTAAATGTCCCTCATACACTACACACCATCCCATTTGGATATTGTTTTTCCCTATTTCTAGCCTGTAAATCTCATATTACATCATGTATGTATAACACTCAATTTATACAAAATGGATCATGTTCAAACTTTTTTGGGCACTAAAAAATTATTGAATTTTTTTCCTAGACTTAAATTTTATTTTAAATATGATATAATTTAATTTGGGTGTAAGGATAACAAAATGGGTCTTTTATTTTGTTGTTTAAAAGTGGAACAATCAATAACAGTTATGAAAGAGAGATTTGGCCAGTATCAAGAAGTGCTATAACTAGGGTTCCATTATTTGCCATGGGTTTGTGGGAGCCAAATATGAGACCCTATTTATTTGAGTATAGAAACTAGATGTTCATTATGAAATAAAAGCTAAGGTATGTGTTTTTCGTTTATAATGTTGTTTTTTTAGAAATAAATTTTTATTCTAAGTTTTATTTTTGTAGTTATTTCAGGATAATGTTTTTATGATGTTGGTGTCCTTTGATCAATAAGGTTCCATTATAGATAAATAAAATGAGGCCTTTTATAAGCTGAGAGACACAAGCAGACATATTAAAGATTATGTATTTGATGGTATAAAATTTATCCCATGCATGGTTAATTTTAGGTAAATGAAAATTTTATAACTAAGATGACTATGATATGGACTACTTTAATAATGGAATGACCTATATGTATATTATGTTTACTCTAGTTTTATTTATTCTATTGAAGATATCTAGATAAAATAAACCTTGACAAACAAATTCCATAAAATAAAATAATGATTAGGCTTAATACCCACTTTATCTAAATGTTTTCCTTTCCTTTGTTCACTCTTTCATAACTTATTTCCATTTTTTATTTTAGTTATCTAGTCAAGTGTCCCATATATGAACTTAGATAATGTTTTTGAGTAGAGGAGTGAGGTTTCTATAGTTATTGAAGAGGATATTGAAAAGGCTAGTGACTTGAAACCCATTTCATTTCATTATTATTATGTGAAGATAATAATGAATGAGATAAATGCAGATAATAATTCTTCCTCAAATAGAAGTCAATATGAAAATTTGTATTCAAAACTAGATCACTAAAATCATTGTTTTAGAGATTGTTATCATATATACCATTGTAGTTCATAATTTTTCTTTATTTGGTTAATTTTTGAAATATTGTGTTCATATCATAAAAGAAAGAGTACATACCGATATAATTTTAAAAATCAAGTGAGTAGAAAGTGAAGTAGAATCAAAGAATCTTGTAGGGTTAGGTGTTGCTCAACAAAGTCAAGCAATTACATATAGGATTAGAGAGAGTATACTTACATTATTAAATAATATGTATGGCACATGTGAAAAGGTTGTGATAGATATGGTGTTTGTCATACATTATTTTGACATGATGAATTTTTTTATCACATTCAAAGAATTCATTAGTCTTCATACCACATGGGCCTAGTGAATTTGATTATGTTATTAATTATATAAAATATTGATTGATTTAGGAACTATGTGCTTAGTAATTATTATGATTATATAATAAATAAAATCAATATAAAAAATAATGCTCATCAAGTATAGGATTATGGACCCTAGGAGAGAAGAGGCTTAGAACTATGAAAACATGGAGATGAAAATTCATTTTCCATTGATGAAGCTTCAAGCTCTATGTCCTTAATATTTACTTCCTTGGTTTCCTTGACCCATTGGTTGTGTAAAATTTTACATTGGATTGATGTGTGTTCTTGGTTATTGGCATTTAATTTTCCTTAGTTTATGGTATTTGTTTATTCCCTTTTTAATTATTTATTATTTCTCATCTTGGACTGTTTTCCTTTAAATTATGTGTTGTAGTGTATTTTGGATAATGTGGGGGTGTATATGTATTAATTAGGTGGTTATTAATGGAGAGGGATAGAATTTATTCTTTTATGGGTGTGGATATATTTAATGATGATAGTGTTAATGCATCACATAGGGTGATGAGAGATTTTGAAATTTACCATAGTTAGACCATTGTTGTGAATTTGGCTAGCAGGGGAGAAGGGAAAGAGGAAACAAGAAATAATCTTTTCTCAAAAATTCTACATAATGAGGAGGCGACAAAAATTCATAGGGTGTGGAATTTATCCTCAATGACTATGAAATGGGTAAGGATAGAACTAGTGAGACATCCCAGCAAAAGATGGTAAGCCCTCTAGTTTAGGAAAAACATTGTATTTGTTTCCTAATGAATCTATAGATAGAAATTTGTAGTTGGAAGATTCCCAATAAATGAATATTTGGTTTTTTTTATATTTTTGAATAAAAAATACCTACCTTGAGACATTTCTTTGATAACTAGCTTAATTATGTGTGGGTGGGATGGGTATTTATATTTCCTTTTGTAGAATGCTTCAAAAAGGAGTGTTCATGGTTCTGTTCAAAAATTCTAATATGCAAAGGCATGTTATTAGGAAACCCATCTAGAATGTGGGTCAAAAAGATTTCAAGGTGGTGCCTTGAAACCCTAAGTTATACCACAATGATATTTCCTTTAAATATGCTCTAAGATGGTTAGATATTGAGGACATTCCTATACAAATTTAGAACTTTTTAACTCAATCCCATAAACCCTTAGGTGAATTATTAAGGATTGAAGATATGAGAATGTCTTAATGTCATATGCATGCTAGAGTCCTTATTTACTTGGAGATATTAAATGTCTTTCTAGAAACCCTTATATTTAATATTAGAGGAGAGTTCTTCACTTATTCCATTAAAGGTTTGGGAGGTCTCAATGCATGTTTTTTTTTAAAAGAATGGTCACCTTAAAAAATTTGTCCCCTACTAGTTAAACCTAGAATGTTGAGGAAAAATGTGTACAATAATTCTCCTCTCTCTAACAATGATGTTTTTGATAAGTTTCCCTCAACCACCGAGGAAGATGTTATTATAAGAGATAATCCATGTTTTGAATTGGACCCTAATAAGTGATATCACCCTCTAATGAGCAAGATAGATAAAATTAAATAATATTATATGTGGGTGTTATCAACACATCTCTCCTTCTAGATGACACTCCCTATTTTGAAATGGGAAGGATTTAGAATGCTCTTTTCCATTTGATGAGAGTAAATAAGTGTCTCCTCCACCTTTGGATTAGGTGGGTTCTATCCTTGGGTCCTTATTGGCCAAATATGATCAGGGATTAACTCTAAGTGAAGTATCTCTATCCTCCAAAGGTAGACTCTTGGATGAGTACATTATTATCCTAGTTAACCCTCAAAGTAAGGAGACCCCTACCCATGGCCCCTTGTCTCTATAATAAGAAGGTATAAGTGATGATATGGTCCTTATGGTTGTTTCTCCAACCCTTAATGTTGGAATTAAATTTGATGACCCACCAGATAAAGATATTCATTTGAAATCAATGGATTCTAACTCCCTTCTAGGTATAAATCCTAAGATTAATGTTAAAATATTGAAAAATTGAATCCAATTATGACCCCTTCCTAGGCTCTCCATATGGAGAGGATGCTAAACAAACCAAGGGATATCAAGGGGGTGGTGAGGATATTAAGAAGAGAGCGAAAGAGAATAAGGTGCCTCAATATTTCAAAATGTTTTATCAAAACAAAGGAGTGTTATAATTAGCTATAGGATCTAATGAATCTAATAGAAAGCATAAATAAGAGAAAAAATGGTAATAGTAATAAAAAATAATTGTATATCTGAGATAATAATAGAAATGAATAAATAAATCAAATATGATGAATTAATCTGATAATTCAATATTAATTTGATATGGAATACATAAATAACCTTGTTTATATAAAGAAAGGCATGCATGATAAAGATCAGGGAAGTCACACAATACATGTAGTTCAACTAATATCTATCTACATGAATAGTGGAGTGCAACTCCACACTAACAAGATAGGTGTCCAACTTGTGTAAATAATCAACACAAATTGACTATTAGTTAAATAATATTATCCTATCTTACCCTAAATAGTATATTAGAACTCTACTGTAACAATATAAGTGTATAAGTTAACTACTAGCTAAGTAAGCTTATCTTATCTAGTGAAAATTATTAATAAACATAAGAAACTAATTACAATAAGTAATTAGTGCACCAAAATAATAAATAATAAATACAAGTAAATTTAATAAAGAAAATAAATACACCAACACCCCCCCATAAGTGAAGCTTAGGTAGGGCTATGCAGATAAGAGTCTTGATAATGTGTAGCCATATTAGATACTCTATACAAATAGATGAGGAAAGGAGAAAAATCAAATGAGAAAAAACTCCTCCTCAAAATGAAGGTCTAGGAGACCCTCCTAAAGAATTTATGTCCCCTAAATAACTAATTTTCTACACCCCCAAAAGAGATCGCAAGTGAAGATACTTTCAGTGAAAGGTTTGGTGAAAATATCTTTAATCTACTCCTTCATAGGACAATATTAAAGATCAATGATCTCCACCTAAATCAGCTCTCTAATAAACTTCATATGGATCTCTATATGTTTTATTCTCTAGTGATGAACTAGATTCTTTGAGATCTGGATAGTGCTCTAGTTGTTGTAGTAGATGACTGATGGCTTCCAAAATAGAACACCAAGCTTAGTGAGAATATTTTGAAGCTAAATAACCTTAGTAGTGGCATTAACATCACCAAGATACTCAAACTCTATAGATGAAAGAGTAATATCATTTAGTTTCTTACTCTACCAATAAATGGATCTAGATCTAAGGGGAAAGATATAACTAGAAGTGACTTACGATCATCATAATCACTAGCCCAATTAGAATTTATGTATCCCACCAAGTCTAAACTTATACCTGTTATATAGTGAATCTTATATTTGATAGTGCACTGAATGTAGCTCAAAATGTGTTTGGTGGATCTCCAATGAAGCTCATGTGGTGTTTGCATAAAGCATGAAACCATGTCAACTACATATGAAATGTTAGGTCATGTATGAGTCAAATAGATGAGGCTACCTATAAGCTAGTGATACAATGTGGCATTAACCAAGGGAGTGGAACAATGAACCTCAAGTCTAACTCCAGATAAGTAAAGAGTTAGTACAGGCCTACAATCAGCCATGTGAAACCAAGCTAATGAGTTCATGGTATACTTGGGTTGTGAAAGTGTAATCCTAGAAGAAGACTATGTTATCTAAATCCCAAGAAAATAATGTAATAATCCCATGTCTATCATAGAAAATCTATTATTAATTTTAGTCTTAACACTAATATTTATGGATGTTGTGCTCCTTGTAATAATTAGATCATCAACATAGAGCACTAAGTACAATAGTGAATCCTCCTACCATAGAATGTAGACATTCAGATTTGAGAGACATCTCAAGAACCCAATTAAGAGAAGAAATGTGTCCATCTTAGAATACCCAGCCCTAGGGGATTATTTTAGACCATAGAGAGATTTCTTCAAGCAACATATCGGTGAAGAATCTTAAATGAACCCTTATGGCTACTCTATATAAGTCTCTGCATGAAGATCCCTATGAAGAAATGTGTTCTTCACATCCATATGATTTATAGCCCAACCATGAGCTGCACCAATAACTAGTATGAAGTGAATATAATTCATCTTAGCAATAGGTACAAAGGTTTTTTTATATTTAATGCCTTCTACTTGGAAAAAACCTTTGGCCACTAAGTGTGCTTTATACTTATCAATATTTCCATCTACTGAAAACTTAGTCTGATATATCCACCTACATTATACTAATTTTCTTCCCTTAGAAAGAGGAACAAGATCCCAAGTGTTATTCCTAATCAATGAGTCATATTCTTCTTCCATCATTGAATCCCACTCAACTATCCTTGTGGCTTCTTGAAAAGACTATGGATTAGAAGCTATGGTAATGTAGGAATGGGGAAGATCACGATGTGACCATGTTCTCCTTCTATCTAATGGATCCCTAACAAGAGGGTCTATATATACCAAAGTCTATCTAGCCTATAAATGCATCAATGGGTGAGGATTTGGAAGAGGAACATGTCTTGCTAAACCCTATTGGAAAGGTATTAATTCATCATCCCTATGAGTAGATGAAGTAGGAGTATCATCATCACTGCTATCTAATTATTCTAAGGAAAAAGAATGAGAAATGTTAGAAGATAAGTATGAATTACTTTCTTCAAAGTAAAAACTTCTTGCTATAATAATATCATGTGAATCTGTATCAATGAGCTAATATCCCTTAACACCATCAAGATATCCCACAAATATATAAGTTTGACTTTGTTGTTCTAAAGCATGTTGCTTTTCTAAAGGTATGTGAGCCCATAATGGACTGTCGAAGACTCTAAAATGATACACATCTAGCTTCTTATTACACTAAGATTCAAGAGGTGTTACCCCCTTTAAATCTTTATGGGGAACTCTATTCTATATATATGCATCACAATTAATCACTTCTACCTAATACTTAGTTACTAATGATTTTTCATGAATCATACAATTTGCCATCTCTTTTAAGAATCTATTCTTCCCCTCTACTACACCATTTTATTGAGGAATGTATGCAATTGAATGCTGAAGATCAATTCCTTCAAGAGCACAAAATTATTCAAAATTATTGTTCACATATTCCCTCCCATTATTTTTGAAAATAATCTTGACATACTTCCTATATTGTTTCTCTACTAGAGCTTTAAACTCTAAAAATTTATCTAATACTTCACTCTTGAGTTTGAGAAAATAAACCCAAGTATATCTAGAATATTCATCAATAAATGTGAGATTATAGCAGGTTTTAATAAAAGACAAAGTAGGTAATAGACCCACTAAATCACTATGAACAATTTTGAGGACTTGTGTAGCCCTCCAAGCCTTCCCTCTATCAAACTTATCCTCTGTATATTTTCCTAAGGCATAACCATGAAATACGCCCCCTAAAAATTGAATCTTTGGAAGTCTTATAACCATCTCCTACTGACTAAGCTACTATAAATAGTGGTAGTTCAGATAACCAAAATGATCATGCCATAACTTGCTCACTGAATCAGTGTGTGAAATCAAATTTATAAAGGAGTACTAAGGCACAAAGTAGGAGATTGAATAAATTTGAGTATTAGTGTCAACTTTTCTCACTACAACTAAGGCATTATCCTCCAATTTTTTTATTGATATAGAATTGGGTGTGAACTCAACTTTTCTACCAGTATCAAAGTGAGTGATTTGGTAGATAGAAAGAAGCTTAGTTGATAACTCTATCACACAAAGGACATCCTCAAATACACTACTATCAACATCAATTATACCTTTCCCTATAACATCTACCGTAGAATCATCACCTGTGAGAATATGAGGCAAGGAACTTGGTGCTAATCTAAAAAATTATTCTTGATCATAACCCATATGGTGTGATGCACTTGAGTCAATGACCCATGACTTGGGAGAATTTACTAGTGCAATTAGTGTCATAGCTTTCCCTTTCCCTAAATTTGGAGTGTAAGAATCCTTTGAAGAGGATTGATTGATGTTATTCTTTTTTAAAAGACCCTTAACTTCAATAATCTCTTTCTTCCAACAATCTTGTTCACTATGAAACCCCTTTTTGTAATAAGGGCAAGGAGTACCAATCCTTTTTTTTTAATCCTCTTTCTTATTAGTGGATTTATAATCTCCTTGTGAGGAATATTGTTGCCCTTTATTCTTATATTTTTGTGACTTATTATGATTATTCTACTTCTTTTTACTTAAACCTATATTTGATGTTGATGTTGAAACTTGCTTATGCTGAGGTTAACTTGAAACTAGATCTTGAGATTTGGATGACTTGATTAGACCCATAGCTATTAATTTTTCTTCTTCAACCATTAGAATCTCAGAGAATACCTCAAAGGTGGGCATTTGATAAGATGTGCCCAATGTGAGCTGATGAGTCTAAAAGTTAGATACAAAGGATGAATATTTAGGGCCTAATTTATGTAAGGCACTAAAAATTAATTGAATATCCTTTTTGTCAATTTTACATTTAGAAAGTTGTGGTCTAAGATCTATGACTTTAGTGATGTAGTCTTGTATTGTAGCATAATTTTTAAGATCCAAACTAATAAGTTCATTGTCAATTTGGTAACCATGAACCTCATCTATTTTTCCAAACAATGATAATAATTTATCCCAAGCTTCTTTTGGAGTTATACATTTTTCAAGATAAGAACTCAAATCTAAAGACATGTAAGACCAAATGTATCCAATTACTTTAGTAATTTCAAAGAGAAAGTGTTGTAACTCTTTTGCATCAGTAGGTGGAGTAAGAAGAGTTGTTATATAAGGCATATATCCTAGCATCATTAATACATTCCAAGCATTCTATTTCCATGTATTATAGTTGTATGTTGTTAATAGTGGGAACTTAGGATTCTCCATGATGTAATCAAAAATAAACTATCACAAAGCAGAAATCAAAGTATAGAACACACCACAAAACCCCCTTAAATTACCTAGTTTTATCCCACCCATAAATTATTTTTGGCACTTTATAATTGAGTGCAATTACAAGGTTGGATTATAATTTTTATAGTTTACAAAAAGCTCATTTAGGCCCTCTAGTCTAAAAGTACAAAAAATATGCACTTTATTACAAAAATTTCTACACCAATGTATTATTATCAAAAAAATATTAACTTTAATAAAAAATTAGAACCTCAATTATAGGTTGTATGTGAAATTTATGAGCCTTTGAAGTTACAAAAATGAGGATGGGTAAGAGCTACTGTATAAAAATCTAAATTGTAGAAAAAAATGGAAAAAGTTGAAAGTACAACAGTGAAGAGCATGAAATTTTAATCTATTTAAAAAAAAATCACTCAAAAGTACCTCTAGGTGTTCAAATAGTGGGCTTCTGAAGTTGCCCTTTGAAATTTACCTATTGATTCATGAGACCTGCCAAAAACAAATGATCTACACAATCTGTACAGCTGTATCTGGGAGCAAAAAAAATTGTCATATGAGGTGACTGTGTCCAAATTAGACAAATTTTATATGGATCTATAGTTTTTGACATTTTTTTAATACAATCGTGAGGTCCATTTTACTCAAAAATGCTTTGATTTTTAGGTACCCACCAGATTTAGGCATGGTGCTTATGGATCAAACCCTTACCAATTTTACCTTTTGTGCCCAATTTGGACAAAATTGTAGATGATTTTGACTATCTCGGGAACTCTGAACTCAATGGTGAGCTCAAAAATTCTTCATAATGCTCTAATTTATATCTATATATAAAATCAAAAAACTGATCTTATATCTAGATATTTTTCTCTTAAATAATTTAGCAATCTATAGATTCAAGATAGCTCTGGTACCATGTTATAATTAGCTACATGATCTAATTAATCTAATAGAAAGCATAAATAAGAGATAAAATAGTAATATTAATAAACAATAATTGTATATCTGAGATAATAAAAAAATTGAATAAATAACTCAAATATGATGAATTACTTTGATAATTCAATATTAATTTGATATGGAATACATTAATAGCTATTTTTTATATAGAGCAAGGTGTGCATGATAAAGATCAAGAAACTCACACAACACGTGTAGTTCAATTGATATCTATCTACATGAATAGTAGAGTGTAACTCCACACTAACAAGATAAGTGTCCAACTTGTGCAAATGATCAACACAAGTTGACTATTAGTTAAACAATCTTATCCTATCTTACCCTGAATAGTGGAGTGGAACTCCACTGTAATAAGATAAGTGTCTAAGTTAACTACTAGCTAAACAAGCTTATCATATCTAGTGCAAATTATTAATAAACATAATAGAATTATTACAATAAGTAATTAGTGCACCAAAATAATAAATACAAGTAAATGTAATAAAGCAAATAAATGCACCAACAAGGAGGATCTAAGGCCTCTAGTCTACAAAGGTAGACCCCCTCCTTCCCCTTTTTATGAAGATTATCAGTTATAATTTAAGGGGCCTTGAATCCCATAATAATAAACCTACTATTATATAATTTAGGAATCTTAGGGATGATATTGAATTTCTACTTATTTAAGAAATTAAGGTAGTTAGTTATAAGCTAGACTCTATACTTAGTTTCATTTGTCCAAATGATTCCCTTTTCTCTATGTGTCATTCCAAATGAAAAGGTGGAGCCTCAGTTCTTTTTAATCTAATGTGGGGAGGTTTTTGGGATGATCATTATTCATCCCCATGTCATATATTAGTATGGATTATCATCTAAAATTATAACCAAACCTTTGTAATTTGCAATGTTTATGCTCAAAATGATTTTAGGGAAAGGGTTGATTTATGGAATTGGCTTGCTTCTAACCTAAAAGACATACCATGGATTGTGGGGGGGGGGGATTTTAACATGGTTGAGGATAAATAGGATAATCAAGGTGGTGATCCACATTCATGGAAGGGCAATGAACTCTATTTTGGTTGAAGCTTAAGTGTATTCACAAGATATTTGATCTGCTTAACCAAGGTAAAAATAATATCAAAAACATTTAGTTTACATGGTATATAACTAGGTCAATCTTAAGTGGGTCTATTAATTTGATAGATTATAATTCAGTGAAGGTGTTCTTTTTCACCATCTTAGATCACCACCCCATTGATATTGTTATCTTCCTGAATACTAACCAAGGGGTGGGTGTCTCTGATAGGAAAAAACTTTATAAACTAAATGTCTCCATATTGAAGGACCTTGACTATAAAAGGGGTATATGTTCTTCATGGAATATTTATAATATTAGATCAAACTCTTCCTCTAATCATGACAAGTGGAATAGTAGCTTAAATTTGTGTAAAATATCTACCTAAACCTATGGTTAACATAAGGCCAAGATGAGATAAAAAATCCTCTTATCATCTAGGAAAATTTTATCCTCTTTGAATATGCCAAGTAGAGTGATCCTAGTAATGATCTCCTTTTTGATGAGCTTTACATGATTAATCATGAGCTAAGACAACACCAAATGTATATAGCTAGAGGGCTATATGTTCAATCTAGATTTAACTAGCTCAAGCTGGGTGATAAGGTCTCTAAATTATTTTTTAATTTATTGAAATGAAAACATTGTAAAACTAATATTCCTATGATTGACTATGGTGGTTTTGTGTCTAGTGATTCAACTAAAATGAAAAATCCTTTTTCTCCTTCTACTTCAATCTTTTTTTGTCAAATGGATTGAATCCTCAAATTGAGATTAATAGGGATATATGTTCTAAATGTATTCCTAAGAAAGTTTTCAGTGAACAATATGATTTCCTTGATAGTGAAATTTCTGTACATGAGATAAAATCTTAAATTGATTCTTTGAAAGATGAAAAATCCCTTGGAATTGATAGATTCCCTATTTATTTCTATAAATATAACAAGGATTGGATTTTACTTGAATGCCTTAGAATTTATAAGGAAGTAATTGAGGCTAGTTCTATAGGTCCTGAGATTAATGGAGGATTTGTTAAACTCATACTTGAAGATGGAAAACAAACATAGGTTAAGAATTAGAGGCCAATCACTCTTTTGAATGTTTCATACAAAATCTTAGCTAAACTTCTAGTTAGGAGGATCTCATTTCTACTACCTACTATTATTTTGAAAACTCAAACTAGCATGCAATGGGATCAAGACTCTAGTAAAGATATTGGGATGATCTTAATTGACTTTTAAAAATACTATGATATAAATGAGTGGACATTTATTTATTTGATGTTGAAAGCCTTTGGCTTTTAATATAGGTTTTATCAAATGGTGAATGTCCTATTCAAGGATGCTTCTATTGTTGTTGAGCTTAATGGAGAGATTACTAATTCTATTGATCTTTAGAGGTCAATTAGTCAAGGATTCACCCTTTCTCCCTCCTTGTTTATTATAACATTTGAATCCTTACACTATTTATTAATAAGTTCCACTATTTGTCCCCTGGTTAAAGGTATTTCACTGCCTAATGATTTTGAATTGATTGATGTTATTTTTTGTAATGACACCACTTTGTTTACTAGGATTGAGAAGGAGAACATTCAAAAAGTTTCTAATAGGCTTGATATTTATTGTTTTGCCTTTGGGTCTAGAGTGACCTTAAACAAATCCTTTATTATTGGGTAGGAGGAGAATCCATCAGATTGGTTGGATGAGTTTGGGTGGTTCTAGAAAGGCCCAAATCAGTTGTTCAAATACTTGGGTATTTCATTTTATTTTTCACCCTCTTTTAAAAATATGTGGGAATGATTATTTATAAAATTCAATAATAAAATATATGAGTGTCAGGGCCATATTTTATCACTCCCAAGAAGAATTTAAGTTTGCCAAAAAAAAATCATCGTATATCTACTATGCCTCCTCTTGGTTGTTTAATAAGTCTCAGATTAATCCCCCATATAGAATCATTAGAGACTTTCTCTAATTTTATGGAAAGGGTAATATAAAAAATTATGCAATGACATGGAAGGTTTGTTTTGCTCTCAAAAAATTTAGGGGGCTCAATCTGATGGATCTTAAGCTCCAAGGGATTACCCTTGTCATTAAATGGATCATTAGAGATTTGAAAGGATATGAGCCTTGGAATGTATTGATAAGGAATAATATTTTGAGAGGTTTCCATAAAGGTAAGTTGAAGAGGAAAGGATTTCATATTTATGACCTATTTTTGGGCTCATTCTTTATCCATGTTATGGGCTTGGCTATTTTCTACTCTATTTGCCTTTATGAGAAACACTAATGCTAAGGAGCTTTATTAATGGTGTTGAGCCAAGTTTGGTTATCTTAGTTCATTATGCAAATTACAAGTGTATAAATGGAAGAAAATCTTGGTGTATCACCTTGTATTTTAGGTTTGATTTATGTATCTTTCTTTCCCTTTTCACCCATAATAGGCAGTTTTAGTAGCATAAGCACATCAAGTCATATCTAAGGAGCTAACCCTTAAAATATAGAGGTTTACTTCCACTATAGGTGCCCCATACACCTATAATTATTCCTATGTTGGAAAAATATTGAAGAGGCTTGAACAAACTCTTCTACGGTACAAGATTTGGAGACAATAGTACCCATGTTCAAGATTAGGCTAAGGCTATGATAGATAATCACATGATTCAAATTTAATCAGTTGACCTTAAAATAAGAAGATAAATGTGGATGAAAATAAGGGATTAGAATAATTTAGATAAAGGGTGACTTCAATCTTATTTTTTTTAAAAAGGATATAAATATGAAGAATTGAGGGGCTCAGGTTCTAGTTTCCCTTCAAGAGAGGATAACTGATAAGCTCTTGATCCATACTTGTGCATTATGATATAAGGTCCAAGCCAATTGAAAGAAAACTTTCCCCACTTGATTTTTTCCATATTGGTGACATGTTGATTTTCCTTTAGGATGAGGCCTTCGATATTAAATTCTCACACTTTGAGTTATTTTTTATAAGTGTACTAGATTCTCTCTTAATAAACAAAAATATGGGTAACTGTGGCTAAATGATGTTCATCAAGTAGCTCAATTTGGGTTAAACATTCTTGATGATAATCACTCTAAAAAATGAGATATTTTAGGGATATGCAAAGAGAGGTAATTTGGAATTTGAGAGGCAAGACAGCCTCTGATCCAAACATAAAAGAGAAAGGGGTAACACCCATGGGGGTTTCAATGTTAATAAAATACACCCATAAGGCAAATGGGATGTGTAGGTGTCAATCATAACCAGATACATTAACCATTTTAGCTAGCATTTTATTAAGAGTTTTGTTAGAAGATTTGGCCTATCTATTTTCTTATGGACAATAAGGTGATAAGAAACTTAACTTGATATTGAATGTGTCATAAAGACCTTTGACTTGTTTATTATTAAATGATTTACCATTATTGGTGATAATTTTGTACTGAACACCAAAATGATAGATAATGTGATGGTTGATAAAATCGATAATATTTTTGGCTTTAGTTGAGACAAGAGGAATAGACACTATCCATTTGGTGAACTATTCTATTTCAGTGATGATAGAATGATGCCACTATAAATAAAGGGGGTTAATTTCACTAATAAGATACAGACCCCATTACGAGAAGGGCCAAAGATCCTTGGATACTTAGAGACAGTGGTTAGGAACATGATGTAAATTAGCATGTTATTGAAATTTAATACACTTTTTCATATAATCATAGCAATCTTGGTTAAGTTTGGGCCAATAATAGCTAAGGTGAAGGATGTGTTTAGTGACATCTAAACCACTAAAGTGTCCTCTATAAATCCCATCATGCATTTATCTGATAGCATGAAAGGCTTTGTGACTATGTAAGAAACATAAGAGGAGACCATAAAATCCATGTTTATAAATAATTCCCCCAAGTATGGTATAATTTGAGGTGATATAAATAAATTCTCATCAATCATTCCTAGAAAGGCTACAAGAGATGATGGCAAGGTTGAGATAGTCGAAGGTCTATTGATACCAAAGGTCGGGTTGGGTCTCCTCCACATTCAAGATGGTAAGAGAGTTTGATTTTATATAATAATGCTTGGTAAGATGATGGATAATGATAGATAACTTAGAGCTAGAGGGTGCATATGAGATTTGGGAAGCGAGAGATGCCATTTTGTTGGCAAACTTATTTGTAGATCATGGAGTGGCTTGGATAAGGTAGTATTTAAATGATGCTAAGAGTACATCATATAGTTATTTTTATTGTTTTGAAATATCATTATTAAATTTATAATAGCCATTTATTTTATTAACCACAAGTTGAGAGACACCAAAGGTGTTGATCATTTTGACTCCTAAGGCTAAAGTGGTTTGGAGACCTATTACTAAGGCTTCATATTTAGCCATATTATTGGTACATTTGAAATAAAGTTTGAAGGATAAATGAAGTGGTGTTTCATGAAGGGGGATAAGGATTATTCTATATCCCCCACTACATTGACACTTTGATCCATCAAAGAACATGGTCACTTGATAGGTAAAGTCTGTTTGAGAAAGGGTAACAATGGACTCATCAAAAAACTCAAGGGAAGGTGGTTGGTTATCTACCAAGGGTGATTTGGCTAATTGGTTAGAAATGATTTGAATTTTAATTAACTTCTAATAGAGGAAATCAAGGTCAAACTTAGCTAAGAACATGATCCACTTATCCATATGATGGTTTTGGTATGGCTTGGAGTGTATATACTTTAAAGGGTCGATGTTAGTGATGATAAAGATCTTGTGGTTAAGAAGGTAATGGAAAATTTTAGTGGCCAAAAATACCAAGGTGAGGTAAAGTTTCTTAGCATAGGTGTACCAAGTTTCATACTTTATAAGTGCATGGCTTATGTAGTATATGGCTTCCTCTTTATGATTCTCATCCTGATGAGCCAGTATTACCCTTAAGGAGTGGTCAATGGAAAAAATATAAAGATAAAAAGGTTGATCTTACTTGGGAGAAGTGAGGATGGGTAGAGATAGAAGGTACTCTTTATGTGAATCAAAGGTGTTTTGATAGTATGTGTTCCACTTAAAAGATACATCCTTCTTTAGAAGGTGGTGGAAAGGTTGGTATTGATTTGAGAGCTAAGAGATAAAGTGATGAATGGATTAGAGATTCCCCTACAAGCTATAGAGTTGATTGAGGTGGGTGAGAGGAGGAATGTTGAGGATTAATTTTATTTTGGTAGGATTGACTTTAATTTATTGAAGGGAAATGATAAATCTAAGGAGATTTCCTAACAAGACCCCAAAGATACACTTCTTAGGGTTAAGGCTAGATGAGGCATTCAAAGATAATCTTAAGAATGGCCAAATGATCTTTATGACATTTGGATTTTCTAAGGAGGTCATCAATATAGTATTCTATGATTTTATGAATAAGGTCATGTAAAATTTAGGTCATAGTGCACTGGTAGGTTACACCAGTGTTCTTTAGACCAAAAATCATGACCCTATAGTATAAATTCCCCATGGGGTGATAAAGGTAATTTTGTGTTTATATTTAGGGGTATTTAAGATCTGATTGTAACTTGGGAACCCATCCATAAGAGATAAAATCTCATGGCCAATTGTAAGATCGACAAGCTGGTCAATGTTTCACAATAGAAATTCATCCTTTAGGCAAGCAAGGTTAAGGTCACAAAAGTTTACATATAATTCAAAGTCCTGCTATGGATTTTGTAACAAAGATGATGTTTAAGAACCATTGGGGATAATCAATAGGTTTAATGAAATTTATGGATAGGAGGTGTTGAATTTTTTCTTTGATGGGAAGGGCTATGTGAGGGTGCATTCGATAATTTTTTTGCCTAACTATCTTGGTATTGTCCTCGGTGACTATATTATGGGTAGTGATAGAGGGGCTAATTCCTAACATATCTCTATAAGACCAAACAAATTTTATGTTATGGTCTTATAAGGAGGGGAATTATTAAAGCTCTTCAAAATTTAGTGATTGGCTAATTTTGATAATGCATGGGTTATACAGAGTACCTAAGTTGATATCCATGGTGGAATTTTTCAACATGGTTGAAGTCTCAAGAGGAAGAGATTTATGGATAAAGGAATCTTCTACACCAAGATAGGTGAGAATGGAATCATCATCCTAACACTAAGTGGTATTAATGATAGGAGAGTCATCTCCTACCATATCAGGATGAGTCAGACAAATGGTTATGGTCACCCTATCCTTTTGATAATTTAAGGTTCTAAGGTTGATCATGTTTATGAAAAAAAAATTAGGGGGGATGATGTCAAAATCCTCAGATGTCGATGGTGGAATGGATGGTGAGGATGGATTTCCTTGTTAGTGATGGTAATGAGAGGTGGGTTGGTTTAATTTTTAGGTGGTGATAAATTGAGGCCATGCTTTTTATGAGGTTTTTGGGTCTTGATTGGAAGCAACTCATGTGGCCCATGTTCATACTGACCTAGACCAAATCTCTTCCAAGCACACTTATAAAGATACGTCTTGGCAAGCTCTGGTTTGTCTAAGTAGGAGAAACTAGAGGTGAATGGTTAAAGTGAAAAAGAGGTGGTAGAAGTGTCAAGTGGTTTATCAAGTCCTCCATAGACTAAATTGGTTCGATAAGTTAAGGGTCCAAAAGGAACAATAATTTCAATATTGGGGTCATAACCAAGTTGTTCATCAATATTTCTATATTCTTGGGGAGTAGGAATTGTCAAGTGTTAAAAGGTGATACTTCCCTAATGAAATATGTTGGAAGGTTTATTCCAAAGGGTTTATTATGGGGATTTGGGTGGAAGGAATGGCTGAATTGGTGGATGCTACATTCGTAGAAGAAGATGGGGATTCATCTTTTATTCATGAAGGCCTGGTGGATGGAGGGAGGAGAACATCATTGGGTCGATATGTCATGTTGGATGATGTAAAAGGACTTGGGTTAGCTTGTATGGTAACAACTTGACCTTTATGTTCAAATTTGATGCATTTGTGTAGGGTGGCTAACACACAACCCATGGAATGAATCCAAGGGAATCCTAGTAAAACATTATACTAAAACTCACATTTTAATATGTATAAGATCTCAAGAAGTGTGTAGGGTCCTAGAAAAATGTGAAAGAAAACAATTCCTAAAGTTGTGGCCATGGTGTCATTAAATGATCAAAGCACTATTGAGGTTTTTGACATAATGTTCTCTAGTAATTTGAGCTAGTTGTATGCATGGGAGGAGATAATGTTGATGCTAGCTCCCCCATCAATCATAACCCTCTTAACATGGGTTTGGTTGATGTATGTGGTAATGAAGAGGGGAGGATCTGGATCATCTAGATGGATGGAGGGTATTTATGAATCCTTGAAGGTAATAAGGTTATAAAGTTGAAGATCTCTAACAAAGGCTACTAGAGGTTGCGGGTCTTTTGGTTGAAACTCTATGGATTATAAAGAATCTATCATCACTTAGTGGTGATGGGGAAAGGTATTGATTATTTCATACAAACTCATCTTCACTGGTGTTTGGTGAAGATGTTTTAGAACTACTCTTTGGATTGACTCAAAAGGGTTGGATTGAGAGGGACCCAAGATGCATATCTTATGTTTGGGAGAAGGTAAAGGTGTTTGGTATTGGTTGAGTGATTAAGTGGTCGAAGAGGGATATGTCCATGTAATGGACACCTTTTCTTTCCCTTTATCTTTTTGTTGAACCTATGATTGTGTGACCACTTGGAAGGTATGGATTTGGGAAAGAGTCAGGCTAGAGGGTTTTTTGGTTCCTCTTCACTTTGAGGTGAGAGTGAGGGAGTAGGTAAGTGTTTATTTATGTATCTTGGTTCTTGAGTCAATGGTAGGATCATCTAAAAATAAGCCATCCTCATGATATAATCAATGGAATAATACTTAGAGAGCCTTATAGTTCTCTGTATCATGCCCATGTCTTCTATGGTATGAGCATAATAATTTTTCATGATACCAGTGTGGTTTAGGAATATGTGGGTTAAATGGTTTGATAGGTGGTAAGGTTAATAAATATGCTTGTAAAAATATCTATAGGATGGTTGAGTAAGACTCAAGAAAAGTTGGAAATGATGTTGGAGTTCTGGTTTTGATTTTTGGGATGAAATTTTTCTTAGGAGTAGGCTTAGAAGTGAGTTTTGTGGGGTGGAGTATTATTTATGGTTGATGGTTTATAGGTAAAAATTTTAGAAGTAGTAGGCTTGGTAGTGGAGGATTTAGCAGTCGAGTTCATGAAGAAGATAGGTAAGGGTGTAGCTAAAAGAGGAAGTTGGGTTTGGGTTATTTTTGGGAGATGTGTTTTCTTAACTAAAGGATGAGGTATTAGGATGGAAGAAAAATGTGGCCCCAAAATAGAAGGAAAAGTAGAAATGGGTGGCAAGGATCTATTTTTTGAGATCTTAGATGGTTCCTCTTTTTTGGTTGGCTTGAATTTTGGTGGGTTAGGTGGTGCTAAATCCACCTTTAGCAGAGGTTGAGTAAAGAACTATGTAGGGATCATGTCAAGGTTTTTGATGGGTTTGGATGTGATATGGGAAACTACTTAGGTTACTTTAGGCAGAGTTGGTTTGGTTGGTTCAACTTAGCTTAAGGGGTAGAGGTTTATAGAGGTTTGGTTGGGGTGATGGTGGGTTGAATAATGGAAATAGAAGGTTGGAATGAAAATGATGTGGTTAGAGGCTCTTGTTTGGTTGGGTAAGGAAGCCTGAGATGGTGCCAAAGGTGCCAAAATGTGGCATGATCTATGTTGGATTGGGATAAGTACTCCAAGTTTTAAAATAGTCTAAAAAAGGGCTTATAGATGATTTTGATCCCTTTGATATTGATCTCAATGGATAATCCCATGGGTGGAGAGAGAGGAGTGGTTACCTCATCCTTTTCCTTAGTCAAGGGGTCTAAGGTTTGGGAAGATGAGTCTCTTATAGGAGAGGTAGGTACAGTGATCTCTTCATTCAAAATGTTTTCCAAAGGAAGAGTGGATTATTATATGATGGAAGAGAAGGATATAGTGGTAATGGCTACATATTTTGGTATGTATTCTAAAAGAGAGGTGGGTAACTCCACTACCTTGATAAGTGGAGAAAGGGGAGTGGTTGTTTTCTTGGTCTCATTTTTCAAAGGAATGGAGAGTGGCTCCATTACCTTAATAAGTGGAGGGGAAGGAAAGGTGGTTTCATCAATGTTTTCCTCAATAATGAGTTCACTAAGAACTATGTTAATAGTATGGACCTCATGGTTGTGAGAGGATTCTAATTTATTATTTTCAATATTTATGAAAGGGGCATGGTTGGAGAAAGGTTGTCGAAAGATGTAAAGTGATTGATTTGAGGGTGCATTGGGGTTATCCAACACAAGTTCCTCCTTATCTATGATATTTTGGATGAAATTATTGAATGTATTACACCTAATAACATCATGTGTAATGATATGGTGTAATGGACATAATTCATTCTCCTTATACCAACCAAGTATGAGATGAGAGGAATCAAATTGTTGTGAAGGTTTTATCAAAGGAAGTTTTATGAAATTCACTTTCAACAACTTATCTAATACCAAAGCATATGATTCCCATAGTGGAGTAATTTATTTTTGTTTGTTGTGGTTTGGGTTTCTAGTGTTTTGATTGGAGGAGGTGGAAGAATTGGGTTGGTTAACAATGGGTGGAGGAGCAATTTTAAGGACAAATAAATTTATGGTCCCCTTGTTTTTGGTGTTAGTGTTGGTTTTATTGTTAGGTTTAGAGAAGGAATCCTAATTTGGATTGAAGTTGGAGTTCTTATTTATAAATTTTATCTTCCCCTTATCAATGGCTCTATTCTCTAACTATTATGCCATGGTGAAGGCTTCATCAAAGGTTTTGAAAGTTTGAACCCATAAAGAGGAGGAAATGTGTTTGGCATAACCTTGATCAAAGAGCTCAATCATCTTGGGTTGGGGCAAAGAGAAAGAGAGTTTATTTATAAATATTGTCCAATGGGCTATGAAGTTAGCTATGGACTCATCATCAAAATTCCAAATGGAATAGAGATCAGTGATGGAAACCTTATTAGATATGTTTATGGAAAAGTGGTCTAAGAAAGTTTAAGTCAACTGGAAAAAAGAAAAGAGGGAGTGCTTCATAATAACACTGTACCAATCTAGTGTCACACTTGATAGAGACATGGGAAGGGTGAGAATAAGGAGAGAATCATCATAGGAAATCAAATAATAAGAATGCATAAATTCTTTTAGACATTGTTGAGGGTCTTCCTTGCTCTAAAATTTTGGAAGTTCCTATTGAGGAGGATAAAGTCGAATGGGTATGAATGAATGAATTGGTTCATTGAAGTTTTGGTCATATGATAAGAATTATGAGCACAAAAATAGATGAATCCAAAGTAGTTATTTTATCCATTAACATTTTGACAAGATTTATTTGTGGTTGTGCACCCCCATAGTTGTAGGGTAAATTATGTTAGGTTTCGATAAGTGTGGTATAAATATATCTAGTGGAAGGTTGGGAGGTTATCACATATTGGTATGCAGACATAGATGATTGGGATGATGCCACATATGAATATGTAGAGGTAGGTGGTTGGGTAGAAGGTAGATGTACATACCATTGTAGGTTAGGGATGTAGCTTGGGTTTGGTGCAATGTGCACCTATTGAGGGATTAACGTAGGTTAGGTTGGTAGGTAGAGGATAAGTGGTGACTTTGGTACTGATGAGTGGAAGGGTAGAAGGTATGGGAACTACCAAGATCTATAATGGAGTGGATGTAGGTTGGTTGGGAATAAAAAGGGTGGTAACACTAGTATAAAGTATTCCCATGGTAAGTGGGGTACTAGTGCCCAAAAGTTGGGTTGATCTTATACTAGAAGAGTTATTAGTTGGGGTGGAATGTGTTTGGGTGTTGTTTAGTTGGGTGGGTTGGTTTTGGATGGTGGGATTATTGGTAGAATATGATGCTTGGGTAACTAAGGGTTAGGTGGAAATGGTGGAAATATAAGTATTGTGTATAAATTATGATGACATATAAGTATTGTGTATAAATTAGGATGCCATGTCATAAGGTTGGTCAATATGTGGATCCAAAGCAAGGGTACAATGGGATATGGTGTTAAGGTAATGTTGGAGGGCTATGGGGTTATTATCCATAAAGGTCACAAAATTAGTATAACCTTAAGAAACCATTTGAGGGATGCTAAGAATTCCAAAAGGATGGGGAGAACTCTATGCATCTATGACATACTCCATAGATGAAGGAGAAGAGGAAGATGGATGATTAAGAGGTGGATCCTGATTTACCTGGTTTATTAGTTATTTCCTATTTAAAACCATGTAAATAATGGAGAATGGAAGATACAAGAAATCCCACAACTCAAACAAAGAGAAGAAAAGAAAAATTTAAGGAAATGAGACACACACTAAAACACATTAAATCCTAAGGTTTCTTTTAGTCTCTCTTGTGTCTTATGCCTTCAACTTTAAAAAATATGTAACTCAACTTTACTTTGTATAACAGGTAATAGAAAAGAAGTCTATGGTTGGTTTTAAGTAGTTTAGGCTCTCAAAAGGATCTGTGTTGAAAATTAATACGTGACTTGATATTCGGGCCTACCCCCTCACTTCACACACTATAGTGATAAGGGTGTCAGGTGCTTAGCCAAGATATACTGATTACTTGAGATTATACTCAACCAACAAATTGAGTTGGTTCTCCCCTTAGTGATGAAATTCAAGTAGGATACCTAGGAAAGGTGACCACTAGGTGATGAAATCCCAGTTAGGCCTTATGCCAATGTTTTTATGCTTGATTAAGTATAAGTTGTTTGGTATTGTGTGTGTGCTAAGAATGAATTTATGATTAATTCAATTGACTAATTAAGATATGTGAACTAAAATAAGAAAGAAATCAATGTATTTAGCTAATTTTAAGCCCAAAATGAAATTTTGATTTCATTATATGAGCATAAAATAAGAAGAAGAAGCACCTAGATGCAACTATGAACCCAAGAGAAGACTCAAGGGTCCCACTGAGTGAGCTAGAATGTTTCATGTAAATTTTGCTTTATTTTCTAAGAATAAAGTTATAAAAATTTAAATAAGGGTGAGGTTAGTAGAACTTGGATGTGGTTTATGCTCTATGATCCAGATGGTTATAAATACTCCTCTTTGTTTGGGGAGGATGATCTATAGATAATAAATCACTAAAGAAATGGTTGATTATTTAGGTAGTAGATTGGATTACCTAGTGATCTAGATCTAAGAAGCAAAAGCTTCCTTGGAGGCTATCAATCCACATTTTGAAACAATCAAGTTCTAGAAATGAAAGATAAATTGCATACGTTAATAATAGAAGATACTAAAATCAAATATAATAGGTGATTTAAAAGAGATGAATTTGACTTATTATACTAATAAAAAATTAGATATTAATGCTAAATAAATTAGACATGGTTCAGAAAATAGGGTGATGTTCAGGCAAAAAGTCAGAAAATGGGATTTGGTTAGGGTTTAATAGGTTAAATAACCTTGCTATTGAAATTGACACACAATGTTCATCAATAGTTGGGTATGACCATCAGAGGTTATGTGACCATTATTGGTTAAGGGTAAATCATTAGTGGTTAGGTGACCATCGATGGTTATTGTCAGATTTACCTTGGGTAAAAGAAGTTTGGTTGGGAGGGCTAGATAGAAGTTATGGAGATAAATAAAAGAACTAATTACTAAAAATAGATATTTAGCTTTGTTGTTGGTCTAAAGAACATTAAGGTGAGTCTCTAAAAACTTGTTATATATTCTGAGGTAATCCCAATAGAGTGACGATGCCTTTGTTGTTGATTGATGAGTAATAACACTTTTGATCTATGTCTTGGTCATTGGAAGATTGAAGAATACCCGCATAATGAGTTATGATGATTACTGATTTCTCACCCATTTCACTTCCTCTTCTCTTTATATAAGAAAAAAGGAGTGGTGAAACAAGATTTTAAAAAATAGGTTCAACAAGATATCTAATTTTAGCCTTAACATGTATTAATCATGCACATAGATCAAACAACTAAAAATTAAAAAAAACAAGTTATAGTTGAGTGGCAGTTAACCTATGAGGTAGTTAAATGTTAACCATTAGTGGTCAAATATAATCATCAATTTTTAGGGTCTGACCATCGACGGTCGAGAGGGAAAATTTAAAATGCTAGGGTTAGTCATTATGACTTAGGTTTGGTGGTTGAAAAGTTGTGAAATGGTCCCAAGGGGGTCCAGGGGTGATTCAAGGGTTAACACAACATCTAAAACCATAGTATATGGTTTTATAGTGTCTACAATACCTTAATTTTGTTCTCCAAGGGTCTAAAAAATATCAAGGACATTTTTTATCTTAATAGTTGGGCTTCTTGGGCTAAAACTAAAGCTAGATTTCAACTTCATCACAATGAAGGACTTGTACCTTGATTTATAAGGCTCTTCAATCAACCATAAGTGTGATTGTATTTGATGGGGAGAGTGATTTATAAGATAACATTAAATGGATTAATGGCCCACTTCTTAATGAATTCACCACTAATATGATATATGATAAACTCATTTACTTTAAGATCCATTGCCTCAATATTAATTATTTGTGGCATGTGTTGATGCTTAAAATTGCATTGTTTCCAACACCAACATGGGAAATTTTAGGAATGTGGGACTTGCGACCTGAAATGCCCTCCAGATTTTAAAGAAGCTGGCTCTTCTTTATCTCAAATGTATTATGGAAAAAAGGGATAAAAATTAAATGGAATCACCAATACAATGAAATAAAATTTAACTATGGTGATGCTCTTGAGTATGATTCGTTCCTTAATACTAAGCACAATGAAGCTATCTTTAGGATTCAATTACATTAAAGAGCAAACAATGCATGATCAATGTAAAAGATGAAAATAAATAGAATCAAAGGCTCACAACTTAGACGATTTTGTAATAACATAAAAAATATCAACAAAGGCACATAACTCAGTCTTTTTGTTAATTTTCTAGTCACATAAAAGGCACTGATACATACACAGTTATACAAACTTTCTAAATTTAGAAAATAGAACAAAGACAAATGATATTACTGGCCATAGCAAGAAAGTCTCAAAAAACTTCTTATAAATCTTTGATAACAATCTCTATGTAAAAAATTATCTCCCTCTCTTTTTCCTCTGATTTGAACCCATATTTATAGCATAGGACTGGCTCAAGATTGCCCGCATGATCAAATCCCAATGGTCTAACCGAATTAGAACTTAACTGGAAGTGACTGATAGAAAATATCTTTTGGATCTAAAACATTTAGCCTCTCTACAAGTTCATTGGCTGAAACAGATACCCATGGCATTTCCCACTATGAAACAGGCGAGGACACTTGGTAGCATCTGCTAGTCTTAACAAGTGACACATGGCAAATTTTGCTTGTCTATATAAGCTTTAAATACCTTTTGAGAGTCCTGTAGAAGATGACACATGGTGGCTTCCATTGAGCTTTAGAAACACTATAGAAACATTTGGGACTCATTTAGATTCACACGGATGATGACACTTGGCATGCTCCACTTACTTTAGTAACTCACCTAGGGCCCACCATAGTCCTTTCTCAATAATGAAACAAAAGGAAGAAACTACGGATGTCGACACTTAGCGGTCTCTGCAGATATTACAAGGGACACGCGGTGCTTTCTATGTAACTTAGAGAAACATAGTAAAACCTTCCATAGTTTCCACTTGGTGCCTTTCACACACACTAAGAAAATATTATTAAAAGAAGCTTTTGAAACTTATAAGAAATTGAAATGCGGATGCCGACACTTGTCATGCTCCATGGGTATATAACAGGACACGTGGCTTCATCCACATTACTTAGAGAAATTATAATGTGTCTCGACTGATGACACTTGGTGGCTTTCACTTGACTCTGAGACTTTAGACAAAACTTAGGCAAAACAAAAACTTGTGCCCATGCTCTCTATCAAAACCTTCACTGCCAAAATTGAAATACACAGGGATAAAACTAGAGCACACAACTGAAACTCAAAACAAAATGTAGAGTATTTTACTCTATAATTCTTGGTGACCCTGAGGACTTTTGAGCCTACTCAAAAAATAATCCAAAGAATATAAAAAAATGTGGCAAAAATCACAAATTTTGTAAGGCCATCTCATAAACAGACCATTCAGCATCAGATAGTCCCTATTTATTTTGAAAATCTTGGAAGGCTAAATCAAGGTTGATGATGTCCTTGTATGAAAAACTCTACAAAACATGAACTCCAATATTTAATTATAAATCAAGCTAGGCCATGGGAATCAAGATAGCTTCCACTTCTGGCATTGATGAAGCATCTATTAAACCCTGGAAAACTAATTGATCATTTTGTCTTTCTAACAACAAAGGCTTAATCTCATCAACCATTAACATAGTGTTGCTATCAGGAAAAGGAGAGGGAAGACCTAATTGCACTAGATCTTCAATATGCTTCTTCATGTCTTTTACTCCCTCTTTCTACCATATCTAGGAGCTCTTTGCAATTAATTGTTGTAGAGTTACAACTAAGAAATTTGCTCACCCTTTTTGCAACAATCATTCTATCACTAATCCCTACTACTGATAACATTTTATTAGTTGTGCAATATAGCTTTTTTAGCAACATTTGAGAATCAAACACTCTCAAAAGGATAGTGGACAGAGTGGCCTAGATTGAAGTCTCCACATTTTCACATAGTTTCTATGCATTTAGCAGGAAAGTTAGAGAGGGTCTGAGCTGATTAATCTCCTCAGAGATTATTTTCCATACTGATACATATAGCTCCTTGAATAGGTTCAAAACTCCTACATTTTTTGGCCTATTGTCCAACTCAAGTGTCAATTATTTTATTATTTATTGCTCAACTTGAATTTGGGCTTGTATGGTAGTGGTATTGTTTTGCTCATTCAATAGCTTTTGTTGGAGCTGAGTGACCTATTGTAGGTTTTCCTAATATTTTTTTTGTAGTGTTGCCTTTTCCTGCCTTAGGGCTGTCACTGCAGTTTTCTCTTGTGTTAGCTCTTCTTTCAAAGAAGCATTTAGGGCTTGAATAGCCTAGTGAATCTGATAAGAAATAGTATCTTGCAACTATTTGTTGAGACTCTCTATTTCATCATTCTTTTTTTAATTTCTATAGCCAAATTACTACCATTTTCTTTCTCTTGAGCCAGATTAGCCTCCATCTTCTATAGCTTCTTTGATACTTTCAAATAATTAGTAGCTACAGTAGAAGTGGTTTCATTTAGTAGCTCAAACCTATCTTGTGGTTTGAAAAGTGACATATCTATAGCCATTGCACTCATTGTATAATCTTGAGGCTGCATCTGCTCGTTTGGCCTGACTACATTAGGTGACAAATGAGTCACAATTAGCTGCTACTAGATTGGGTCAAATAGTGACCTCATGCATGGTGTAACTAGAGCTTTATTATCTTTCTTCCTCTTTTTATCCATTCAGTCTTCCCTAGCCTTCTTAGCAGTGTTTGCTTGAGCTTGGAAAGTAGAGGGAGAGGCAATATACCCACCCACAAAAGGATAACCCTGTGGCAATCCATAGGGAATAGCCAAATGTTGGATAGGGGTAATCTAGGGAGGTATTTTATTTGGGATAAAGGGGGAAAAGGGAGGCAATGATGTGGCCTATGATTACATGGCCTAAGTATTAATAGGTGAGGCAAATTGGGAAATCGGCACAGCAGAGGTGGCAGGGGATAATATTTGGCCAGTTGGGATTGCCACCCCTATAAAAGAAGAAAAAGACTAAGAAGAAGAAGGAGAAATAACACATACCTGAGGAACAATAGATGTACTTAGTGGTTGATGCTATGAGGGCTCTACCTCCTCATCTAAATCAGGCTTAAGTTTTAGCTTCTTATGTTTCCTTGGCCTTTCTTCTTCTTATTATGCTTCCTTTTCTTTAATTTTTACCATGGTTGCTAGTGGTGATTGGAAAAAATTGGGAACCCCAAAGGTTGACACTAATGAAGAAGCTTTGGGTGGTGAGGATACCACATTTTTTTGTTTTTCTATAGCGATTGTAGATGAGGTTTGTCTTGGGGCCTACACTGTATGAGTGGATTCTGCTTGCCCCTCTGACTCTCCACCCTGTGTTTGTAGTTTGCTTGTATTAGGGTTAGAGATAGGAGATGGATGCCATTCATCCTAAATTTCCTCCCATTTCTCATTTGAGTTTACATTGCCAAAAGAGTGAGTAAGCTAAAAAAATATCCTGCCTATACTTCCAATAGGCTTCTATTTTCTCGAGTTTCCATTATTTGTTCTTTAATACCCTTTTTAGACCAAAAGTCATTCTAATTTTAGGGTCAAAAACCTTTTCCTTAACATAAAAGGTCTCCCATGGCTTGGCCTCCTAAAAGGGCAAATCTATCAATTCTACATATAAATCAGGGATATCTTCCTTAGGGTTTCTTTTGTCTTCCCAAAAGGGACAACCCTCATGCATAATTTTAACACTAACCTTATTATTCTTGATCCATAAGGTTATGAAAATAATTGAGTCATATCTCCATTTATCTTCAATCAGAAAGAAACCCAGGATAGCTAGCTTCCTCAGCAATAAGTGCTCAACATCTCTGACCTCTAGGGCCATGTTTTCGTTACCCATGGAATATCATACATTTTCTTTTTCTTCTTCCCAGTGCCATAGTCATTATCAACCACAAAAACTTACTAGGTGACCTCTAATAATGTTAACCTAAGAGTCAAAATCTTGGGTAGTAACATTGGTTCTCCATTAAAACCATGGACCCTAATGATGGTATGATGAGATCTAAAAAAGTAGTCACAGGGAATAGTGCAATTTGTCATGAGGCCTCCAACACTTGGAGTTAATATATTTTCAATAGGCTCTGGGATTAGGTGACAAAAGGTAGGGGCAACAAAAATTTCCCAAAATTCATATGGGTCAGATGTTTTGGATAAGATATGTGTCCATGCAGACACAAGAATGGTCCTATTATGACTAAAACTTGGGTCATACATATTCAAATGCATATATTGTGAAAAGATGCCAGAGTTTTGATATAATATGAGGTGAAACAAATAAGAAGAATACTTGAAAACCCCTTTAGATTTAAAGTGAGTGAGTTGGTCAACCATTGAATAGGCAATCTACTCTGAGAAGTCCAGCTGATACTCTTGAGACTTGTCTACAATTTTTAATATAAAGAGAATGGCCATTTGCCAATCATAGACAGTTATGTCTTCCTTCATTCCAAAAATAAATTCCATCATGGATAGTGCCTCTTGACTGGCCTATGAAAAATTTTCCCTTCCTATTGGTAGCACTGGAAAAATGGTATCTTCATCCCCTAATTGCAATTCTAATCTAAGAAACCTCAATTGATTATTAATGTTTGCCCACATTTTTTGCATTTTGGCAATGGTAAAAAATGTGGTTGTTTTATCATGATATAGGGCCAACATGTCCCTAATATCCTTTAGTGTAATTTACACCATGAATTGACCCTATTATATGGTGTTCGAGGGTGCATGAAACAATTATGCACACATTTCAACTAAGTCAGGGCACATATGTACACCTGGGACAATGAATTGTGCCAATTGAGAAGTCCATATCCTCATCCCAAATGTTTTGGATTGTCTAGCCTTGGCATTCTAGATACATCTTTGGTGTGCCCCTTCTCGCAGATCATTTACCAAACTTTTGAAGGGTTGGGTTTGTGATTCTGTTTGCAAAATCCTTCACCTTTGTTGGGTTGATCGCATAACCAACTTCAGGGACTCTAGTCCTTGGTTAGGTCCTTAAGGTTGTGTAGGAGCCGAAGTATATGATTTGCTGGTGAGAAACTTATCAATGGATTCGTAAATCCCAAACCCCTATTTTGAAGAATTTGACTCCTCCATATCTATGTCTATACTGGGAATTAGTGAACTTATGTAACAAGTATGGAAGCTTTGCAACAGGGAAGGCACTTTTACTAAGCAGGTTTTACTATGAATTGAAAAGTAACAAGGATTTTCCTAGCAGACGTAGGAATGGATGAGACACAATTAAGCCTTAACTCTTGTTATTAAGGTATTTAATAATACATCAAGTCTCATAAATGGTATTACAACCAAAAAATTGTTAGTAAATCTTATTAAATCTACGTGGAACAGCGTGTCAAACACATCATAAAAGTGGTTGCATAAAGGTACCTTGGGGAATTTTGGGGATTTAAGAGAGATTTAGTGAATGCAAGAGTTTCAATTTTTTTTGAAAAGACTTTGAGCTATGGCCACCTGTTCATAGAACAATTATTAAAAGAAAGAGCGGGGAAAAAAATGGGAAAGCAGAGCAACAAGGAAAGGGAAACTATCTAACTATAATACATGGGAGATACTACTTAAATGAAACATTTCAAGTAGATCCCATTCACAAGAATCTCTTCAGGTTCACCCTCCATCATTTTGAGCTCAAATGAATTTTTATATTTACATGTATGAATATTATAGGGGCTAGTCCACAATGACTCAAATTTATTGTGTCGACCTGGCTTGGCAGCTCTTGCATCCCATTTCAAAAAAACTGAGCCTACTTCAAAATAGGGTTTTGAAGTCTTCTTATTGAATAAATCTTTGATTATTTTTTGATATTTCATTAATGATTCATGTGATGTATCCCTCTTTTCTTGAACTTCTAGGAGCTCAGCAAGTCTAACCTGCATGGGGCCATTCTCCTCAATTTCAATCTATTTTAATAACTAGAGAGCAGGAATCTCCAAGCTCAGGGGCATTATAATAGGCTTACCATAGAAAAATTCATATGGGGACATCTTTGTCACTTATTTAGGCATAATTCTATCATCCCATAGTGCTATATTAAGCACTTTATGCCACTCTTTGTGATGATCAGCCCCTATTCTCTTAATAAGTCTAATTAGGTTCTTGTTGGTTGATTCTACCAAACCATTAACCTAAGGGTAATAATTTAAGGAAGTTTTTAGATAGATTCCATACTTTAGTGAAAATTCAGATATTTTTTTCCTTAAAAATGCCTTAGCATTATCTAAAATTATGGTACGAGGAGGCCCAAAGTGAGCAGTGATATCCCCTATAAAGTCTAGGATCACATTTTATGTTGCTTCTTTGAGTGGTACTGCCTCACTCCATCTGGTAAAATAATCTGTGGTAGTTAGAATCCATTTGTGTCCCATACTCGACACCAGATTGATCATTTTAATGAAGTCAAGATCCCATTGAGCAAAGGGTTCATCAACAATTATAGGACTAAGGGGCATTGTTGCATTCCTTCTCTTTCCCACATAATACTGATAAGATTGGCACTCTTTGACCAGTTAATAGTATGTAAATAAAGTGGGATAGAAATAACCTACCTGACTTATCTTTATAGCTATGGTTCTTACATAACAATGTCCACCTGAGACTCCATGGTGCATTTCATGTAGTATTTTCTGAGCCTCATCTTTCTCTATGCATCTTAAAAGTATGCCATCAGTATTTCTTCTGAAAAGAACTTGGTCAATTAAAACAAAATGGATGCGTTGCTGCCTATAGTATCTCCTCTTGTCTTGAGAGAACTTTTTTGAGAAAATCCCATATTTCATAAAATGGATTCTATTTGTGACCCAGGAGTTCTGATCAATTTCTTATATCCTCAATGCATTTTCCTTTTCTATTTCTTCAGTTATCATCTTTTCCATATCTTGAGCCATGTATTGGCATAACCCCCTACCTCTGACCAACTTAGTGGGTCTGACCTCTACATCATACTCAAGGATCTTTGTTATCCTAGTTTGCTCTGTTTTCAGTAATTTCACCTTCCATAATGTATTCTCTAACACTAGGATGAGCCACAAGTATCAGAATCTTATTTCCTGATACCATATGCTTGAATTTTTTGAGGTATTTTACCATAGCATATGCTTGTTTCTCCACAAAGTTGTATCTAGCTTCATACTCCCTAAGAGTCCTTGAGAAAAAGGCTATTAGGTGTTATCCCTCTTGTTGATCATTTTTCTATGTTAGGACAATAGCAACACTGAACTCTCCTCCATAAACATACATTATAAAAGACTTAGAGAAGTCTAGGTTACTAAGTACTGGTGCTATTGCAATTACTTTCTTAACCTCCTCAAAAGCTTGTCTTCCTTCTGTAGTCCACTTGAACACCAGGCATTTCTTCAACAAGAGTGTCACTGGTCTCATTAGGCCTGCAAAGTCTGATATGAACTGACAGAAAAAATTAATCTTTCCCAAAAAGGACTAAACTACCTTCTTATTTACTAGTAGGGGAAATTTCATTATGGCTATGACTCTCTCTAGATTTATAGAGACTCCTTTTTTGGATACTACATGTCCTAGTAGTTTGCCTTGAGGTACTGCAAAGATACACTTCTTGGGATTCAGAGATATTCCAAACTCTTGACACTTCTTTAAAACAAATTCTAGATGATCAAAATGATCAACAACATTCTTGGAAAAAATAGTGAGATCATCAAGATAAATCAGAATGATTTTATTTATGATTTCTCCAAATGCTATATCCATTGCTCTTTGAAAAGTGGCTCTAGCATTTGATAGACTAAATGGCATCTTGGCATATGCAAATGTTCTCCATTTGGTATTAAATACAGTCTTGTGTTGGTCTTCATCAGCTAACCAAATCTGATTGTATCCAAAGAAACAATCTAGCAATGAAAATCTCTCTGATCTAGCCACAGTCTATAAAATTTGTTCCATAGAGGGAAGGGGATAGTGATCTTTTAGAGATTCTCTATTTAGGTCTCTAAAATCCACACAGATCCTTATGTCACCATTCTTTTTTCTGACTGGTACTAGATTGGATACCTAGGTTGAGTGTTTGATTGGAAAAATTATTTTAGATTCTAAGAGTTTCAGCAACTCATCCACCATTAGAGGTTCAATCCTTGGATTCATTGGCCTCTACTTCTGTCTGACTAGCTTAGATCCTTCAGTCAGTTCTATGGTGTGTTGAATGATGTCTCTATTATAGCCATGAAGGTCTTCATAAGTCCAGGCTATTACTCTGTCATATCTTTCACATAAGTCAATTTGTCTTTCCCTTTCCTCTTGGGTTGCAAAATTTCCAATCTTTAGTTTTCTCCCTTCACTCACTTGTATCTCAGAATAATCTACTTTATTTGCTTGAAACCTTTTCTTCTCTAGGCTTACATCTTCTAGAACAAATAGGTTTTCTAAAGTAATCAAGCCTTTGGGAAGCTTATTGGTCTTTAATTGAATAATTTGGTCTCCATATGCTTCTTCAATTTTGGGTTGCAATTGATCAACAAATTCCCCTGACTATTGAAAAAATGAGAGTACCTAAAAGTCATTTTCAAAGACTTACCAATTTTCATCATTGTCTGGGATAGTTGGCCTTGCTATAACTTTGACTGACTCATTGTTGACTAATACATCAGTTGCTAGGTCAAACTGTGAGCCAATCTGTGCCATCCTATCTGCTTCAAAATTTTGGGTTCTAGGAACTACTTAAATATTGAAAGCTTCAAAATCATCTATTAAGTCCCAAATTCTATGTCTATAGGATCTCATCCTTACATTTTTGGCTATTGCCTTTTCTTTGATTTGTTTCACCACTAGTTCTGAATCTCCTTTTACTATCAAATTCTTTACTCCCTTTTTCTTGGCTAACATGAGCCCATGTACTAAGGATTCATATTCAGCATCATTATTAGTACATGAAAATTTGAAATAGATAGCTCTTAAAAATTTCTCACCATTTGGAGCAACAAGACAAATTCTTGCTCCAGCACCATTTTTACTTCTAGCCCCATCAAAATTTAAGGTCCAAATTTCTGAGTCCTTTTCAAATTCTTGAGTCTTTGGCATTTCTTCCCTTAAAACATTTGGGATTTCATGGTCTTCATCAAATATGACATAAGTGCCCAGAATAATAGAGTCATAATTTCCATATGGGTCACTTTGCATCATAATTAAGAACTGGTTATTTTCCTCTTCTTGGTCATGTTCAGTCCAGTCACCTAACTCTTCAATAAAGACCCTTTCTTCCTTATTTGTCATAGCATGGATACCTCTAATTTTTGGGTTGGTTCATTGGTGATGTGATCCTTAGATAGTGACTCAGATGGTATTTCATTTTTGTACCATATTTGGTTCTTAGGATGAGGTGAGACCAATCAAGTGACATATAACCTCCTATCTTGGCTGTGAAATCTATGGATAAACATAGGCCAAATATAAGGGGTATATCTATGATTACCACATCTTGATTGACAATTATATTAGGTAAAGTATACAATTGCAATGGGATTTGTTTAATTTTCCCTATTATTTGCACCGATTTCCCATCCAGCTGCATAACTCCTCTAGTAAGTGGCTCATACTTTATTTTTAAAGCATCTATTATTTGTTTAGGCATTATTGTAGTACTAGCCCTTGAGTCTATCATTGCATTATGTAATAGTTTCTTTCCAACTATCAAAGTCAAATAGAAGGGCTCTGGTTAAAATTTGCTTACCTCTGGTGCATTGTTCAAAAGGGTTATTGTCTGTAGAGG
Source organism: Torreya grandis (assembly GCA_037957365.1). Lineage (NCBI taxonomy): Eukaryota > Viridiplantae > Streptophyta > Pinopsida > Cupressales > Taxaceae > Torreya > Torreya grandis. The sequence continues at coordinate 1,540,602 of JARHVA010002864.1, forward strand.
AACCGTTTCTTTAAGCTTTTCCTTATCAGCAGGTCCTCCTTTGGTATTAGTATTTTTAATCATTGCTTGGCCCTGTAGAGCTTATTGAAAAAGTTTCTTTTTCTCAGGAATAGCTAATATGTCCCATATTGACTCATGTGTTGGGGTCCTCTTCAGCTGATCCACCACATTCACCGGTCCTAGCGTTTGGGTTCTTGGATAATAAGGGTACCTTGATTTTTCTTGAACTTGTCTAGAAATTAATTAGTTTTGCACTGGTTGAGGTAATTCTTGTATAGCAGTTGTGTTTTGATGACCTTGAAATGGATGAATCTCCATAATTTCATTATTTGTGACTTTAGGCTGTTCCATCATCCTTCTCTTGGCTCTAGTGTAGTAATCTAATTGTAGCAATGGCTTCTTGGAAGTAGAAGCTTCATTTAAAAATACTGACTCTTCATATTCAATCCATAAAAATAAAGCATGCTCAAGGACTATTTCTTCTTCTTCTTGTAAGGACATCCCTTGCATCTGAGCCACCAAGATTGAATTTTGCATACCAAGGGATTGGTAGGGTTGAGTGTCAGAAGTATTTGCAAATTGTCCATCCATTCTTCTTTACTCTACTATCTTTTGTTGTAGATTACCCCTAGGAAAATATCTGGGAATATGAGCATTATTACAAGGGAAACACTAGGCATTGGTGCCATCTACATATTTATTCTTCCCTAGAACAATCTCCCTATTTGGATTAGGGGGAACAGTCTGTGAGAGTGTAGTGAATGTAACTAATTGGTTCGATCGCTGAGGGTTAGTTTTCCTTTCAGGACCCTAATACTGATTTAGCTGTGGTGAAGGTCTATTTCCTTGGTATCCTTGATATTGGGGTCTAAGATAAGGATTTTTATATCTTTTTAGGTTAATTATCTCATTAGAAAATGTCCTTAAGATGTTCTTGACATCATCCATCTCAGATGACTAGATAGGGATAACTAATTTAACAAATTGTTTAGGAAATGTATACATAGACATAGGTGGGTCTATGGGATTAGGGTCTTCTTGAGGCAAAGGTAAGGTAATCTCTAGAAATATGGGCATGGGAGGCCTTGGGGGCAACTTTTTAGCATTTAATAAGTTATTTTCAGCTCTGACTACATAGTCATAGGCTTCTGGCAGAGTCTAACCTCTAAGTGACTGAATCATTACTGATATATCTGAATTTAAGGCTTTAAGATAAAATACTATAGCCATACCTAGTAATGGTCTTGCTATAGTAGGAATTCTTTCCTAAGTATTTTGAAAACTTGAATTGAAATTAGTCATTGCTTCTTGTGGTGCCCTTTTGATAGTAATCAATTGTTGCAACAAAGAAGATTTATCACCCTTTTCTTCAAATCTTGCAAAGAAATCATCTCCAAGCTGATCCCATGTAGATATTATAATTGGGGGCAAATATTTGTACCAGTCCAGAGCCTTCTCCTTAAAAGAAGCTACTAACAATCTTATAGCCACATTTTGTTGTGTGATCACATGTATTGCACATACATTAGACACATCCTGTAGATGTTATTCAGGTGTCTTGAAATCTTCCCCACTAAATTTGGGTAGAGCTTTCAGGGCATTTACTGGAATAGGATCCCAAGTGGCCAGTGGTATTGGGAGAATTAGAGCACTGCCAGTGTTCCAATTTACATAACTCCTTGGGGCTATAGGTGTTCCCATGTTTGCTCTTGGTGTTGTTGTAAATTGATTGACCCTTCTTCTTGAATTAGTTATCAATGGTGGTAAAATAATACCTAGGTTCAAAGTAGATTGAGCTCTTGTTACTGGTCCATAGCTTTGACTCCTTATAGCTCTCTGGTTCATATAGTCTTGAAAGAAACTTCAAGATATAGTCCCACTGGGCGTGCCAAAAACTATTGATGCTTAAAATTTCATTGTTTCCAACACCAACATGGGAAGTTTCAAGAATGTGGGACTTGTGACCTGAAATGACCTCCATATTTTAAAGAAGCTAGCTCTTCTTTATCTCAAATGTATTGTGGGAAAAAAGGGATAAAAATTAAATGGAATCACCAATGCAATGAAAGAAAATTTAACTATGGCGTTGTGCCTGAGTATGATGCATTCCTTAATACTAAGCATAGTGAAGCTATCTTTAGGATTCAATTACATTAAAGAGCAAACAATGCATGATCAATGTAAAAGATGAAAACAAATAGAATCAAAGGCTCACAACTTAGACAATTTTGCAATAACATAGAAAATATTAGCAAAGGCACAGAAATCAATCTTCTTATTAATTTTCAAGTCACATAAAAGGCACTGATACATGCATAGTTATACAAACTTTCTAAATTAATAAAATAGAACAAAGGCAAATGATATTACTGGTCACAGCAAGAAAGTCTCAAAAAACTTCTTGTAAATCTCTGATAATAATCTGTATGCAAAAAATTCTCTCCCTCTCCTTTTCCTTTTCTTTTTTCTCTAATTTAAACCCATATTTATAGCATAGGACTGGCTCAAGATTTCCCACATGATCAAATCCCAATGGTCTAACCGAAACTAGAACTTAATTAGAAGTGACTGACAGAAAATATCTTTCGAATCTAAAATGGTTAGCCTCTCTGCAAGTTCATTGGCTAAAACAGATACCCATGGCATTTCCCACTATGAAACAAGTGAGGACACTTGGCAACATCTGCTAGTCTTAACAAGTGACACATGGTAGCTTCTGCTTGTCTATAGAAGCTTTAGATACCTTTTGAGAGTCCTATAGAAGATGACACATGATAACTTCTACTGAGCTTTAGAAACACTATAAAAACATTTGGGACTCATTTATATTCACATGGATGATGACACTTGGTACACTCTGCTTACTTTAGCAACTCACTCGGGGCCCACCATAGTCCTTTCTCAATAATGAAATAAAAGGAAGAAAATGTAGATGTTGACACTTGGTGGTCTCCGTAGATATTACAAGGGACACATGGCACTTTACACATAACTTATAGAAACATATTAAAACCTTCCACAGTTGCCACTTGGTGCCTTCCATGTGCACTGAGAAAAGCTTATTGAAAGAAGCTTTTGAAACTTATAAGAAACTGAAACATGGATGCCAACACTTGTCATGCTCCATGGGTATATAATAGGATACATGGCTCCATCCATGTTACTTAGAGAAATTATAATGTGTCCTGGTTGATGACACTTGGCAGCTTTTGCTTGACTCTGAGACTTTAGATAAAACTTAGGCAAAATAAAAACCCGTGCCCACACTCTGTGTCAAAACCTTCACTGCCAAAACTAAAATGCATAGTGACAAAATTAGAGTGCACAATTGAAACTCAAAACAAAATGTAGATTATTTTATTCTATAGCATGTTTGTGATCCCTTGTATAATTGGATGTTTAGATTTCAGTGATATATGCCCCTTACCTTGAACCTAAAAAGTCATGTTTTGGTTTTTTATTTTGAATGACAAACTTGATGTTGGGTATGTAATTTCAAATTCTATATTTATCCATCCCCACTATATGAATTATGTTAATTTAGAAACTATTGAGCATATTTTTTAAAATTGTCCTTATGTTACCAAAATTTTGAACAATTATTTAAAAAGTTGGATTTTTTTATTTAGTTATGATATTTTGTGGGTCAACATTTATTTTGGTTATGTTTTTCCTATGAAAAAATTCCATTATTTTTTTCATAAGTTATGGTTAGTATTTGCTAATGAAATCTTTTGGTATATTTAGAATCAAATAAATTTGGATGTTTTCAATGTAAAACCAAGGTGCGTACTAACTTCAATGTTGAAGTTACCACCAAAATTGTTTCTATGCAGATCTACTTATAGCTTAAGATTCCACATGATGTCCTTAGAAAAGTTTCTAAGGATAAGAATGCTAAGATATCTTATAATTACTTGATGGACACTAGATGTTACCCAAAAATAACTCACCCCTTGACTAGAGAATCAGTCATAATACTATTGCTGAATTTTAGGTTTATGAATATGAGTGGGTTATCATGAGATATACCTATTTTGACTAGGCCGAGGACCCTATAGTTAGATGGGTTGGGTCATCATATTATGATAAAAATGGGATAGTTTCTTAGATGGATGATAATAGAGAGGTAATCTATAGTCTACAGGAGTACACTAGTGAAGAGATCTTGGGTCTAATGGGGTGGTGGCTGGTGGAGTAGATTTTGCCTCTACTCTACCTCCTAATGGTGATGTTGTTGCATTGGTGATTGTGGATTCTATAAGTGAGAATACTAATCCTAACATTGGAAGTGAACTAAACTTGGACTATGTTAATATAATTGACGATTTTTTTAGTGAAATTACACTAAATTTTGAAAAAAAGATTGAGAAAGGGAACCTAAAATATATTGAAGAGCTAGTGAATTTTGTAAAAGATTCTAGCATGAATAAGTTGATTGAGAATTTGAAAAATTTACCCCCACCCATGGATCTTACCCATTAGGGACTTGTTTTTATGGAAATTTGTCTGGGACCTATTGATCATGTTGGGGTTATGTGAATGCAATGTGATGATGATCAAAATTTTAGTTAGATGATTTTTTTTATTGTTTCTTTTCTAGTGGTGCCACTATATTGTGGATTTTATATTGTAATAATGATTCTTATGACTATATTGGTTCTCATATTTTGATTATATTATCACCTTCTTAGCTAATTTTTGTGGATTTTCATCTTTGGATGGATAGTCTTGTGTAAATTTTCTTATAATATATAAAAAAATGTAAATGATTATTCATATTGTTTTAAGGATTTCAAAAGACATTGTTCCTAGTTTTTGTTTTTCATTATTGATATGCATTTTGTATTGTATTTTATGTTTTATCTGCATTCATAGACATAAATAAATTTTTATATAATGTTTCTTTTCTTACCCATTTGACAATTGGTACTTCATGTTTTATCATTAAATGGTGATTTTATAAAATTAACATATATATTTCTTATTTTGAATCCATTATTTTTTAGTGTTATACATTCTATGTCTATAAGTCAAATGAGATTAGAGATCAAAATCTTCATGATCTCCCAACACCTCCTTCCTACCAACATAAATCCCTTCCCCTCATACTACAGATATGATCTCTTCCACTCATTGTTTATTTTATTAGATTTTATCTAGATCCATCCAAATGGTCTAGGTTCTTATCTTGAGATAGTGGATGAACACTGTGGGTTTGTACTCTTATTTGCTTTCCTTCTTCCTTTCATGTTCATCTTCCAAACTAAGTGCATAATTTTACAACTCTTTCTTCCTTGATAGTGACCCATTAGTTTATTTTTCCAAACTTCACACATTTTTGCTTTCCATCCCTACTTCGTTTACCATATATTATTTGATTACCTTCCCTCTCCTTCACTCTCCCTCACTCACTTTTATTACAAAATATTTGCTCTCCATCTTTCACTTCCAATTTATTATTATTATTATTATTATTATTATTATTATTATTATTATTATTATTATTATTATTATTATTATTATTATTATTATTATTATTATTATTATTATTATTATATATGTTATAATGCCCCCTACATGTTTTGAAATAATTATTTTCCATGAAATAGACTATGGAGAATTTTATTGGATTACATAATCGTATAGTAATGCTTGTGATTTTTATTAATTTCATGCATATATATAATTATAAGGGGACAATAATCCATCTTGGTATGCATGGTGGACCCCTAAAATAGATGTTTCAATAATAATAATAAAATATATTTGTAGTCAAGATATAAATTTTGTCAAAGATGTTAAGCATAAAAGGTGTTATTTTTATTTTTGATGTCATGGTGGTTGAGTGGGGGAATTTGTTGAAGAATTTTTCATTTGTTATAATAATGACCTACATTCAATTTCCACATGTGAAAATCCCTTGCCTTTATTTTTTATTAATAAATTTATTAGCATCAAAATTACCATCTTTATATATTCAAAGACAAATAATTTTCACATGTTTGTAATTAGATAAAAAAATATAATGACTCTAGTGTAACCATTGGTTTTAGTGGAGTAGAGACTCTTAATCAACCCCCCAAGATTATAATCTAACCCTAATGTTTTCATCTAATCTAGTTGGGAGTTTGAATATCTTTATCTCTATTGACACTATTAATTACCCTTATATAATACCATAGAAGTCACCTTAGCATTGTATTGATTTAAAGTGTTAAATATGGAAGCCACTTAAGTGGCCCACTTTGACTAAAACTTCAAAGGGAATTTTTAGCCATGTTTATAAGTGGTTTTAAATGTATTTAGAGGTGTGTATAAATTTAAATTTAATCAATAAATTCTTAAAAATGTTTACCCTTGACATCTTTATCATGCTTGGATAAATATCCATTCTAATAACCCAAAATCTCTAAGGAATCCTTCAAAGTCTCTCAATTACTATGCATATCTGTAAGAATTACCTATTTTATCCCTATTCCACATGTACTTCACTATCATTTTTATTTTAAAAGCCTTTATCCCATCTTGATAGGAGTGCACAATCAAATAAGGATGCATTGTGTCTTTATCCTATAGTTCTTCTTTGTCTATAATATTCTAACGACCATCTTTTCAAAATGGAATGCTTCATAATGGCTCTCATGTGTAAAACAATAGGTTAGTTATCAAAAAAAAAAAAAAAAACACCTATAAAATCACATTAAGGATCATACTTCAGGCATTTTGATACTCTATCTATCACTCTTTTACAAAGGGAATTTCAAAATCATCTATCTATTCAACAAAGATCCTTACTGCAATTCTACTACAATATTTTTAGTCATTGGCCAATTTAACATTATTTTCATGAACATTAAGGACATTAATTTTTTCAAGAATTCTAATAAAAAAAATTAGTTTCATCCATATGATCTTTTGTAAAGTGATAAATACATTGTCTTAAGGTCCACTTATACTTTTTAGACAACACTCAGTCAATAAGGGGTTTTCTAAGGATAGGTCAATGATATCCCACTTCCCCTCTTTTTCCCCCATTTACATGTGATCTTATTTTATGTACTTATGTAGGATAGGTATTTTATTTTTAAAGCCATATCAATATATAAAATAGGCTTTATACATAATTATACAATATATAGACAGGGGCAAACAAGTCCAATTTTTTAGATAGATGTACAATATGTCTGGACAAATTTAAAATATTACATAATGATGCATTATGACCCTATCAATATTATACTTCAGTTTAAATACATATAGTTGATATTTATTTTCAATTAATTATGTGTCTATAAGTTCTTACATATAGTTACAAATAGCCACAATCAGCAAATAAATAACATAGTTTGAAATAATTTAGTTTGTAAGGACATCTATCTAACCCTAACCCTAATTATTATTTTTAACAAATTAAAACTTTTGGTAATTATTTATATATTTATATTTATTATATGATTTATTATTTAACTTCTTAGATGACATTTCAATAGTTTACATTCTCAATTATATTTAATTGTTTATTATAATTAATTCTAGTGTAAACATTTTGGTGAACTTGCATTTCATTTCTAACAATGCTTGTTACTTGTTTATTTTTATCATAGGTTTTTAGTTTAATTATAAAAATTCCCAACACTAAAATAATATAGTCCTCAACCTTTTATATTATCCATAACATAATGAGTCAAATTTTTAACCTTGGATTAATCCATCATTAAAATTTTGTCTTGTCACCTAAGATAAATACTGACATAGAGGCTCTTATTTCAACTTAAGATTGAATTTTTATGTCTCCTATACATAAAAATATTTCACTTTTTATTTTAAATTTATTTTATTCATTAAATCTACTAATTTGAATTATATTTCATTCCTCTAAGGTATAGTGCTAGATTAAGTTTTACTCATTTTTCATATATAGAGCTCCGTTTGGTTTCTTCTCAATTGTAAGTCATGATGAAAATGAAATTTAATTTGAAATTGATAATGATATTACTAATGAATAATATGATAATGATAAATAAACACCTAGATACAAATGATCTTAATTAAGTAGAACAATAACAAGTGAAATAACTATCTAAATTTTAACAAGGCCTCCAAAAATACCCTCACAAGGTGAATAACATATCCACATAAACACAAGAGTGATAAATAGATATATATTAGGCTAATTAAATTGAAAAATTAGATAATGATAGTACTAATGAGTAATATGATAATGATAAATAAACACTTATATACAAATGAGCTTAATGAAGTAGATCAAGAGCAAGTGAAACAATTATCTAAATTTCAACAAGGTCTCCAAAAATAACCTCATGAGGTGAATAACATCATCCACATACTTTTTGAATCTAAATTTGATCATCAAGATAATTTATATTCTTTTTTAAACATAAATTAATGATGTAAGGGTAACATAGGGTTAATAAATATAGAAACATTTAAGCACAAGAGTGATAAAGAGATTTATAGTAGGCTAATTAATTTGAAAACTTAGATAAATAATATATTAAATTTAAATACTAAGGTATTCCAAAAATAGAAAGTATATTTATTGATTGATATTGAGATAAATTAGAAACAAGAGTACTTAGTTGTTTTAGTATGTGCATGTGAATATGGGATGAAATAGGTTGGAAGTGGACTGGATAGGATCTTGGAATAGTCATTAGATCATAAAATTTTACATTATGTGGCCTCAAACACTTGCATCAGATCTAAAAAATTACATCAATGTGACCTACTAGAGCCTTATAATTTTTATTTTTACTTTTTTTGGTGTATACATATCATGCACATAGGATATCTCTCTTTGTTAAATGATCAAACTCTAGATTCTTCACCCTTGCACTGACTATGGAAAAAATGGGTTAGTGGGATCATGATGTCGAGATACCCCAAGGACCCTCTATCAATGGGTGTTTTCTACATAGCTAATACTTTGAAGAGGGACTTAGACTTATTTATTTCTCCCATACATGTTGCATTGTGTGTGCATAATAGTGAAATATGTGATAAGAAAGTACATATAATGACATATATTTTAACTTATAAAATATGGCTCATCGATTTCTCAATCATATCTATAGATAGACTGCTCCTATGACTGATATGGAAAAATGAATGAATATGGTATTTTTTATCATTTAAATTCTTAATTGATAGTTCATTTATTGTGTTATATGTGAGAGGTATGAATTTTATATGAATAATTAATTAAGATTGGTCTTGTATATATACCAATCCTTTGGGAAATTATCTCAAACTAAAACACTTAGGCCAATCATAAGGACACATTCAATTTTTAAATTGGATGACTTTTAGGAACTAGACACTTAGTTGGAAAAGGGACACCTGCATCAATGTAGGTATCTTACTGAGACACAAGTGTCTAAAAAGCTATAAAATAGGTATATGTCTAAAAATAGTAGAGAAGTATAGTGGCCATGTTTATAGCATTTTATACAACATAGAAGATGTAATCATCATAATAACATATAATTAGACTAAGATATAAGAAATTTGACACAAAGAGATAGTGGATGTGATTCTTTTGGTAATAATAAGGCCTTAGAGTTGAAGGGTACAACCATGATAGGTATTTTCCAAGTGTCTAATACTGAGGTGATATATAATTCAAATTTACTATATACATTCCCTCACCCCCAATATAGTAATTAAATTTATAGTTTAAAGGAAAAGCAATGTGTAATTGGATGTGTTTAACATACCTTGCCATTATGTGATCCCAACTTGAGTGTTTTTTTGGTGAATCACCTACAACTAAGAGCATGTTATAGTTCATAATCAATGCACATAATCTGAAATTGAAAGCATTTGTAATGTTTGAAATTAAAGAGAGAAAGGTTAGGAGTACACCTATGTGTTATAGAAATTATCTTTCTATTTGTAAATTTGGTTTGAAGAGATGATTCATTATAAATCCTTATAATTGAGATTAGGACAATTTAAAAAAATTAAATGCATACATATATATGGTATTGGAGGACATCATGCCCCCAACCTTGGGGAAAAGGTGAATTTATATACATATATTGAGATTATCTTAATCATGCAACCCAATCATGATTATAACTTGGTGACTGTGAGTGATCCAATCAAATCACACTATATATAATGAGGATGGATGATTTGATCACTCCATCCTATAAATCTGGTGAAGTTATATGATTTAATCAAGTCTAACTTATAAACTTGGTATGATATAGTGATTTAATCACCTAAACCTTACAAAAGGTGAACCAACTATTATAGAAAATTGGCTCAATAATAGTTCTTAAAATTCTAAATTAGGTAATATAACAGTCCACAGTAATATTTTAAATCTAGAAATTGATTTGATTTTGTAATTTAAAGTGCATTTTTCATGGAATATACACCTCATTATATCTCAAGATGAAATATGGGTATAATAATGGTACCAATTTATATAATGCTACCAAAAATGTGTATCTAAATCATATAACTATGAAATTTGGCCAATTTTAAATTATTTTTATGTGTAGAGGACATCTTTCTATGACATACCCCCACTAAATTTATAAAATCTAAGAACTGGTGTAAGTGTGGAGAACATGTTTCCTTAACATGCCCCATTGTAATTTTAAACTATGAAAAATGTGGAGGTAATGCCTTTATGACATTCCCCCACTAATATTCCCTCCCTTTTTGATGTGAGGGAAGTAGAAACTGGTAGTTACCTCACCTTAAAAGGATAAGATAACTATATAATCTATGAATGGAGAACTAGTGTAAGTGTGGAGAACATGTTTCCTTAACATGCCCCATTATAATTTGAAACTATGAAAAATGTGAAGGTAATTCCTTTATGACATGCCCCCACTAATATTCCCTCCCTTTTTGAGGTGAGGGAAGTAGAAATTGGTAGTTATCTCACCTCAAAAGGATAAGATAACTATATAAGCTATGAATGGATCATGTAGCATATAGGAAAAACTTGTTGTTAGATATTATATCCACCCTTGGTCCCTAGAGTACTTGGACACTTGGAGAGAGGAATTTATTGCAAAAATTAGTTGAGTATTCCTTCTTACAAGAATCTCATGATTTTTAGGCATGTTCAAATCAAGTATGCATGGTTTATTGTACTTTTATTTCCTTGAAGAGGTATTATGGTCATATTCATGAGGAATTATTATATTAGGTCTTTTAGAGAACTCCTCAATGCAAATAATGTGTCTTAAAACTTATAAAGTCCTAATTGACCTTATTAGGCCTCACTTCATGCCTTGAAACATTCAACTTGAAGGCAATGAAATACTTGGTTAAAATTCTAATTATGTCATCACATGAATAAATTAAAGGTGTCCTAAAAAGTGAGTTTCAATTAGAAAAGAGGTTAAAAAGAGTATTATGTGGCATAATAAAGTCACAAGTACATCTAAAAGGGTCTTAAAAGTGCATTTGAGGGTGAAAAAGGGTGAAAATGTCTTATTTGAGCCATTTAAGCCATTCTTCAAAAGTAGACATTTTTTAATGTCTTATAAATACATATAATTTTTAATAAATCCCTCTATGACTCCCTCCATCCATATAAAAATTCAAAAGTGTGTTATAGATAGTTATTTCCCTCCATTTTGGCTTTATTGGCTTTCATTTCTCCCATAACATGGGAAAGATCCCTTGAATGGCACAAAACCATTTCATATCAAGCATGGTTATGGAAGTTTTATGTTTTATAATATGTTTTTTAGGGTCATTAAATGTGAAATAGGTCCATTCATGGACAAAATGGTAGATTTCAGTCAAGAAGCAAAGAAAAATAAGCTTTCATAGTGGGAAAATAATCCAAGCATGCCAGGTTTTGGTCTTGAAGGCCCAAATCATAGAGGTTTTATGGAGGTTAATACATGAATATTAATTTAAATGGACTTATTAAAACACTTACCATGTGTATCAACTTCTTTGGTGTCTATCTAAGCAGAAAGAGATAACAATGCTTTTAAATATGAGTTATTTACATGAAAAATAGGGTTTTGTGAAATTCTCATAAATATTATAAAACTTTAGATAATCCCAAGGAAAAAATTAGGGTCAAATGAGTTCTTTCACATCCTCATAGGAGTTATAAGAGGATATTTATGCTTTTAAGTTCTATACCTGGCCAAAACTAGCCTAGAACCCCCTTTGCAAACCTCTACAAGCTATTTTATAAGACATGTTATAAATTTTGAAGATTTTTATGAGCCTATATGACCATTTTAAAGGGAGGAGGAGTTAATTAAGAATAAATTATAGGTGTTATGAAGGATAAATACCTAGACATGGCTATGAACATTTGTTAAGGAGTCAAAATAGTCTTAAAAGAAGCTCAATGGAGACATGATTATGGGGTTGTTTTTAATTTTTATATTACATGATATAAAATAGATCTTTGAGGATGTAAATAAGTCTATCTATCACCATGTCAAGCCATTATATTAGGTAATGGATCTTCAGATCACATTGAATAGCTATACAAATTGCCTCTAAACCTTCTTAAAACGTAAGGCTAATGATTTTATCTTCTGATGTTTTTGAGATTGTTCAAATGGGGCACATGGAGATAGAAGATCTTAAATTTGATTCCAATGTATATTTAGATCCATATAAGAATATTTTAATCCATGATAACAATTACTAGGGTCTTAAGAGTATTTTCAACATGAGATTTTTTACATGCTTGTAAGCTCAAAGATGAAGTTTTCAATGTAATTTTGAAAAACTTTCATAATGAATAGGATTTAAGAAATAAAAATAACTTCACCATACATCCAATATTATTTATAAAAGTTTTTAGGCTCATGGAATCCATTATCTAGTTTCAATAGGGTCTTTATCCTGAAAAGGCCTTCATGGGTCTGCAAACATAAGATTGTGGTTTTAATGCATTTTAGTTGTTTTTCATTAGGGGGAGAGATTAACCAAGATAAAACCATTACCTTCTTGATCTTAATGTTTCATAAACAAGGGATTGGTCTCATGAAATTCAACTTCAAGATATATTATTGGTGTTTCAAGCTTGGGAGAGAGCCTACATGCATGCAAACCAAGAATGGTGAAATTTTACATGTATTAGTGGGAGGTTCCTTATAAATATGGGCTTCAAAAAATCCAAATAATTCCTTATATTATAGTAAATACCATTGAAAACAAAATACAAGTCCATAAGGCCTAAATTACATGGTTTTAAATATGTTTCAAGCTTGAAAGAAGACCTACAAGTCTATAGTCAAGCATGGGTCTTTAAAGTGATCTAAGGTGTTCATTACTCAATATGGAGGCCATAAACAAGATTAGAAACCCATTTATTAATATTTATGAATTAAAACATGTGAATATTCTTGAGAGATAATCTCAAAGTTTTGATGAAGGTTTTATCTTGGAGAAGAACACACAAGCTTGCAGGCACATGCAAGAAGTTCCCAAGGAAGTTTTAAGTGATCCTCTCTCAAAGTAAGGTCAATGTTTTAATGTTTAAAGAATGTTTCAATGAGATTCAATCTTGATGAAGGAGATATATATGCTGTATAGATAAATTAATGTTATAAATTAAGAGAAGTGGTCTCAAGAATGTATTCAAATGTTAGGATGTTGCAATCCCATACAAGAAAGGGATGACAAGTTTCTTCAAGGCCCTGGGTTTCCTACAAGCTTTCATGACTATAAATTTTCTTGTAAAATATAATGAGAGGAAATCAAGGAAATTTATATACTTCAAAGGGATTTTTAATAGAATTTAAGATGTTTCATAGTGTCAAAAGAGTGTTGTAGGTTTATAAAGAACTTCCAAGACTAAGATCATGTTTCTCAAGCTCCTCAAATGCATGTCTACTTCTAAGTGATCTTGAAGGAGTTGGTACTCATTCCAAACAATGTTATTTGAGAGTTTTAAATACTAATTGGGATGAAACAAAGTTAAGGTAGGTAATGGAGAGTTTTAAGCATAATCTTACACAAGAAAGAAATAGAGTTTGCAAAGTTTCTTGAGTGTATTCCTAGATTTGAGTTGGTAATATGACTATAATAAATGAGAGTCTTAATCCATCACTGAAAATTGATCAAGTGGTAGAATGGTTAAAATAATGGGATAAATATGTTTAAAGCCACAAACCATCATCAAAACCCTATAGTATTGACCAAGAGGAGATGCATTCAATTAATATCACTCTTGGTCTATGCCTAGTTGTGTTTTTTTCCTAGGGTTTTAGAGACCAAGGAAAACCCTATATATTTTGTTTTACATAGTCAAAATTGATGAAATTAGAGATGAATTTAAAGGATGTCATTTTAAAAGTGTATAATATGGTTTTAATTTTATAATGTGACTAAAAATATGGTTATGTGTGTTGTAATGTTTACAACCCAAAAAAATAGTCCTAATGCTACTAAACCTAAGTTTTGGATCATTTAAGGATAAGGAAGTATTGTGGATTTGAAATGACAAGTGATTTGGCATCATGATGATTTAGAGAAGACTTACAAGGATTTTCCATGAAATTTATAATAGTCCTAAACCAAATAGGGATATCATCCACCTAAAGCATGGTATTCAATGCCTTTTAGGACTATTTTAGCATCCTAGTAAGTGGTTTCACAAACCTCATGAATAGTGAGGAATAAATGCAAGAATATGGAGAATAAATTGTAGTCTTACAAGTATAAGATGAAAATTACTTCAAGTCTCAAGTATGGTTTGAACCTCCAAATCAAGTTTTAAGTCAAATCAGAGAAAGGAGAGTTGTTTGGACTCTTCAAGAGAGATGATAGACCTGTAACTAATTTCAAAAGGTCAAGAATGGTCTTATGTATTAAAATAGGTATACTTAGTAGAGAGAGCAAGTTGTAGTTAGTGTTTAAGAAATAATTGAAATTGAAGTGTTATTCAAGAAAAAAATACCATGATGAGTGAATCCCAACTCAAGGAACATATCAAGAATAATAATAATGTCAAGTAAATCTCAAGGTGAAGATGAACTTTAATGGTCTCCATAGACTGGTAACATCACCATATCAATATTTTCCAAGAGAACAAGAGTACAAAATGAAGTTATCAAATCTTGATAATGCAGGTTCAAGTCTTTCAAGGAGCATCAACCCTTCTAGATTTATTTAAATTCATTATGTGATCTATAAGATGATTCCCAATTTTTTTATGCTTATTAAAATGAGCATCATGACCATGATGGGTGGTTAGGGTCATTAAAACCATGATCAAGACCTAAAAGTGGAATTGCTAATTTCCTTTGAGATGTTACTCCTATGAAGTAAAGTAATGGTCAAATCAAGTCAACCATGTAATAGACCTTGACATGCATAAGAGGTGGATATGGGTGAGTTAAAGCTAGAGGCAAGAGTTTCAAAGAGGATGGAACAACTAGTTGATCACATTCACCATGATAAAATCCCAATAAGGAAGAAATAGTAAATAAGTAAGCATCTACTTCATTCATAGCCACTCTTCATGAGAAAGGTCATAAATATGGAAGGTTAGTTCATTGAGTAGGGTCTAAAGGCCTTATTTTTTTGCTTGTATTCTCTCTTGAATAGGCAAAATTAAGTCGTAACAACTACATTTATGTAGCTTAGTAGTGCTTTCTCTTCTCATTTTTTATAAATTGGGTTAGAAATGCCTCTCTTTATATACCTCTACTAGTTTAAATGAAAATATACCTCTATAGTGTCTTATAATGCTAGATTTCAATCATTTTGATCAATAAAAAGATAGATTTATTACCTTCTTCATGTTTTTTCATTATGTGATTCTTATGTTTTGTTGATCTATGCATGTGGTAGAAAGCATTATCCCTTGCATATGTCCATTTCTCCTCACCTTTGTATAAGTTAAATCATCTCTTACAGGTTATTTGTTGTGTTATATCATGATATATTAGTTATTAGTTGTGAAAGTTAGTCGATTGTGTCTTGAGCAAGACCTTTTAGTCACTCCTAGTTATAGAATAGGCCTTAACATTTATGTGAAATACTGATGCATGAGAAGTTTGATTTGGAGACTATGTAGATTATGTTTAGTATTTCATAAGTCATATTTTGTTGTCATAATTTTGTAGAAGAGACCTAAAGTCATTGTTGCGTCCATATATGTTTAGTTTTTAGTTTGCTTATTCTCTTTTTTCACATAAACGCATAGATTAGTCTTAGTTTAGGTTATTTACCAAGGGAACCAACCCTCTATATAAATTCACTCCTCACATGAGGTCACACACAACCTGAGGAGTGTTTCTATTATGTTAGTTGAAGGGAGAAGCCTTGAAACCACTTCTCAAAGGGTGAAACTTCAAGTTGATAAAAACTTGTTTAGGTAGATACATTATTGAAGCACATACAATGTGATCACATCAAGTCCTAAGATGCATGATATATATCATAAAAACATATATAGAGTAACAATACAATCTAAACAAGAAATCAATCACACACCCAAAAGCACTCAAAATCAAAACAAAGGTAATTGTCCATAGAGACGTCATACAAGGGGCATGTTCAAATTCTATAAAGTCAAAGGGGCATGACTTAGTAAAATTTCCACAAAGAATATAATGACATTCCAATTTCCACAAATAATATAATGACATTCAAATTTCCACATACAACAAAATATGACATGTTAAAATATCACAATAGGCAAACAAAGGCATGGGGGACACAAGCAATGGATCATATTCAAATACTCAAACAAACAAAACAATAGAAAGAAAGGTAAGACACTCAAGGAAGTGAAAAAAAGTAAAGCATGGAATAATAAGAAACCAATATAATCATATCATATTAGTCCCTAGATAGGTTTTATAAAAAAATTAAGTACATAGCATATCAAGTACACCATGAAAGATATAATCATGGATAAAGGCATGTGTAAGTATATAAGCTCAAACATGATAATGGAAAGTGATCATAGAATAATATTATCTAGTTGTATCATGATCAAATAAGTGGATGGCCTAATGTACTAATGATGTGAGTGGAGAGAAGGCCCAATTTATGTATGTGCATATATCATGCACCTAGGTATGCATGTATCACACTCAAAATATGCATATATATATATATATATATATATATATATATACACACACACACACACACACACACACATATATATAATATGATATATACAAACATGAAACCAACAACATAGGTTCCAAGAAGCTAATAAAATATGGAAATGTTGATTTTTTTTAATTTTTAATTTTTTTTTAATATTTTTAGAATATTTGTAAGGATAAGCAAAGAAGACACATACAAGGAAAAGTGCCACTAGAATCCAATATACTCATCAAGTATATGCCTCTTTAAATGATTTGTATCATGTTTATTATATTCATATGATGTGTAATCAGTATCATTAGGATCTTACCAATCATCTATGTTATTAGTATATGAAATATGGAACTTCTTAGGTTGTTATTGAACTTGTGATATATTATTTTGAGCATCCATGTATGAAAAAACAAATTCAATATAAATTGGATTTTCCTTATTTAAAACTTTATTTTCTAGAGTATGTTCATCATTTTGAGGAACATGCATCTCATTATGGACTAAATAAGAGTCATGTATCTTTGATTGAACACTAGAAAAAAAAATGTAATTTGTGCTTTGATTTCTTGATCTTTTTGTAACATATTTTTCCATATCTTAGCCTTTTTAATATTTTATTGGTTTAATTGTATCTTTTTAGTATTTTAATTCTCTATTTTTTTCAATTGCAAGTGTTTTTTCTCTAAATTATCCTTTAGTACCCATACTTGTTATTTTTGAACTTGTGTTTTAGTAGAGGTACTTATAATGTGAGTGGTTTCTTGATTTATGTATCAATTATATGATCACCACTATTATTTATCTTTTATATTTTGTTCTTTAATGGAAAAAAAAACAATTTATATGATGCCCATGAATTCTATGACATGCACAATACTATTTTTATCTCATTATAGGATGTAGAAGAGGTAATTGAATCACTTTGTTTCAAAGCATTTTATTATGATTTCACTTAAATTTGTATTAGACTTTGCTCACTTTTTGAATATATTTTTAATATATATTCCATTTTAACTTTTTATTTGGATAAGAAACCTTGTTATATGGATATGCAAACGCATGTTTCACACTAGAATATTTTAGTTTTTATAGGTATGTAATATAATTTTCTAATGATGTGATCCTTGAACTAAAATACTAAATTTGATATTGAAACTCTTGAATTAATTTGTTTATAGTGATTATTTTATATTTTAGGGTTTCATAAACACAAACTTTAGGTACCTTGGATTAAATATTCATAAATACACCATCTACCTTACCCATTTAAGGATTGATAGCATGGACCTAGTTAGTGGGATGGTAACTATCACCCTCGTTAGGGTTTGGAGGAAAAGTTTCAATATTATTGTAAAGATATTGGTAAAGACAATTTTGAGTTTTATCTTAATTAGGATTATTCTTTTATTTAGTTGTTTTGAAATTTATACCAATGTATACAAGAAAACAAGAAATGCCAATAGTGAGATATTGTAAATAAAAGTTCTCAACAAATGTATCCATATTTAACATAATTTTAGAAAAATAAATTATGATTTTTATATTTTAAACACTTTAAAATCAGAAATCATAATTTAAAAATATAGTTTTGATATAATATCTGAAGATGTTGATTGTAGATAGTTTTATGTTAAATAGGTTAACTTTAGTGAGACTAATATATCACAAGGGTTAGTATTGGTTAGATTCCTTAGCATTAACTTAAAAAAAAGTAGTGCCTATATTCACAATAATGCATACATAGTACATAGAACACAATATTTCTTACTCTAACTCTTCTCTTTCAAATATATTGCTATAACCACTAAATATAATTATTCATATGATCTCTATTATATACCATAATTATGTAGGTTGCTCTACCCTATAACCATCACAAAAATTATCTTTATTCACTTCTACTTTTTGAAGCCTTATCTATCTATTACAATGTTGTGGTAAAAATATCGATCCAATACAACACATCTCAATGGTCATGTCTATGTGAGACATGCCTTTTCTCTAATCAAGTAATGCTTTGCCTCTAAAAAGCCTTATTTCTTACTACAATCTAGTCAATAGAGTCCTTAGTTATGTTAGCTTGGATGAGTGTTATGTTGTTATGGAAACATAATTAACTCTATGGTACCTATGGTTTGATTCTTCAACTGATAGATAATCCTACCAGTATTTTTCCTATATTTTGTATCTTTGTCTCATCCTTGAGACAATTTTAAGTGTTGGTAGGTAAGAAAATTTATTCAATCAACCTAAATGAAAAAAAAAAATTGAATTGTTATAGTGCGATATTGGATATTATGGAGTTTATGCCCCTTCTAAGGAAAAATGCCACTAGTACTTGCTTACCATAGTCTTAAAAAAAGTCCCCCAATTCAAAATGACCTTTTTGAACTCCATAATCATATTTTCTATGGCCAAATTTTATTTTGTAGTTAAGATTATGTCATTTGGGATAGGATATTTATCCAATGAATCTAGGTAATTAGTATTCTTCTATATTTATACCCACATTTTATTCATTTGATTGCTCAGGTACTCACCATAATACTTCATTTCTTCATAGATGGATTTATACTCTCATTATTTATCCTTGTAGCATTCATGTAGGGATATAATTTTAGCCTATTTTGTGGTGGAAGGTATGTATTGAGGCTCGAAGCTAGTTGAGGCTTCACTCAACTATTTTTCCATTTCTTCCAACTCAACTTTCTTGTCCTTTATCCATAGAGGGCATCTGAGTGATTAAGCAAAGTCGGTAGTTGCATATTCTAATTTATATTTCATCTTCTATACTTGTTCTTTATAGGATAATATATTGGCCTTCCCCCTTAAAAAAATTATCCTTAAAAACTCATTTTATTACTCAGGAATCTATCCACTATGGCTCTAGTATGACTGATGGGATTTTTAGTTATTTTTACCAACTATTTTTTTATTGGTAGATTTGTGTCTGGATCAAAATGTGTCTGAGCAATGGTCAAGGCAGATAAAATTTTATTAATTATTTCTTCCAATTTGACACACTGTATCATCCATTCCCATCTGGCTCATTGGATGAGAGTTTGAAATACCATATCTTTGTCAATTAGGGTTAGATTTTATAGTGCTACCTATTTTTCCTTCTTTTAATAGACTACAAAAAAATTTATGGTGCTAAGATGGTGATATTTTAGTTATGCTTTGTTAGTTATACTTTGATCCATGCTAATATATCTATAGGAGTTTTTGAAATGTTTTGGCTTACCCCCATTGTGCTAAGAGTGTTTGGTGTGGTAACCTAGGTGGTATCCTTGACTCTTGAACTTATCTCCTTTTCCCTCCTTTTACCATGTGGAGAGACTTTTTAATATGTTTACTTCTTATTTTATATCTCATATTTATGATGGTCCTCTTATTCTTTGTATTTTAGGTCTACCAACTTTTTATTATTCTCTTCATGCAATTTATTTATGTTTTCATCATGAATTGTTTTATCCTCTTTTGCTTTCTTTTTATTTGCTTCTTTTATTCTTTCTTTCTATTATTTCTATTTATTTTCCTCTTCTACAAGTTTCTTTATTTTTTCTCCTCAACTCTCTTCTCCTTATGCTCTTTCTTTTTATTTTTTCCCTCAATTCTCTGTGTGTTAAGTTTTTAGTTTCTAATTTCTTTTTTGTTTCTTCTTCATGTTATATTTTACTCTTTTATACATCCTCCTTATCTGCTTTTTCTTTCTCCACTTCTTATTTTTATAATAGTTGTTTAGCCTATCGAGTGGCTAATTTTATAATTTTTTGAATTTTCCTATTTTCTTCATCAAGTTCCTATTCCAGTTGCTTATATTTTTTAATCATTTCTTCCTTTATTTCCTTGTATTTTCCATTTGTTATCTTTTTTATAATTCCTCAAATAATATATCTATCTTATTATTAAATCTTAACTCCATTTTTTGGAGTTGTTGTAGTCTTTCTTGGTCAACCAAGGATATTAGGGGCTTTACAGTGGTTTTTTATAACACTTCCTCTTTATATTTCTCTACCATAATTTTAGCCTCTTTATCCCTTACCTTGGTCTAAATGAGAATGGTTTTCAAGTATTATATAAGTTTATCTATAACATCATCTAAATTATATTGACTTAACTTAATGTAATCCAAAAATGTCCTTATCACCCTACTCTATCTAGTAGAGTCTATATTTCTATGTAAGCTCCCCAATTTGTGTATTCCTTATTTGTTAGGACACATAGCAGTGAGGGTGTTCATATCTAGAACCTATATGATCAACTCCTTTTCTATATTTTCTCCTATTTATTCTTTATCCATTTCCTCTAAGGACTTTGATTTTGAGTCTGTTACCACCATTTTGGCTTTAGATTTTATCACTTTCTAGTTTTTCTTTCCTTTGTGTTATGTTTATGGTGACGAGAAACTTCCCCTTGTTCTTCCACTCATTTGTAATAGGATTTGGCCAATGGTAAGGGATTACATATGGGATGTCTCAGGTTCTTATGTTGTCTGGACTTTCCATTTTGATTTAAAGGATAAGCCTCCACTAGGTGATACTTTCCTCTTCCTGAGTAAGGGGTAACCCTTTTCTGCCATCTAATCTTCTCCTAACTCTTCTATTATGGTAGAGTCCTTAAAAATGAATGTATTTGTATCCTCTTCTTCCTTCTCCTCCTTATTCAAATTCCCCAAATCAAGAACTTATTTTTTAGTCTAGAGGATTTATGGGTACCAAATTGAGGCTCATATGCCTTTGTTCCTCTTAGTGACAATGGATCCTCACTTTTTTAATTTCCACTTCTTCCTCTTCTTGTTGAAAACCCTCCCCTAACTAAAAAAAAAAAAATCTCTAGGATTCAGTGGTAGAATTTTAGACCCAATGATGATGATCTTAACTTGCTCATCAGTAACTTCATAAGGCAAAGGTGGGAGAGTTATATATTTTTAGAAAAGGGTTCGTGTAAAATAATTTTTAAAATTTTCCTTAGAGATCTAGAATCTCCCATCTACCATACTCCTAATTATTTTATCCCATTGCAACAATTTTCATAATTGTTGTAATGTAAGGAAACCTTTCATTGTGCTTAAATTTTTATCTCCCATGGGTGTATATAGATTACATTATACCTTCCCCTCATGTTCAAAAATGGTGTGTGTGAAATCTATTTCAAGTATTAATAGTAATGAACTATAATAAAATTCATCAATAGTTTTGTTCATGTAATGTGGTAGTCAATTCATGATGAATTCTAGTGAAGACCATGTCATAGGCTATCTAGACACTCCTTTATATTTTATAATCATTTATGTTTGTATTTTAAACCTCCTAAGAAATAACCTTTGTAAAAAATCTGATATTCTAGTCCTTCATTCTCTAAATTGATAGATCTCTATGACTTACTTTTGTGCCTATCATTATGAAAAGGGAGTTGATACATTTTTATTCCCATCATACTTTTGAATGAAGTGTCCTTCATGTAGGAGGCTAGTAACTATTTGTATCACCTTTAGGGTATAGTATTATTGATCTAAATAGAGAATATCCTCATTCACCCTACTCTATCACACCTTAGTTGTTCTTGACATCAGATCAAAATATGAAATTGAATCCATGTGTCCATTTTTAGTCTTGGGATGACTCTATATTCCTATTTTTATTATAATTGGTAAGTTTTTAGATTTATTTAAATAACTACACTTCTTTCTACCTATATATATGTATGATTATTTTTTTCTAAATGTGTCTTGATATATCTATATGTATCCTCTGCATGTGTGACTAGTGAGGGAACCATTAAAAATGTGCCAAATGGGTCCAATTTGTTAGGATTGAGTGAATTATTCTTATATTTAAGTTATTTAATCTTCTCATCCATGACCACTTTGAGGGATCTCCATATTTTTACTAAAAAAATGGTTTATAATAAAATATGAATTTTACATGTCAAAATTCTCTAGAATCTTAGCACTTGATTAATTTTTTAATTTTATATTTAGCCAAAACCTTGATTTATAACTCTCTTGATCTATCTATTGATCATGCTAAGTCATTTTAATGCATTGAATCATATTTATTATCCATGTCCATTTCTCTATTTTAATTTTTTTGATATGTAATAGCATATTGTTGATACCTGAATATGTATCATAGGTGCCTAGAGTGTTCAAGAAAACTTATCATTTTATAATTCTATGAATTCAATGCATGAGTTATAGGTTTTGATAATCTTGTTATTTATTGATGGAATAGAGGCAAAACAGGTGGACCGTTTCACAATATTTATAATGTTTGGTGGTTGGGAAACACTGTGGCTAAATAGTTGATCTATGCAAAATATGAAATATTCTATGCTAAGAATAGTAGATTATGATCAAGAAATAATCTAAGATGGGTATTTACAATGACAACTAAACTAGAGTGAATTGGTTAAAAAAGGAGTAAAAGGAAGGGTAGGGTAGAAATAGGGTGTTTTTAATCTTTAATCCAGACATTATGATAGAGTTTAAATTTCATCAAGACATGCACTAAACCAATATATAGCATGAAACTTCATAGGCACATATCCTACTATATATCAAGAAAATGTCTAAGGAATGGTAATGAAAATAATAAATTATGTTCACTTTAAATATTCACTATTGTAAGTAAATATTATTATCCCAAATGCAAGAAGAGTAAAGAAAATGAAATGAACATAAGAACTTTCAATTAACCTAGCATTGGCACAAGTTAACAACTCTGAATTCAAAGGTACACATCAAGAATTCATAAAAATAATTTAAATCTTAATATCAAACAAAATAATTAAGGAAGAAACTATAATAGCAAACACATAGGTAAATATTGGACAAACTTTACAAAATTCTTTGCTTGTACTGCTTGCTCCAAGTTGACAATGTAATTTTGGCTCTAAGAATTCCCTCCCTCCCTTTTACAATGGGAAATACCTCCTTTATATATACAATTCATGAGATATGATGGTCATTCCTTCTCAACATGCAAGTGGACAAGTGTCAACATGCAACTGGATAAGTACCATAGACAAGTATCCTTTTACAAATGTTTTAGGACCAATTACCTTCTTTAATTATGACTGATAGGCCATAGGATTTATAAAATGCACATGTTTAAAATAATATTTTTTTCTCAAAATGTTATACAAGCTTAGTTAATAAATGAATATTCCTTATCCAACTAACTTATGGACTCTTTGGCTGATGAATTCCTCTGTTGCTATTGCAAGATCTTCATGGCTCTTTGAAGCTCTTAGATTTCAACAATCTTCTCCTCTATTATTTAGGATTATATCCATAACCCTACTATTATCCATCCCATATTTCCCTTGTCTCTTACTTCTCACTTCCTACATCTGAGGGTAAATAAAGTTCCATGTTCTCTCAAGAAACACCCTTTTGAGCTACCATGGCTGAAAATTTTATTAAATTGCTCACTAGTGAATTCTGGATCAAATTATCTTCACACAAGTGATAATTCGATTTCCCTTGGCTCAAATATAATTCTAACAAAAATGAATTAGGGCATTCATACACTCTTTTAGGGAATAATTTCAATCAGGTTCATAGGGAGCTTTAATGGTGTCTATGAGCTCAAATCACAACTTTCATTCCTTAAAATGCATTAAGATCTAACTATTTATACCTTTGCATCACTAAGTCCACAAAATATTCAAGTTTGTCATTTCCTTCTAACATAGCATTATTATGGAAACCTTATTCATTAGTACTCAAAATATGATAGTTTTTCACTTATGGACATGTGTCAATATTTTATTGGCTTTGATCCCTTTGAAAATTAAGCTTTGCTTCACACCATCTAATCATCTTTATATGAATTAATGTACTCCATCATATCTTCATATAATGGGTAGAATGCCATTAGTTATTCATTGGTTTTTTATTTAAATGGTGACACTTGGTATCTCTATGGGCTTTTTACACTCTGTTCTATTAGTTATGATAGGGTAACACACTTTCACCATGTGGTGGCATCTTATTTGGTCTAAATTCCTTTTGAAAATTCAATGTCCATCTCACACCATTAGATCATTTCTATCCTAACAAATGTGCTCCATTGGATATTCTAATTGAGTTATTATGGTGGTGACACTTGTCACCCTCTCACTCATCTTGAGGCTAGGTTAAATTCTTGACTCATTATGCTCCATTTATCAGATTATGTAAACTACTTCGCATAGCATCGATCGATTGGAACATGTTTGAGCTTTATTATGAACCATGATCTTGACTTTACAACATTGATCTCATGCATGTCATATATTATGATATGGGTAGTTAAACATGATTGGTTCTTATGAATAATAGGAAATATTAAATTTAGATCATAAAGCTTTAGGATAAACTCTTAAGTTAAGTTTAAAACATATTAAAAGGGACCCTGAAAAATAAAATATATAGCATAAATTTTTAGCCAAAGGTTTTAATTATATTAATAAATATTATCAACCTTAGAGTAAGGCTTTATGCTAAGCTTTATAACAAAGGGACTATGCATTAGTTAGACCATGCCAATAATAAAATTGACCAAGGGGTCACAGGATATAGAGGGACCAAGCATAATATTTTTAGACTAAGGTTTAGTCATGTTGAAAAACATGACTAAGCCTTAGGATAAAAATTAAAAAAAGTTAATGGAATAATGGAAGTTTTCCCACATTATTTGTTCCCACATAATTTTGAATTTAATTCAAAAGGGACCTAGGTTTAAAACATTAGACTAGGGTTTTAACATGACTAAAAATAGATCTAACTAATCTTTGATAGATCAAAGGGTAAAAAAATATCAATTTAACATTGAAGCATAAAACCCTAAGCATGTTCAATCCCAAATGAGATTCTATTGGATCTGCAATATAGAAACACAAGCAATAATTTTTAGCAACATTGAAAGGGGTGAAACCATGATCATCTGACAACATGTCCATTAATCTAAATGAGAGTTATGAATAATTTTCAAACATTATACATATATTATGATCAAGTGAATTTTAAATTTAAAGGTATAAATTTTCACAATTTGACACAAGGTTCCCCATTTTTTAGAAATGGGGGTATGTTAACCTCAACAAATGGTGACTTCTAGGGGGAACATAGAAATATGTTAGAATTTAGAGACTCTAGTTTAGCTTTAAAATTAGGTTATTTATTCCAATTATTTAGTCATCATTATTTAGATAAATTCATGGTTAAAACAAGTCTTATACATGTAGAATTGAGATCAAATATCAAAACTTAGCCATGTTTTGTGTGTGCTTTAATTACACTTACTATTTTCCATGGGATTTAGGGGACAACTTCTAGATTTTATGAATTTAACCATTAATATTGACTTAAAAAATGTTTAGATTTTCATTAGGAACCATGTTTTATTTAGGGAATGCTTGGGCATTACTCTAATACCATCCAAACATCCATATCTCTGATAGTGATTCCTTTAACTCCACTCTAGGTCTTTTTCCACTACCAGCCAGACATCCATAGTCTTGATGGAGGTTACTAGAATCACCTCTACCTATAAATCCTTTTAATTTTGTAATAACTTCCTATTTTTTAAAATTTTTTAGATCATTTTTTGGATTTATATCAAAGTTTGGGAACCAAGTTAACCAAGTTTAGGTATTTGGTCAAATGTTCGATCTTCAAACAATCACCTATTATTGCAACCTTTATCCCAGGCAATGATGTTTATTAATTGAAAACATGGATGTGCTTCAATAATTTAAATTTTCATCCTACATGTGAAATCCTCATAAAAATCAATTTTAGATCATAACAAGGCTTAATATTTTATGTAATAGTTAACCTATTCACTAGTCCTTACTAGTTTCTCCAAACTATAATATTAAGCTCACATTTCAAGAATCCATGATCAACCAATGTTGAGGAGTCATAATTGCATTTTTGAACTATGAAATTCTTGATAAATTAGTTGAACTTTGAGATGAGGGATGTCCAAAAGGACTTATTGAAATCAAGGAACAAAGCATAAGAAGCAAATATACCAAACAAACAAACAACAAGTAAATAAATATTTACAAATAAGGGACAGGAAGGAAAGAAATAGGGAAGAAACTAATCTAAATCTACACACTATCTTTACAAATAAATTACCTCCAAAATCAAATGGAAAGTTATTTATTCTACCATAAAAACTTGAAGCATGATTGCTTCCATTCAATGGCCTCTTCTTGTGAATAGGATCACTTATATGCTTGTGTCTTGTGTATGATGAAGCTTGGTTTCCCACCTCCATTATTAGGTGCATGGATTGAAGATATGGATCTAATATATAATCATCTTCTTCCCAAATTCTTCTTTCTTACATCAGGAAAGCTATCTCTACTTCACTGAAAGATTGGTTATCTCTTGTCTCATTCTCCTTCCATGGTTGTATTATGAACTTAGCTGGTATACTTGGATTGATGTCTTCATTAGGATTTATCTCATCTTGATTTGGGATCTCCAAAATATCATTGACTTTTTGAAGAATAGTTATAATATTACTTTTTATAACACATTGCTCAATCTCCACAAGAAGTGGGGATGGACTATCAATATTTGCACAAAAACTCTCTAAGTCATCCCAAAAGGTATCTTCATCATGATCAATAAAAAGTATATGAGATTCATTTAGAATCCTACCATTTGAAACATGTTGATCACATATTTATAACCTTTTGATAGAGTCATATGAAAGTCCTTGATCTATTGCATTTGCCTCATCTTCATCTTCTTTGCTTGCAAGTGTCTCCATGACATCTTTATGAACTCCATTCATCTTATCTATAACTTATTCTACTACTTTAGAAAGGATAGAGTCTTCCTCCATAATTGGTGTATTAGATCCCTCCTTTGAATAATTTCCAAATTAATCTTTATCTTAAAATGGTGAATCATAGTTCTCCACCAAAAGAGTTTCTTTATAAGATGCAAAGGTCTCAAAAGAACTAGATGACCATGAAACATTATTATGGACCCTAAAATAATTAGAAAAATTTGCATCACAAGTGTTTATGTCAGGGACATTCATAATTTTAGATGGCTTATTGTTACAGTTGCATGGTCATTGATATTTTAAAACTTTGATGCAAGTCTGTTGAACATTTAAAAATCGTGGTTTCTAATAGAATTTTATCCATTGTTACCTAATTGCTTTTGTGTCTCAAGAAAATAAATTCTCAATTTTTGGACCATTTTTATAATGGAGTCATTTCTATTTTTAGGTGCCCATGAATTGTGAACTTGAGGACTACTACTAGCTATTGGTACCATAGCTCTTTGATCTTGTGGATGAAATTCACTTATAATATTGTTTAAGAGTCTAAAGTTTTGACCAGGATGAACATGACTTAAAGGTAATTGGTTTAAAACTAGGGTTTTATTTAAAGTAAGCATGCTCTGATTAACATTAGGCATGACATTCAACATGGGCAAATTAGGATTGATATTTATAATGACACATGTTATTTGATGTTATGGTTGCATTTGGTCATTAATTACCATAAATTTAGCATAGGCCAAAATTAATGTATCAAGGAATCTAATAGATATTTTCAAAAACATAGAATTCAATGGATCTAAAGCATCTTTATAAATCTCTAAATCTAAAGCTTTAAAAGGACTATAGGGAGCTATGGTCATATTCAATGTTTTTTGAAATCTAGCATTAAAATCTCTAATGGTTTCATTTAGATCCTTATTCACAGTAATGAATTGTTGATAAAGGACATATGGACTAATGGTCTTTCCAAATTGCTCAATGAAATAATTATCAAAATCATTCCAATTGATAATGAAATCTTTAAGAAGGTTAAAGAGTCAATCATATGCCTCATCTCTAAGAGTAAAAAGAAACAATTTATAGGCAACATCTTCATGAACAACATTTAAAAATCTTAAGGAAGCCTTAAATAACTTGATGTGCTATTCAATAGTAATAACACCTGTAGGATTAAAAGAAGGCAAATACATTTCAAGATTATGAGGCTAATCATGTATTATACCTAGAAAGTTGATTGAAGAACCACTTAGCCAAGATATACCTTGAAGAGGATCTTAATTTTGGTAGTTTCAGCTCCAAATCTATTCATAATACAACATAGAAACCAAATATTTAAAAATACAATTATCATACTTGTATATTAAGCAAATTTTTCACAAATTTATGTAAATCATGACTATATTTAACTAAAAAATCTCAAAGACACATCTAGACTGATGAATGAGAGGGATATTTACACCTCTAAGCTCAAATAAACCTAGATATGTAAAGAATCAGTCAATATTTGAACAAAATTGCTATTAATAACCTTAAACATGGGAAATGCACAAATATTTAACTACCTTTACATGAATATCCATGGATATTCAAATAATATTGATCTTTAGATAAAGGAAGCCCAAAGACTTGTCTGAACCCATTAAGATCAATGATATTTACACAATTATACTCAAAGGAACACAAATATACAAAGAATCAATTTATCTTTGATCAAAATACACTATAATTAGCAAAGATTCTAAAAATTCACAAAGATAGAAATAAAGGCCATCCTTCTTGCACTAGCAAAGCCCTTTCTGTTGATGCCTAAATATGTATCACAAGTGCCCAGAGTGTTCAAGAATGCTTATCATTTTATAATTATAAGAATTTAGTGCATGAGTTGTAGGTTATGATAATCCTATTATCTATTGATAGAATAGAGTCACAATAAGTGGACTATTTCATAATATCTATAATGTTTGATGGTTGGGAGCCACCATGGCCAAATAGTTGATCTATGAAAAATATGAAGTATTATGTGTTAATAATAGTGGATTATGATCAAGAACTAATATAAGAATTAATCTAAGATGGATATTTATAATTATAGCTAAACTAGAGTAAATTAGTTAAAAATGAGCAAAAGGAAGGATAGGGAAGAAAGAGGGTGTTTTTGATCTTCAATCTAGACATTATGATAGAGTTTAAATTTTATCAATACTTGCACTAAACCAATATATAACATGAAATTACACAGGCACATATCCTATTGTATATCAATAAAATGTCTAAGGAATGATAATGCAAATAATAAATTAGGTTCACTTTAAAAAATTACTCCTACAAGCAAACAAGATTAGCCCAAATGCAAGAAGAGTAAAGAAAAAAAAATGAACCTAAGAACTTTCAATTAACCTAACATTATCACAAGGTAACAACTATACATTCAAAGGCTCACATCAATCATTCATAAAAACAATTCAAATCTAAATATCAAACCAAATAATTAAGGAATCAACCATGATAGTAAACACATAGGAAAATATTGGACAAACTTTGTAGAATTCCTTGAATGTACTACTTGCTTCAAATTTACAAAGTAATTTTGGCTCTAAGAACTCCCCCCACTTTCTAAAAATGGGTAATACCTCCTTTATATAGATAATTCATGAGATATGCTGATCATCCCCTCTCAACATGTAATTAGACAAGTGTCAACATGCAACTAGACAAGTGTCATAGACAAGTATTCTTTTACAAATGTTTTAGAACTAATTACCTTCTTTAACTATGACTGATAGGCCATGGGATTTATAAATTGCACATGCTTAAAAGAATATTCATTTTCAAAATTCTATACAAGATTAGTTAACAAAGGAATATTCTTTTTCCAACTAAATTTGGGACTCTTTGGCTGATGAAATCACAAGTTGCTATTGCAAGCTCTTCATGGCTCTTTGATGCTCTTAAATTTCAACAATCTTTTCCTCTATTGTTTAGGATTATATCTATAACCCTTCTATCGTCCATCTTTTATTTCCATTGACTCTTACTTTTAACTTCCTTCATTTGAGGTCAAATATAGTTCCACATTCTCTCAAGAAACACCCTTTCAAGCTACCATGGCTTAAAATTCTATTAAATTTCTCACTAGTGGACTTTGGATAGAATTATATTCACATAGGTGATAATTTAGTTCCCCTCAACTTAATTACGATGCTAACATGAATGAATTAGAACATCCATACACTCTTTTAGGGATTCATTTTAGCTAGGTTAGTAGGGAGTTTTAATGGCATCTGTGAGCTCAAATCATAAGTTTCATGCCTTAAAATGCATTTAGATATGCCTATTTATACCTTTGCATCACCAGGTCCACAAAATATTCAAGTTTTTCATTCTCTACTTGCATGGCATTGTTATGGTATCCATATTCATTAATAATCGAAATATGACCATTTTTCACTTTTGGACACATGTCAATATTTAATTGGCTTTAAACCTTTGAAAATTCAACTTTACCTCACACCATTTGATCATCTTTGTGTGACTCAATGTGCTCCATCGATCTTGATCTGAGGGGTAGAATGTCATTGGTTGTTCATTGGTCTTTTACCAAAATGGTGTCACTAGGTAGCTCCAAGGGATTTATGTACTTTATGCTGTTATTTCTACTAAGCTAACATGATTTCTCCATGTGATGGCATCTTATTTGGTCCAAATTCCTTTTGAAAATTCAATGTCCATCCCACACTATTGAATCATTTCTATCCAGATAAATGTACTTTGTTGGATCTTCTAACTGAGTTCCCATGATGGTGGCACTTGTCATCCTCTCACTCATCTTGGGGCTAGGTTGAAGTCTTGACTTGCTACACTCTATTGATTAGCTTGTGTACACTACATCGCATATCATCGATCAATGAGAATGTGTTCGAGCTTTATTATAAACTATGAGATTAGATTTTCAACATTAATCTTACATGATTAGATCTTCCCCATCTAAATGAATATGTGTCATAGATTGTGATCCAAGAAATCAAACATGATTGGTTCCTATGGATTATAGGAAATATTAAAGTCAAAGCTTGGAAATAACATAAAACTTAAGCTGAAGTCTTGAACCAAGGTTTTCATTCATATTAATTAATATGAATAAAGCTTTAGGCTAAAGTCTTAAGCTAATTTTAAAACATATTAAAGGGGACCCTATGAAATAAAAGACATAGCATAAAATCTTATCCTAAGATTTTTATTGTATTAATAAATATGATAAACCTTAGGGTAAGGCTTTATCCTAAGATTTATAAGAAAGGGACCATGCATTAGTTAGACCATACCAATAATAAAATATACCAAGGGGTCACGAGACATAGAGGGACCAAGTATAAGATTTTTAGACAAAGGTTTAGTCATGTTAAAAAATACAACTAAGCCTTAGAATAAAAATTAAACTAAGTTCATGGCATAATTGAAGTGTTCTTGCATAATTTTGAATTTAATTCCAAAGGGACCTAGATTTAAAACATTAGACTAGGGTTTTAACATGACTAAAAATAGATCCAATTAATATTTAATGGATCAAAGGCTAAAAAAGATCAATTTAACATTGAAGCACAAAACCCTAAGTATTTTCAATCCCAAATGAGATTCCATTGGACCTACAATACAGAAACACAAGCAATAATTTTTAGAAACATTGGAAGGGATGAAGCCATGATCATCTGAGAATGTGTTCATTAATCTAAATGAGAGTTATGAATAATGTACAAACATGTTAGATATATTTTGATCAAGTGAATTTTCAATTTGAAGGTAAAAATTTGCACAATTTGACACAAGGGTTCCCATTTTTTAGAAATGGGGGTATGTTGACCTCAACACATGTCTTATCATGAATTTATTTCATTTTTATTTTTTTGTGGCATTCCAATTTTGATAGTTGTCTCCTAATTCATAGTTCCTGCCATCCACCTGTTTGCTTGTTTTTAGTTTGTATTAGGATAATATGCTTGATTTTTCATTTATGAAAAATAAACTCAACTACTATTATCCTCTATTTACCCTACTCTATCATCACCATTTTTCCCTTTCTTTTACAAATATGTATTTTCATGTTGTTAGATGGTGGAGCCTAATATTTTTTTAATGCCCAATTTTTGACAAGGGGTGTTGGGGGGAAACCCTCCCCCACTATGGTCACCATGGGATTCCAAGGAGGAAAATGACCACACTTGGATTCCCCTAGTGGGGTTTTAGGGGTAGTGCTCCCAAATCAAAATTTTATGAAAAATGCATTGTAAAATATTGTAATTTCATAGTATATTTGGAGCATTCACTATTAGGTTACAAATCTAATGGTAGAAATTATGTTGGTGAATTTTGTTCCTAATATGTAACCTTATTTTTATATGAGGTCATTATAATCACAATGGCACACTGTGTGTGAGTGAAGGGGAGATTGCAATAGATGTATTACAGGATTATCCCTTCATTTGTTGGACTGAATAGAGAAGAACTAGTTATTTTTGTGTGGATGTAGCCCATATTTGGTGAAACACATTAAATATGTGTCTCTCTTATGTTATTTTATATATATTTTATTTCTTTAATATTTCTCTACATTATATATTCTTAACACATGTTTTACAAATTAATTTGTTGCAGATAATTTTTAAATTTATCTATTTCTCTAATATTCTTATTTCTTACTGCTATGTCTTATTTTGTACCATAATTTAGTATTTTTCTTGTCCCCATTTTCCCTTCCTTCATCCCTTTCTTCCATCAGTACACCTTTACCTGGTGTTCATAATCTATATCTATAAATACATTTTTTAATTATTTTGATTTTGTATGATGATTATCTCTTATTGTTATGTATTAGTACTAATAGTAGAGTTGTAATTTTCCCATCTTCTTTTTGTCGCTTTGTGGAAATAACTACAAAAATTTTCCTTCATATTTTGATTCAAATTTTTACCACTGTGTAAAATTTATTACTACATAATCATATTTTCTTCTACATATGATGAGTGTCCTATCTATTATATGCTCTCTATCCTTTATGTATTGATGTGGGAGTTTATTTTTATATTCACTGTTTTTTCAAGATTATTTTCTATTTTTCAATCAATTCCCCCTATTTTCCCCTCTTTTACTTCATATGTATTATTTGGTGCAAATGTCCCACTATTATGTTTTAGCAGCATCAAACAAATAGTTATTGATAAAGCTATTTTTAGGATACCATAGTAGCTTTATTCAACTTCTTCATCTAGGAGGACAGTGCCAACCTAATTGGGAAGTGACATGATTTATGAAAAAGAAATTAAACATTTAGTATAGGATACTATAATACCTTCTACCAAAACTTCACCTAGTTAGAAGGATAGTGTCACCTTGTAATTTATTTCATCGATGTTTCTCTTTCCCTACACCATAGTTATTTATAGTTTAGGTTTTCAATTTGGATATATTCACAAACTCGTGTCTCATATTTCATGATATTTTTCATATATTTATTGCATTTGAGTCCAATATTGCCTCAACTATGTAGAGCCTAAGTCATCTTATTTTTAGTTTTCCTAAATTTTTGTACATGTTGTTATAGAGTAAAACCTTATCTCTAATCTAAAATTATTTTATCTTTATGTGCATATCATGCTATGATTTTTGGTGCCTCTTTTCTTGTGTTTTATTATATGATATTAGAAACCTTTTTTAATATAATTTTTATTATTATATCAAATTCTCCCAAATGGAATCTTTCTTATTCATCCGGATTGTTACCATAACTCTCAAACTTGGTAATTTATACTCTATTAGCATCACTAACTCTAATCCATATACCAGTTGAAAGGGGTAGTATTTAAATAGTCATTTATAAGTAGTGCAATAATCCCATAAGACTACTAGTATCTTAATATCCCTATCCCCTATCTCCATATTACATACTTTTGTTAGTACTTTCTCTGATACTTTATTGAATGCTTCAATGGTGCCATTTGATTGTGTATGGTAAGGAGTGATTATATGATTTTGGATTAAGAAAATTTTTAGAAATTTTGCAATTATTTTATTGATGAAGTATTTCCCTTGATAACTCAAAATGCTTAAAGGGCATCCAAACCTTATAATTATGTTTTTATACAAAAAATTTGCATAAGTCTTTATAGTAAAATATTTTTTTGGAATATATTTTGTCCATATTTTGAGATATTTTATTCCAATGATAATGAACATGGAATTAATTTTTGTTTCCATAGGTTTAATGGGACCTATAAATTTGATTGCCCATTTTTTAGATGGGGTTACTACCAGAATTGGGTGGAGAGGCATCTCATCTCTAGAATTTGGTTTACCCACTATAACATATATCATAATTTTTAATGTATTTATGTGTGTCCTTGAAAATTTATGGCCACCATATGATTGTTAATAATATTTTCTTCCCCATAACTTCTCTAAAATTGTGTCCTCCTACAATTCATTCATGCACTTCTCTTATGGTATTATGTATCTCATGCAGTAACACTACCCACTGCAACACCTCATTTCTTCCCTTATTATATAGTGACCCTTCGATCAACATGAAGGGAAATGCATGAATCATTAATATTTTCTTCTATAATTTACTATAACTCTAAAAAATCTCTACAAGATATAAATTGTGTAATACCTTCCATGTCTTTGGGTACTACTTCTACACAAAAGAGGTGAGTTCTAAGAAACTCATCCGCAATTGGTCATATATCTTCCATTTTGGTTAATATTAATAATTAGTAAGGTCCATTATTAGCTTTCCTAATTTTGACCACAATATTGAAATCAAACTCTTGGAATAACATGAGCCAATGGCAAATTCCTCCTTGTATTATTAGCCTATTTATCAAATACTTAAGTGGCTCATGGTCAGTAAAGAATGTGAATGGGATTGCCAATAAGTAATGTCTAAATTTATGTACCATGTAGACCATTGCTAGTGCCTCCCTCTATGTGGTATAATAATTTATTTTTTCCCTTGGTAATTTATTATTAGTGAATGAGATTAGGTGGTCTATATCTCCCCATGATTATGCTAGTACTAATCCTATTTCAATTCTTGAGGCATCAAAATATACATGGAATGGACTCTTCCAATCTAAAAATACTAATATCAGAGCATCTATAATCTTATTCTTCGATGTATTAAATAACTAATGTAATTATCTAGACTAATCTAGTGGTTTATTATGTCATTTTTTCAAAAATTTCTCAATGGGTGCACTTACAACTGCATAGTTTCTTATGAACCTGCAGTGATATCTGGTATACCTAGTATTTTTATAACCTCATTTTATGTTTTAGGTGGTGTTAGGTTGATGATTATGGTAGTTTTAAGTGGACATAACATCATTATTTTTTTACATATCATGTACCCAAATAAACTTCCAAAAGGATTAGTAAAGATTCATTTCTTAAGATTTAGAGAAATTTTCAATTGTCTACATCTTTGGAACATCATTTTTAGTGCATGTGCATGGTCTTTTATTAACTTGAAAATTGTTTAACCATGTAAGTATACCTTGAATAACTCATGTATGAAATATTGGAATGTATTTACCATTTTGTGGATGAATACAATAGGTGCATCCTTCAATCTAAATGGAATCACTGTATACATGAATGATCCTCATTCTATGGCAAATGTA
The DNA here is from genome assembly GCA_037957365.1 of Torreya grandis. NCBI lineage: Eukaryota > Viridiplantae > Streptophyta > Pinopsida > Cupressales > Taxaceae > Torreya > Torreya grandis. The sequence goes on from JARHVA010002864.1 coordinate 1,577,173, forward strand.
GTTTTTAGTAGATCCTTTGGTGTTATACTAACCTAATTGTATCCTAAGAATCCATCAGTGGATTATTTTTATCTTCCCACAACACTTTATAATATCTCTTTAGTGAATGGTGTTAGGAATGGGTTGTGTAGACAAGCTTTATTTAGTTCCATATAATCAATGCATATGCATATTTTACCATTTTACTTGTTATGTATTACCATGGGACTTATCCATTTGGTGTATTCTATAGGATTTATAATACCACCATCTAGAATTTTATCTAATTTATCCTAACCTTCACCTTTAAATAAGGATTTAGTTAGTATGGTTATTTCCACAATGGTTTGATGTCCTCTTTCAATTTATCATGGTACCCACATCTTCCTTAATTCCTTTGAGTTTAGTAAATGATATTGGGAATAAATATTCAAATTACCTCAATAATTATAGAATTTTCTTCACTTCCTCTTTTACCCAATAATTTCCTACCTTTGTTATTTTTGGATTTCTTTTTGTGGAAACCCATTGATCATATGGCCTCTTTCCTAATACATCAAGAAGCACAAAGCAAACTAATGAAATAGAATTATTTTTTACGCTCCTAATTCATGAAAAATATGACATAATATGCTCTATATATAAGAAAATAGTTGGTAAACAACATAAAACTCATATGTTTGAGTCCCATATTCATATTCTTAGTCCATCATGTGTTACTGAATCTGGTACACATCCACTTGATGCACTTTTACACTATGATCTACTAGATTCTAAGTAGCCCATTTTCCATGTTGTTCTTATTACTATAAATGATACATATGTGCCTAATATTGTTTCACACTCTACACATCCCACTCCAATTACACCTACATATATGTTTGTTTATTTTGAGAAGCATACCACTTGCTTTAACTCTTACATACTTCATTTGATGGGTCACACTATCAAAATTGTGGTCATTGAGAAGAATTTATAAGGCATTCATCACCCTATCCATCCTATTACATGGATTATTTGGCATGGAATTGGCTATTTTTTTGGCATTTCATTTTCATTGGGATATTTTAATATAGCTTCATCCTTTGTTTGCTCCACTATTTATGAGGATATTAAGTTATATATGAGCTCTTTTGCACCTTTATTTAATCCTGAGAAACATGAGACTATAGTGGTCAAACATGATCCATCTAACACTTCTTTGGATCTTACCTCACATTCTCATATATAGGCATATTCATCCACCATTCATGTTCATTTTAGGTGAATTTGTATTTTTTCTTGGCGGTAATGATAACATCATTTGAGAGTACTCTATAAGCAAGGTTATTACACCACTCAACTTATTTGATGACACATTTCTCCTCATACATTTTGATTCTCCATGGTTATTTGATCTCATTTTTAGGTATATTTACTTTGGATCATACATCTCACATTTCATATGTCATCTACTATAGCTTGATTATATTATGAAATTTCTTATGTCACTTGATGATAACTTTATTGTATGGGACCTTTATTTATAGTCACACTAAGAGTCATAGATTTTCATCTTCATGTTTGTATACTCCATATTGATCACTTTACTCTTTATTTATTGACTCTCCCATCACCACTAGGGATATATTATTGAGAGATTTGTATTTATATCTTTGATGTTGACAATCTCCTTTAAATATTTTATGGAGATTAATCTCCTTCTAAAGAGTATCTAGTCTAGTGTATCCTAATGTTAAAATTTTAGTGTTTTATTAGTGTGATTGGCCAACTCAGATAGTTTTTTTGAGTCACTACACCCACTTTAGCATCAGGTTGTGGTGTGCACATATTGCTTCAGGTGTCTTACTCTTTTTTATCCCTTGGTGGACCACATTTTACTTGTTTAGTGCAATATTGTTTGATGAGATTCACTCCATCAAGTGCACCTACTAAATTGTTATGTGAGATTTTGAGTCCAACTTTTTTTGATGACATGTCACATAAGACCTCTTCTCCACTCTTTGTTGTGGTTCTACTAGCTTTTGGGTACCTTGTAGTGACACATTTCATCACTAGTAAGTTTTTTCTAGTGATTTATGATTAATGTTTTTTTACTGAATGAGCCTCACACAGAGTACCATATCCTATTTGACATGAAAGTGGTAGTGACTTGACATCTATGTATTCTAGTAAGATAGATTGGTTACCATAATGAAAATTTATATTTCTAAGTGATTTTATACATGGTTACTTAATCAAGCCTAGTTTTTGGGACCCATCCAGTCTCTTTGTTTTCTATTTTTTCACTCCCTATTATGTGATTAATGGAGGGTGTTGTATTGGTCATGTTCACACTAGATAATGGTTTAATTTATTTACAAACTAGTCTTATCTTTAGTTGTGTTCATATCCACTTACAGAGCTGATCTTGATTTATAATTTTTTATAGTTGTTAGAAGTATTTTTTATGTGTGCATGAATAATGTTTAATTTTTAACCTATTTAGATGATTCCATATATTTTGGTTGATGACAACACCCAAGTAGTTGTTTTGAAACCAATTCAATAGGCTATTTAGTAGTCACTCCTTGTTCTTCTCCTTGATCGATGGAAGAGAAAAAACTTGTAAATTATATTTTTTAACCTGAGGAAATAATGAACAAAATCTTATTGTGCATAATTCTTATTTGAACTTTATTGTATACATAATGTATGAGATATTGAAACTATGGTAATGGTGTGTAGGAGTGATCTTGTAGATGCATGGGTACATATAACACACCATCAAGAATCAATTATAGTATTCTCTAAAGATTCACCATCACTAGGTGAGGAAACCTTAGCCTTACATGATTATTGATTTGAACTCTTTTAATATACAAAACTACATCTATTAATCCATTTTTATTACTAATATGAGTTATCAATGCCTCTTTATCTTCCATTTGAAATTAGGTTTTTTTTTAATTATTATTTTCCATTGCTTATAAATGAAAATTGTAGAATTTGAATAGCAAACTAAAACCCTACCTAGCTAAAAACATTAAGAATAGTAAAAAATTGCAATCAAATGAATCAAGTTCACCAAAATTTTAAACCTAAAATGTAGATATGTGGAATCTAGGGTTAAACATGTAGAGATAGCCCAAGATACAAGGATGGTAGATTATCTCTAAAACATGCCAATTAATTAGAAAATTTAAATAGAACATATATTTAATTTCTTATGTTGAGATGCTAAAGATAAAAAGTATAATTATACTAGATATTATAATGATAAAAAATCAATACACTTGTTTTTAATGTTAATATATATCTAGATCTAGAATAAGTAGAAAATAGACTAGATTTAGATTATAAACTAGTTGCCTAATTTTGTAAATTGTGCCTTTGTAGCCACAAACTAAGATGGTTATGTTGATGCTACTATCTAACTTAGATGCAAGTGTCTAGTATAAAATTCCTAATAAAACTAAAAGTGACCACTTAGATGATTATGGGATCTATGTCATCTTCACTCTAGTGTATGTAGATCTAGTTCATGTATTGTTAATCCTCATAAAATAGAAAAACCAAAATTATTCATCTTCATAGTGTTTGTGGGAAAGATGGGTTAGCGAGAACAAGATATTGATCTACCCTAAAGACCCCTCTAACAATGATAACTTCCTACATAGATAATACTCTAAAGAGGGCCTTAGACCTATGTATTTCTCTCTTATGTTGGCTTGTATGTGAATCATGTAATGTGTGATAAGCAAATATAATAGTGACTTATATTATAAATTGGAAAATATGGTTTATGGAGTGTTCCTTCAGTACCTTAGACTTGTATATATGATGTTCCTATGACTAATATGAAATCAAGATAAAATAGGGAAGCTTTGCTCACTTGAATGCCTGATTGAGTGTTCTTGATAAGCTTCCTTAGTCTTTTTTAGGTGTTTCCTAGGTTAGGAATGAATAAGGGTTGATATTATATTTATACCAATCCATTTAGATTATATCTCACATTAAATCACTTGGTTTGACCATAATAATATGTTTCATTTGTAAATTGGATGACTTTAGGGCACTAAACACTTACATCAGAATAGGACACTTACATTTATGTAGGCATCTAACTAAGACGTAAATGTCTAAGCAGATAAAAAATGAGTGTGGGTTTTTAAATTTTAGATATGGAAGATAAGTAGATTTATATAATTTTAGGCAAGATAAAAGGTCTAAGTCATCAAAATAACATTGGTCAGACTAAGAAATAAGTAATTAGGTATAAAGAGATAATGTATGCAAGTATTTTGGTAGTGAGAAAGGTATAAAAGCTAAAGGTACATCCATGATATGTATTTTATAGGTATATAATACCAATATGATATATAATTCATAATTGTTGTCTATAGGCACAAGACACTAGCATCTATGTAGGCATCTAACTAGGATGCAAGTGTTCAAGAAATTGGAAAATAAGTATAGTCTAAAAATTTTAGAGGATAATAGTAAGTAGATTTATAAAATTTTGAGTAGCCTAGAAGTCTTGGTCATAAAAATAATATATGGTATAACTAAGAGATAATCAATAGGCACAAGAGATAGGAGATGTGAACATTTTGGTAGTAGGAAGGTCTAGGAACTAAGGGTATAGCCATGAGAAGTACTTACCAAGTATACAAGATCAAGGTACATATAAGTTAGATTTAATATCTAACCTAAAAAAATAATATTATTTAAATTCAATATGATGATGTTTAGAATTTATTAATGTATACCAACTTATGAAAATTTACCTATTTACATATGTCCAATAAATATAATAAAACAATAGAAAATCAAAGGATAAAGAGGGTGTATCTTATTTCATATTTTTTTTTGGACTGAGATAATGATCTGGAATCATCTCATGATAGTGAACATGTCCCAAGGTCAGTCTCTTTGTGCTTTGAATATTTTTTCCTCTTAGATTATGTTGGTTTATCGACACTAACATCAACATATATTTTTGGGTTCACTACAAGTGTCCATTCTAGAATTTATATAGTGAGAAAATAAAATATTTACTCAAGTTGTGATATCACTTGTATATATATTTGATCCTTCATAATATGTTATAATGTGCACTAAGCTTATCAAATAAGTAAAACCCTTAATATTTTCCTCTAGACCTCTTATACTATTGGTAAAAATGGGTTAGCATGTGAATTGAGCTAACCCTAACAACCCCTATTATTGCTAAGTGTTTCCCACATAGCCATATACTCTAATGAGGGACTTATAATGGCATGTAGTTCTCCCTACTATTGGAGGTCTAGATTGTGCCCTAGCTAAAAGCAAAAGTGTTCAGGTCCTACTTCCAAATCTAGCTCAACCTGAGAATGACCCTAGGCTATGGGTATCCTATAACAGGGTCATACCTCTAGGCTTTTTAATGAGGATAGTTTATCAAATGCATCATTTATCCCATTTACACTAATAAAACCTACAAATTATTGGTTGAATATTTTGTTGATTAGCATACTGATAAACAAAATAGGTCTGATTAGCCCAATTAGAAAGATTGGTCATCCAAATGTGTAGGTTTACCACATCAAAAGGGGACTAATCTCTCCTCTCATCAAGGTAAGGTTCCCTATAGATATGTTATATATATATATATATATAGAAAATAATACTCAAGGGTAGGATAAGCCATCCATCTCTCTTTTTTTAGAGATGATGCATGCGGATCAAAGGAGAAATCTCAAGGGAAATGACAGAAAGCACTCCTCTTCTTTCAAAAGTACTATTCAGTAAACCACAAGAATACTCTTAGTAGTAATTACAAAATGTAACCAAGGACGTAGTAACCAGTAAATTGAGATGTAGCACAAAGTCTCCACTTGAATTGCCCAAGAGTGAGATACAATAGAAATGGGGGCACAAAGTCATCCCAAGGTCCTTTACACAGAAACAAAAAGAAAACACACTAAAGGAAATTATGGGGGCACAAAGTCTCTCCACAATTGACTTTAGGACACCTTCCTAACTACTTTCACTAATTCTACTTGTTGAATTAAAGGAATAGAAAATATATTAAGGAAAAAGACATAAGAACAGTTTCCCCAACAACAAATATATCACAGCACAAAGTCTGAAAATTCACTTGCTTCCTTATTCCAATAATAAAATATGATTAACAATCTAAGCTCAAAGTCTCAGTAATGCCTTTCAATTTGGGCAGAGTTTCATTTTTGATTGTCAAAAAGAGATACATTTACAATAAAAGAGAGTCCCTTAAATAGCCTCTTCAAGAAGGACCCGAGAACAGTAACACATCATGTTGCATTGAAATTTGTTAAGAAGATAGGCTAGAATTTAGGGGCATCTACCCATTTGTTTTTCCCAATGCAGAGAAACAAGTCACACTATTGAAAGTTTGCCTCTTTCAATATCCACCTGGTGGTCTACTTCTAGAAACATATCTGATGTGCAAATATTTCTAGTCCTTCCTCATCATTCCTCCTTTTTTGGTTAATTGAATCGGGTCCTAGATTTAATTTGATGCTCTATTCCTTAATCACTTCTTATTGATCTTGGCCTCAAAGATTTTGAATTCATTCAGGTCTGTAGATTTAAAACTATAAGGATCAATGGCTATTTCATTGTTGTAACTTTGACATCCATGGGCACGTCACTTTCCTCGACAATTCCTTCAGTTTTGTCATTTGAGCTTTCCTGAAGGGGACCTACCTTTCGAGCCTTAATAAATGATCCACTTTGGGTTGGGAAAATCCCCTCGCAAGGGTATCTACCCTTAGGGTGGTCTTTGGATGGCCTTCAAGATTCTTTATTCTGGTGGGTCGCTAAGTCTTTTGTTTTGCATCCTCTCGAAGGGAAGGTGACCCTTCAGCTTTAGGGGAGTGTCTTTTAAGTTGGCAGCTGAGAGTCCCCCACAAGGGCACCTACCATTTAGGGTCCTTCGGTGGCCTTTCGACATCCTTCAGAGCTTTCCCATGGGATTTTTCCATGGACACTTTTCTCACAGACTTTTTCTATGAACTTTTTCCTACGGATATTTTCCCACGAACAAAAAATCCATGGACAATTTCCCATAGACAAAAAGTCCATGGAATTGTTCCGATCACTTTGCCTTTTGCCTTTGGAAATTCCTTTAGGCTTCCCTCCCATAGCTTATTTCCTAAATTCCTTCAGACAAAAGTCTGAAAGAATTGTTTCTTGCCTTAGCCTTTTTCCCGAAGGAAATCCCTTTGTCTTTCGACTGCCTTAGACAAAATTCCAAAAGAACTTACCTTTGAGGCTTCTTAAAAAATGACCCTTTCAAAGGGTGCTTTTATCGACCAAGTGCCCTCCACAAGGGCACTTGTCCTTTGGGAGACTCTTTATATCTTTTGTATTGAACCACTCCTTTGAACCAACCGTTGAACCGAGCTTTAAACCATGCTTTGAACCAAGATGATGATCCCTTTGATTGAACCAAGTGGATGAACCAATCTTTGAACCAAGCCGATGAACCGTTTGATGAACCGATTAAATGAATCAAAGCATTGAACCAACTGTTGAACCAAGCTTTGGTTCAATAGTTCAATGGTTCATTCCCTTTGGTTTGGCTAAGTCATTTTGATCCTCTTTGAACCAAATGCATTGAACTTGTTGAACCTTGAACCCATTGAACCTTTGAACCAAAGTGGTTCAATGGTTCAATGATTCAATCCTTAGAAACTTTTTCTTTTGATTGAACTTGCTTGTAAAAGCCTTTGAACTTGACTGTAGAAGCCTTTGAACCTAGAAGCGGTTGAACTCTTACTGCTAACATTAAACCTTTAAACCTGCTAAGCATGTTGAACCAAAATGGTTCAAGGTTCAACGATTC